>JBBPBS010000629.1:6371488-6447482 GCA_037974835.1 Cicer judaicum | reverse complement strand
TTTTTTTTTCCCGATTTGGTTCTTTATTTTAATTTTAAGTGACAATTTGATATTTTATGTTTTAAAATATCAACAATGTTATCTTTATTTTTTGCAAAAATTCAAAAAATTCATCAAAAATTTCAAACAAAATCCATAAAATTAATTATCATCCTCAATATAAAACAATTTCATTAAATTCATAACTTAAATCTTTAAATAAACTCATATTTTCATCTCTAACAATATCAAATAAAGAATGACAAATATGAGTTTATTTGAAGATTTGAGTTACGAATTTGATGAAATTTGTTTTATATTAAAGAATATAATTAATTTTATGAGTTTTGTTTAAAATTTTTGATGAAAAGATAAATTTTTATAAAAAAAAGAATAACATTGTTGACCTTTTAAAACATAAAATATTAAATTGTCAATTAAAATTAAAATAAAGTACCAAATCGAGAAAAATAAAATAAAAGACTAAAACGTTAACTGAAATTAAGTTAAGGGACCACTAGTGGTATTTAACCTAAAAAATATTAATGTTTGTTTTTCTTTCTTCGCATTAAATATTTCGTTACGTTAACTTTTTTATTTATTATTTATTGAAAAAAATATTAAAAATAAAATTTTCTGTTGAGTTTCATGTTTTAATCATGTATTAATAATAGTAAAATAACATGAACAAATATTTCAATAATTAATTAAAGTATTTTTTGAAATGATGGGTTTTTGAAATGATATCAAAGAAGAGTTGCAGGTTAGAGAGTTTTTTATTTTTTTTATTTTTTATTTTTATAATTTTTATGATGAATTAATTGTCTCATACAAACCACTATTTCAGAATTTTATTAAGGCCTTATATGTAAAATTTTTCTCAAAATTATATGATATGTCACAATTTTAGTTTTAAGAGATGAGAGAAGTACTTGACTCGGAGTGATTGTGGAGAGGAGATGAGAGAAATAGGGGTAATAGATTTAGAATTAAGATAAGAGAAATGTCTAGAGAAATTATTAGTTGACTTTTGGACAAAGTTAAAGGCCTATTTTGGTCCATTATTTAGTATTTTGGATGACCATGGTATCCCTATTTCTCAAAGAAGCTCTGCCTTAACTGGATCATAATACGAATCAAGATTGATACACCGTTATAACATTAAATAAATATTTCTAAAATTATCGTCTCATAATATGTGTTACTTTAATAAACTTAGAAATATAATTACATTTTTCAATAATATCATTGTCTCTTTTTAGTTAACTTCAATAGTAAATCAACAATAAGAATATTTTGGTCAAGACATATTAATTTATTTTGGTTAAATTACATCCGTGGTCTTTTAACTTAATTTCAAGTAACGTTTTAGTCATTTAACTTTTTTTTCTTTTCCATTTCAGTATTTTATCTTTTGAAATAATTTCAATTTTACCCTTTAAGTGGGTTTCCGTTAAGGCAACGTTAACAAATTCCCTCCTCCATTTTCTTTTCAGTTTTTTCTCTTTGACATTTTTAAATATCTTGTTTGGTATTCTCCTCTCCTACTAATTTTCCTATTCTCGTTTTCTTCTTCCATCCATGAAAAATCATATTCATGGGTCCCAAAACTCAAAATCTATGTCCGTTTTCAAACCTGTGATGTGCACAGTGACAAAATGGGGTCTGAACAGAGGAAGAAAGTTTTAGTGTTGTTGGAATTTTGTGGTAAGCAACAATTCCCTTATGGTTTTAAATATTTTATTTGAGGTTGTTAGATTGGATTTTGGGATTTTGTTTTTCATATTGGTTTCTCATATTAGGGTTTTAGATTTATGGTTTTTTTGGTTCAGAGAAATAAATGATACTTGTGATGGATGGAAGGAATATGATTTTGAGTTTTGGGAACCATGAATATGATTTTTCATGGATGGAAGAAGAAAATGATAAGAGGAAAACGAGTGAGAGAGGAGAAGACCAAATAAGGTATTTGGAAATGTGAAAGAGAAGAAAACTAAGAAGAAAACAAATGAGGGAATTTGTTAACGTTGCCTTAACGGAAACCCACTTAAAGGGTACAATTGAAATTATTTCAAAAGATAAAATACTGAAATGGAAAAAAAAAATTAAAAGACTAAAACGTTACTTGAAATTAAGTTAAGGGACCACAAATGTAATTTAGCCTTTTATTTTTACAGCGATCAGTGTATTGATTTTTTAAAAGACACGAATGATATTGTGGAACTATTTAGTCTAAATAAAAAATCTTACATTGGATGAAAATGTACAAAATTTAAGTGACTTCATATATATTTTAAGATTTAAGATAATGATGTTGGGTCAAATACAGTTGCGTGATTATTCAAAAAGTCTAATGCTAAAATTCAAAATACACTCGCGTGATTGTTCAAAAAATCTAATGTTAAGATATGTTGGGTTCATCTCATGTCTTATCATTGATATTAGAGTGAAGGTTTCCATCGACATAGAAATGGTTGGTGTATCAAGAGTTGTAAGTGGATAGAAAGAAAAAAAAAAAAAACTCACACCGGATAAACCCTCACATTTGAAGGGGATTATGGGATATGATGTAGAATATGTACTCACAATATAAAGTTTTAGATTAAGGATATTTTGTCTAATGTACTTTAGTGGTTGTTTAAAGATTTTAAACTTAAGTACAATTTTAGTCTTTATATTTTTACTAATTTATGGAATCGGTCCATCCATTTTAAAAGTTTACAATTTTAATCTCTCTCTTTCATACTTTTGAACTAAAAAAAATGACGACTTTATAGATTTTAAATATTGTGATATACAATTCTATTATATAGAATAATCTAAATGCATTAATTATTCATGTCATTAATTAAATTAAAATTGAAAAAAATTTGAAGTTGAAATTTAAGTTTTTACAACGTTTTATTTCAATTTTATAGATGTTATTCACTCTACATTATCATATCATATGTCGTATCATTTAAAATATTTTACATTATCATTTTTTAGTTAAAAAATGAGAGAAATAAAAAATATTGACATTTAAAATAGAAAGACTAATTTCGTAAATCGGTATAAATAGAGGGACTAAAACTACAATTAAGGCAAAACTCTAATGTAATATTTTCCTAGTTTTCTTTTTATAGCATGAGTTGATTGAGATGATACTCCCTATATTTTAACGTAAGTTATTGAAGGTTTTTCATACATATTAAAAAAAAAAGATAATTAATAAATGAATGAATAAAAATAAAACAATTTAATGAAATTATCTCATTTAATTTTGAGTGTTTTTTTTTAAAAACAAGAAGATATTGAGTGTTAAAATATTCAATTTGAGGAGATTCTATACACAAATTAAGGGTTTAAATATTCAATTTGGGTCGATTTCAATAGAAAATATTTGAATCAATCACAAATAGTCCGGGTTGATTTTGGTTTCGGTTTTTGCAATCGATCTATACTATTGAAACAAATGGATAAAGAATAAGTTGGTTTGGTTTGATTCAATTGATTGAGAACTTAATAATACCAAAAAACCTATGTTAAAAATCTAAAATAATTAACATTTTTTTTTGTACTGTTAAAACAAATAAATAAGCTATACTAATAAAAATAAATGAATATAATTTTATTTGAAGACAACACTATTAATACAGTTTAAAAAAAAAATATATAATAATTTTATTTGAATATTAGACGATTTTAAATTACCTAAAATTAATACTCTAATAAATAGAGGTTGCGTTTGATTTATTTGGTTTAGACTTAAACATGTAATAAAAAAATTGAATTAATTCAATTGATTCACCGATTCATTGTTTGATTTTACACTTATAAATAATATTAATTTGGCCATTGTGTTTGTCGTTTTCACTTTGAGCAGCAGCATGCAACAGAGCCAGCACCCAAGAAACTGAACAGAACAAGTTCCATTCCTATAATCCTGAGAGAGAAAGGGGCTTCAACACCCAATGCAATGTCCACACCCCTCTTATTTTAAGGAACCTAATACCTAACCTTGACTTAAATAAACAATAGTAATCCCTGGTTTGCATAATCTAATAATCTATTTGAAAAATAAATAATTTCGAGACATCACTTCTAATGTGTTTCTTTTCTCAATTATACTTTTTAATTAATTAATATATTACTTACATCATTTTTAATGATGTAATGTCTTCTATTATATATTTATAATATTGGTAATACATCAATTTTAACAACAAGACTGACTCAAGGTACAATAAAATTTAAGGTGAATTTAAATAAGATAAATTTTTAAATTTATAATTGTTTTTTTAATAAAATTATTAAAAAAATTATGAATAACTATTTCTTTTTTGGTGTCATAAGAAAAAGAGAAAAAAGAAAGACCACTTATTAAGAAAAGTGATTCTCAATGCGTCTGCAAGCAAAAAAGAAGCAAACTTCACATATATAGAGATAGAATAATCTTTAGAGAATCAAAATGAGAAGATTTATTTTTGTTAAAAAAATCGACGTATTGATTTCCTTCTCTATATGTCCAATTCAATACTCCACTTCTTACTTAATTCATGTTTAGTTTTATACAAAACAACCGCAATGCATGATATGGTTGAACCATTTCATTAAATTTATAGTAAAGATGAAGAGTTCTCAAACTCCCAAGTAAGATTATGAAAGACTATTTGTTTTTATTAAGTATGAATTTCTTTTTAAAGATTTTTCTATTAGATAAAAATTTATTTATTTTTATAGATTTAAAACACTTACTTTGACGGCTTTATCGTTAGACCGACTATACATAACAATACTAATTTAATAAAAATAATATATATTTTTTTGTTTTGTTACTACGAATAAAATAATGAAAATGATTCACTCGTTATAACATGTTGGAAGTAAGACGTTAGTAATCTCAATCAAAAGGGTGTATCGGTGTTGGGATCAGACGGTGCTTTTGTCTCACCTTGTGTTTCCTCCACACATTAATGTCATTCTGTTTCAGGGTATGTCTGTCTGTCTACATGCTGTTTGGGAACCCAAATATCATATTCTTGTTACTGGATTAGTGAACTTTCCCTTTTATTCAACAAAATTGTGCTTAATTTCTGTGACCACTTCAAAACATTATTACATGCGCAATCTATGTTATGCACACCATGTCTTATTGACTTATTTAAGGATGCATGCATGCACGTGCTATGCTCAATTACATTTACACTTTATTTGGTTTGTAAGAGAAAGATATAAGAAAGAAAATAAAATTAAATAAAGTGAGTAGAAAGAGAGAAAGGAAATAAATAAATATTTTATAAAACGACAAAAAATTTCCTAAGTACAGTTATCTATAAAGAAAAATGTTTGATAAAAATTAATGATAACTAAAACTACCAATTTCTATTTTATTAATGAAATGATAATTTGAAAATAAAACACTGTTTTATTTATTTATAGATTACCAAAAAAATAAAAATAAAAAAACTGATGCTAACGTCAAAGAAAGACAAATTAAAAAAGAAAATAGCTACGTTCTATTTCATACCATTGAGGACGATATTGGCATTTAGTTTCGCACCATTTTTAGGATTTAAAAAAAAATATATTTTACTAGGAGGAGGTCGCAGCCTTGAGAGTGACATTCTACTAAGATTTGCTTTTATTTTTGCCCTTTATTTGAACAATTGTTATTAATTATTTAATAAATTAAAAAGAATTAAATTATTTAAAAAATAAAAATACTAATAATAAAGTAAAATAAAATATATTATTAAATAATAATGATAATAATAATTATTATAATTAAAAATATTATAATTAAAAATAATTATAATTAAAATTAGTAAATTATATTATAAAAGAAAGTTTGAGTTTCTTTTCTAAAAATTTGAGAAAATACGTCACTTCACGTGCCAATGCCAACAGTTGTTGGATTTCAGATAGACACGAATCCATTAAGACACGAATAATGGGTGACAATATTATCTGTCAAAACATGTGTTATGCGTCCGACATATTTTACAAAATTTTGTAAGGGAATTTAAGGATAATGCTTTGAAGAAAAAAGTTATTTCTATGGGTAATATAATTTCATTCTTACTTTTTATAATTAGTGTAATTATTAATAATTTCATTCTTATTTTTTATAATTAGTACAATAATGCATTGTCTACTGTTTCAATACATACTACTCAATCAATGAGCCTACATATCGATCCATATAATTTCATTCTTATTTTTTGTAGGTGAAAACGGTACTAAAAGTCTACGACGAAACGTTCAAACCCATACCAAACGAAGGATATTGACCAGAATATGAAGATGTTAAGATGTGTTACAATTCACTCATGTAGAAAGTCAAGAAAAGTTGCCCAAAGAGCAAACACATTAGAACAGAAATGGACACTATAAAAAGAACACCAAGAAAATGCAAATTATGTTGGGTCTCTGGTCATACTAGGAAACGTTATTCAAACACTCCTGCCACATCTACTCAAATTTGATATACTTTTTTTTTTTATTCCATATTAATGTATTTTCTTTGAAATTTATAATATAATTTATTATTTTTAATTATAATTATTTTTAATTATAACCGTTTTTATATATAATAATTATAATAATTATTTCTTAATGTATTTTATTTTACTTTATTATTAGTATTTTTATTTTTTAAAATAATTTAATTATTTTTAATTTATTAAATAGTTAATAAGAATTGTTAAAATGAGGAAAAAAAAAAGCAAATTCTAGTACCAGGTCGCTCTTTGGGACTACTACTTCCTATTCAATTAAATTATATTAATAATATTATTTCCTATTTTAAATTCTATCAATTAGACAATCACTCAGTAATCATTCGATATTTCATTAGCCGTTCCATATTCGGTAACTATTCTATATTTGGTAGTCGTTCTATATTCGGTAGCCGTTCAATTAGTCAATCACTCAGTAGTCGTTCCATATTTGTTTAAGAGAAAATAATGGGTGCGTTTGTTTCAGAAAAAATCTATTATTTGAACTCAAAAATTATTTTTTAGGGTTTAAAGGATGTTTGTTGTAGATTTTTTAAAAAAAAATTATTTTATTAGAAAAAATATTTTTTGTTTAAAATATATTGATATGTAATTGATATTAATATGTGGAGAGCATCATGTGGTATTAAAAGAACATTTAAATGTTTTAATGTGAATAAGACTTTTAAGTACGCTTCCAAGATAGACCAGACTTTTAAAAAGACCAAACCAGGCAACAAATAAAAGCCTATAATAGACCGTAGGCCAGACTTAGACCGAAAAACTTAATTGTAGGCTAGGCTCGGGCCTTTGAAAGTCTTGTAAGATATATGCCTCCTTGACTATAATTTTGATATAACTTCCAAACATACAATGTATATGCATTATATGATTAATCTAATAGTTTGGGTTGAGATACATTTCAGGAAATAATCAAACACTACACTTGGACAAATCTTGGATCTCAAGCAATCCAGCAAAGATTGATCATATCATACAAGGCTTGAGGATTATGTGTAAATTTGTCTATTGTTCATAGTGTTTATTAGTTAGATTCATCATTATGATTTCACACATCTAATATTTGTCAATTAAAACTGAAATCATAAAATAAGTGTGTTAATCAATCAATTGGTAAATCAATTGGTTAATCGATTTTCTGATTCATAGAACAAAATTTTCAGTGAGTTAATCGATTAGCAAATCTATTGCTTAAACGTTTTTATCAGACATGTGCTGAATAAATCGATTAGCAAATCGTATACTTAAATGTTTTTATCAGACCTGTGCTGAATAAATCGATTAGCAAATCGATTGCTTAAACGTTTTTATCAGACCTGTGCTGAGTTAATCAATTAGCAAATCGATTACTTAAATGTTTTTATCAGACATGTGTTCTATGATTAAAAGAAACTGATTGGACAATTGATTGATATACTTTTCTTAAGTTACAAGATTTCTACTAATCAATTAGTTAATTGATTGCATGAATGAATTAATTCATCGTTTATCAGAAACATATTGCATAATCGATTCACACATCGATTTTCGTTAAATATATGAGTTACTAAGACAAATCAATCGATTGGAAAATCGATTTAGTTAAGTGTCTGAGTTATAGGGAGAAATTAGCCCATTGCCAAATCGATTATGTTAATGAAAGTGAATCGACTGAGTAATCGATTGTTTGATCTCACATTTTGAACAAAACAATGATAATCGATTATTCAATCGACTATGAAATAAACTGAGTATCAGTTTCTGATATATGCATTAAAAACATCGATTAGCAAATCGATTAGTTCATCTATTTCAAGAATTTCAAGAAAAACAAGAAATGCGAAATCGATTGATCTGGTAACACGCATTAATAAAATCGATTGGGAAATCGATTTGTCTGAAGTTTTTCTGAAACTATATAAACTGAATCAATCACAATTTTTTTAACAACAAGATAGAAACCTAAAAGAATTTCGTTAGCCTTTCGAAGAATACACCTTGGGAAAAATTGTTATAACTCACAAATATCATTGGCACATACTTAGTGTGAGAATTCATTGTGATTGAATCAAGTGTTTTAGTTCTTTTTGAAAGAACCATCTTTGTAAAAGAAAGAGAGTGGAAATCCAGTATTGTGAAACTGGTGGTCATTTATTAGAATGTGTGTGATCATATAAAAGAGATCTCAATCTGATCTTGCTAGAGCTTGGTGAGTAGTTATTAAGGATAGATTGGTTGTTGTTGTAGATTGATGTTGAGTTAGATGTATAGGCATTGGAGTGCTGGAAAGTCTATAAACAAACTCAAATCATTTCTAGTAAAGGCTGAAATCAGTAAGTGATTTCGGGATTGGATGTAGACTATCGAATAGATAGTCGAACCAGTGTAAAAATCCCTGGTGCATACTTCTCTATCTCTATACTCTTTATCTTGATAATACATGTGTTCTTGAATCTCAGTTTTGAATAAGTTTTATCTTCATAATACATGTGTTCTTGAATCTCAGTTTTGAATAAGTTTTGAATCTATTATTGTTAAATTGGTTTTAATATTAAATTCATCACTTAGGAATAAATTGGATAATTTGGTTAATAATATTGTGTACAACTTCCTAAGGATAAAGGCCATTCCACCAACAAGTCTGACCTGACCTGACCTATTCCCACCCCTATCTACAACATCTGTTAAAAATACGGTTACCTATAATTAATTTTGAAAAAATAATATTAACTAAAATATATTTATTTCTCCTTTTAAAAATGCAAATATAATCTTTTTATGAAAATAATTTAATAATAAAAGTATATAGATACAAAAAAAAATTGTTATTAAGCTTGACACGAGTGCAATCTTGCTCCTCCGTATATCCCGGTGCAATGGAGAAATCAAAGCTACGTAGTTCTTCTGTAGAAAATGCGGATGAGTTGATTGCTTTTAAAGAAAATGTGTATTGTTAGGAATAATAGAAAAAGTTGTTTTGACAAAAAAGAGTTTGTTTGATTATAATTATTTAAAAATAACGAGTTTTATGATTATTAAGTTGTACAACTTGCGTCTTAAAAACTCAAAGAGTAAAAAGATGTCACATTTAATCTAATCCTTTTAAGAATATTTTATTATTTTTTATTTTAAAATTGCGTTTTAAAACTGCCAAGTGGCACCACTTGTGTCTTAACAACTCAAAGATTAAAAAGATGTCATATATAAATAATCACATTTTTAAATAGAAAATTAAATTAATTTACTTATAAAAAAGTGTTTTAGAACTATTAAGTTATACAACTTATATCGTGATAACTTATAGATTAAAAGATGATACATTTGATTAACATTTAATAAAATAATTTTTTTAGAATATTTATTAGAAACTAATTAAAATTAATACATGTAAAAAAATGATATATTTTTTTTAAAAAAATGTTTAAAAGAAACAAAACTACATTAAATTTAAGGTATTTAAAAAAAATAGATTTTTAAATATATAATGACAAAACAAAGTAGAGGAATGAAAGTAAAGTCATTTTTTTGTGAAAAAAAATGTAAAAAGAAACATAAAGTTGATGCAAAACTAAAGTTTTTTTTAAGAAATTAATTTTTTTTATACATAATGAAAATAACAAAAAAATAAAATAAAATAGGAAAAAATATAAATAGAAATGATGTGTAAATATAGAAGTTGAGTAACCTTAATACCACTAAAACCAAAAAAGGCGCCGTAGTTGCTGTTGAGAAGAGGGAAAATAGGAAATCGCAGAAGAAAGAAAAGCGCAGAAGCAAGGAAATGCTTAAGTAGAAAAAAAAAAGGTTATCACGTAAAGGAAGGAAAAGAAAATACCTTACCTTTTCTATTTGTTTCTGTTCATTTTCTACAGGGGTATTATTTGTTTCTATATGTTTTAGATGGGTTTAGGGTTTTCAACAATTTTACTACTACTCTAGTTTACTTCCTTATTCTCTTTTTTAGTATCAGATATATTTAAAAAATTCCTCGTTTTTTGATTTGTTTTTTTTTTGGTCTCAATTTATAAATAAAATGATGAATGTTTCTGTTAATTAGATAAATTGAAGCTTTGTACTTTGGATTGTTTCGCAATAAATTTTAATTGGATTTTGTATTGTTTTGTAATAAATTTTAAGCAATGTATGATTAAGGAAAAAGTGACTTCTATGTTTTAAAGAACTGATTGAGTGCACATGTGGTACAAGTAGTTAGTTTATTAAGCTAAAAAAAATAAATCAGATGTGTTAAAGAACTGATTTATAGCATATTTGTAATAGGAATGTTATGCAAAAAAAGATAAAAAAATACACAATAAAAGAGTGAAACAACATAGGCAAAGAAAATGAATGCATGTTATCGTGTGTTTGCAGGAAAAGAAAGAGAAGCGTGTTGACCAAATAAAAAATAGGAAAATAAAATATAAAATAGTAAAATAAAATGAAGTTAAATAAGACAATAAAATTAAAATGAAAATTCTTTTCTCATGTTAGAGTTGTATTGTTGTAATTCACAACTCTTTCTTCTTTTTTTGTTTTATATTATTTTATTTTTTATATATACTCATATTTGAATTAGATTTGTAAAATGATGATTTTTTTACAGATTTTTTATAATAATTGTAAAATATTTATTAAATATATTATTAGATATATTTTTTATAGTTATTTTTAGTTGCTCAGACAAAATTGAGATACTACAGTTGCCCCTATTTAATTATATTTTACTAGTAAAATTGTTACCATGGTAAAAGATAATTAAATATAAGGACCTAAATTTTGTATAAATTGTGAAAGTAAATTAATTTTGTTAGAGAAAAAGAGAAAATAATTTGACATGTAATGTAAAAAGGTTCGTGATTGGCAAAATAAAAAAAACATGATCATTGTTGGAGTGGTGACCAATGGTTGATTGACATAAATAAACAGTATGCTCATCGGATTGGTTGCGTATGTATAAATTGACATAAATAAAATGATCGTTAAATGACTGCCTTCAGATTGATTTGATTGATTATCGATGCGTAGATCAATAGAAATTTAAATAATCATCTTTGGATTGATTACCAATGGGTACATCGAAGACCATATAAGCATATAGGTTTAGTTTAGAAGGTAAATAAAGAGAGAGTTTTTATTTAATTTTTTAATAATGAACAATGTAATACAAATGGCTTGTTGAGCATCATTAAAGTATAAATATTATACATGCATGATTCATTTACTATGCATTGCACAAAGTTGCAAAGTTACTCAGTATATGGAAAATATGAATGAAGATGCATAGATCATGTGTGAGTACATAAAAAAAAATGTAAGATCTATGCAATAAATTCTCGTTTATTTTTTATTCCCCAATCTTTATACGAATTTATATCTCCACAAGATTCAATGGATGAGTGAACCCACAAGATTCAATGGATGAATGAAGATAACAACCATTTTTTGCATGATGACTCAATCCAAAATCCAAAAACAATATGTCTAAAATAGAAGAAAAATCCTAATATATTGTATTGGAATTTTGGATTGTAAAACAAGTGGCCCACTACTTAAAATTATTACAAGAAAAATTGATCATGTAATTTGCAATTTGGAGCCCATGAAGTTCGGAATTGAGTTTTTATTCCATTACAAACGTTTTAGCTCTTATTTTTAGTTTTCGAACACCTGCTTGCGTGCGTCAATTCGATATCTAGAGCTCAAGTTATGATCTATAGAGCAAGCATGGGCCAATATACAAAGAATAAAATTAAAATTCAATTTTGACCCAAAGTTTAGAAACAAGCTGATAAGGACCTCAAGAGCATATTTTAATAAATTAGGATGAACTTTATTTATTTTAATTTGGTTTATAATAATTCTTAGTTTGCTTTGATTTGGAATTGTAATAGTTTTATTATAGATTTAGTTTATGTTATTTGTAAGTGAAGACAATTCCTTACATTAAGTTTATTTTAGAAAGAAAGTAAGATGTAAGTTCAATATGGGCCTAGAAAATGGTGTCACTTATGACATATTTAAGTTTAGAGATAGATGTAACAACCTTTTTTTTTTTTTTGAAAACAAAACTAAAATCGAATTTCAGAAATTAAGAAAGAAATACTTTTCGATAAAATAATTAAGTCGTAACATAACGATAAAAGTCAACAAATATTTACAAGCAGCGGAAATAATTTTTGAAACATAAACCCAAAGTATTTAAAAAAAAAATACACCAGGGCTATGAGGCCTATCAGACATAGCTCATACCCCTAAGGTATTCTCGGCATACACATGTACAAAAGCACTGCCCCAAGAATTTTAACTCCCGCACGTCACATCAAAAATGGTATAAAGACCCATCAATATAAAAGTCTAGCTGGCAATATGAGGTATAGGTACAATATTCCAATTTGAAATAAATAGATCCACAAAAGGAAGACAACTAAACCCTATACAACCCTCTAATCTGATCATGCTACAACAAAAACTGTATAACTTGGGTGATCTCCATGCGCCCCGCAAGATCTTCTGACACCGCATCGGTCAGGTAGGCCTAACTACTTTCCCATCTCTAGGGTACTAACCGGTCAGATGGTCCTGATTCTCATATGAGGGAAAAGGCCAGATTCCCACAATAATTGTAAAGGTCACCAAGCGAAATTAACAAATATCACATAACATTTAAATTTTAAATGCATAAAATAACCTTTCAACTTAGCATACTCTTTGAAAGGGTTTTCATATGCCAAACATGCATAATCATAGTTGAAGAATGAAGTTTTTAACAAAACTGCACTATCGTATTCAAATACAACATCCTTGTATTCGAATACAGTGTTGTTTCAGAAGTTAGTAGCAAAATCAACACAACTGTATTCGAATACAACATTCTTGTAGTCAAATATAGTTCTGTTTTAGAAGTTAGTAGCAAAATCAAGACATTTGTATTCAAATACAACCTTCTTGTATTCGAATACAACAACAAAGAATAGCATAAATAAACTTTTAAATGGTTTCACAATAAATCAACATTTATACACAAATCCAAACAATCACACTTACCAATTAGGGCACAACCACAACCACTAATGAGCATACATATACAATCATCACAATATATCAAACATGACTAGCGTGCTAAGCACCCTAATGCAATGCATATATGCCCAAAATGCATGATTTTTGAATTCAAATCAAACTTTTCCCGAGAGTTGAAAATCGTAATTGTACAGTCTCTCACAGAGCAAGACTAATTACCAAGGTGCCACCCATCATAAGACTGCACGATTTATCAAAGTGTAGCCTATCATAGGTGTTACACCTCATATCCAAACAAAACCCTCCGCGAGAGGTGTAAATCCTAAATGTACAATTCCTCACGAACAAACATGAGTGTAGTCTCTCAAGACAAACACGATTTTCTAGTGTGTAGTCTCTCACGGAAAAACACCAGTGCAGTCTCTCACGGACAAACACGATTCACTAGGGTGTAGTCTCTCACGGACAAACACAATTTACTATCGTGTAGTCTCTCACGGACAAACACCAGTGCAGTCTCTCACAGACAAACCCAATTTACTAGGGTGTAGTCTCTCACGGACAAACACGATTTTCTAGGGTGTAGTCTTTCTCGGACAAACACCAGTGCAGTCTCTCACAGACAAACACGATTCACTTGGGTGTAGTCTCTCACGGACAATCACAAGTGCAATCTCTCATAGACAAACATAATTTACTAGGGTGTAGTCTCTCACGGACAAACACTAGTGCAGTCTCTCACGAACAAACACAATTTACTAGGGTGTAGTCTCTCATGAACAAACACCAGTGCAGTCTCTCACGGATAAACACAATTTACTAGGGTGTAGTCTCTCACGGACAAACACCATAGTTAAATCCTCTTAAGGATAAGATGAACCACTCCACTCATGGAACCATCTCGTGGCCCATCGCGATCACCACTTAACCTCGTGGCCGATCACGGTCACCACTCAAACATCGTGGCCCATCGCGGTCACCACTTAAACATCGTGGCCCATCGCAGTCATTACTTAATTGCACCCCAATGCTCCTTAAACATACATATAGCAGTTTTGAACACATCATCACATCAAAACTTAATCACCACAACATCACATATAATCACACCATAATCATTCATAATATCAATTATGAGCACATAATCACATCCAAATTAATCTCCACAAATTCACTCATTAACCACCTCAAATTTAATTCAACAATTCACCCATCACTTTCAATTTTCTCAAGTCCCACCAAATTTAGTCCGCAAATCTCCTATTTTACAATTTCACATATTTCAACCATAATTCACCCATTAATTTCCAAAATTTCAACCATAATTTTATACCAAATTAATTTCCACAAACCATCCCTCAAACACATCAAAACAATTCCCTCAACCACACTTAAATTACCTTAAATTCATTTTTCATTAATCCACACATAAAACACATCTGCAACTTCAATCCGCACATAAATTGAACTAAATTCATTTTCTACCAATTCACACATAAATTGAATTAAATTCATTTTTCACAAATATACCTCAAACACATAAAACATTCATAATATCATTTATGAACACATACTAAAATTAAATTTAATTCTCCTCAAATTCAACTGAAATCACCCATATTCAATCTCTAAAATTTTCAAACATTAATCACCAAATTTAATCTCCACAAATTTCAGCCATAAATCACCATATTCAAAACTCCACATTTTCAAACATACCACAAAATTCAATTTCCATAAACACTCATAAGTCGCATTAAAATTCATCTTCCACAATACACATATAGAGTCCTATATGCAAACTAGAAATTTGGAAGGAGCCATTACTTTAACGGTAGCTTTAACAAGCGATTTCGGCACCACGATTAATTCTGGTAAAATTTCCGCTCACGACGTTGCTTTCAAAGTTGGCTCACTAGCATCGTAGCATGGAGGTGAGCAAATTTCCCTTCTATCACTTCTCGAAACGAAGCTCAAATGTCGAAGAAAAGTGGAGGTTTATGATTGACTGTTTTGAAAATCCCTAACACCATTTTTCTTCGTTTTCGAATAAAAGAAGAAGAAGAATGCTGGGAGCTATTTTCTTCCCCACCCACCAAGTCTTGGGTTTCTTTTATTGAAGCAACTAAAAGCAAAAGAAAAGAAAGAAGAACGAGGGAGAAAGAAGAAAGGACTCACGAGGCAGGGAGGGAAACATTTTTGTTTTTTCTATTTCCTTTCCTCTTGTTTTCATATATTACTTATAAACATATATATACATTACATATAATATATATATATATATACATATATATTTTGATAAAAATTTCCCTTCTATGACTTCTCGAAACGAAGCTCAAATGTCGAAGAAAAGTGGAGGTTTATAATTGATTGTTTTGAAAATCCCTAACACCATTTTTCTTCGTTTTCGAATCATAGAAGAAGAAGAATGCTGGGAGCTATTTTCTTCCCCACCCACCAAGTTTTGGGTTTCTTTTATTGAAGCAACTGAAAGCAAAAGAAAAGAAAGAAGAACGAGGGAGAAAGAAGAAAGGACTCACGAGGCAGGGAGGGAAACATTTTTGTTTTTTCTATTTCCTTTCCTCTTGTTTTCATATATTACTTATAAACATATATATACATTACATATAATATATATATATATATATATATATATATATATATTTTGATAAAAATTTCCCTTCTATCACTTCTCGAAACGAAGCTCAAATGTCGAAGAAAAGTGGAGGTTTATGATTGACTGTTTTGAAAATCCCTAACACCATTTTTCTTCATTTTCGAATCAAAGAAGAAGAAGAATGCTGGGAGCTGTTTTCTTCCCCACCCACCAAGTCTTGGGTTTCTTTTATTGAAGCAACTGAAAGCAAAAGAAAAGAAAGAATAATGAGGGAGAAAGAAGAAAGGACTCACGAGGCAGGGAGGGAAACATTTTTGTTTTTTCTATTTCCTTTCCTCTTGTTTTCATATATTACTTATAAACATATATATACATTACATATAATATATATATATATATATATATATATATATATATATATATATATATATATATTTTGATAAAAATATCCACTCTCTTCGCAACTCAATTGACAAATAATATTTTCTCACAACTAGAGATATTTTTAACAAAATTGTCGAATATTAAATTCTTCGTAACGTAAATAAATTATTCTCTGACAAATAATTTTAATCCAATTTTCAAAAATATTTTTTTTTTGCATTTAACTCACTAAATACCAAAAACTAGACTAAAAGCCTAAGAAATTCAACACAAAATACCCTAAAATAATATAATTTAGGATTTAAAATTAAGGGTCTTACAATAGACTTACTATAAATAATTATTTGTAACCTCATTGAGAGGGAGATTTTGTACATTATTTTTGTGAGACTTTTGCTCTCTAGAGTTCTTGAAAGAATTCACTCTGAACTTATCAAGGTTGTTAATCCTTGTAACATCCTTTTTGGCTTATCAATCCCTATATTGTGGCGCCATTATGTCTTGGTTCGTTTGTTGAATAATAATTTTGAGTTTTCATTACATGAAACCCTAATACGCAAAATTCTACCAATTTTCATGTTCAATAACTTGTGATCATTTCTCATGTTCTACATACGTAAGTTGGGTTACTCAATAGCCTAACTTGCATTTTAGCATGTCATCTTGCACCTCATTTTAAAATCATGCGATTCTGAGCTTCGCAACTTCGGTTATAGGGTTCTTCAGAAAAACATGATTTTAGCTAAAAAATAGTTTCCAACCTAGAACGATCCTTAAAGTCGTCCATGTCAAACATGATCATATCAAAAGCTAAAAAATTAATCTAAGCTATAAAGAACTTTTAAATTGTCAAAGTAAAAACTAAAACCATGTGCTCAAATGCGTTGATCACCCCTTTCATTAGTCATGTCAATAATATCATGCCCATGATAAGCTAACTATTGATGTCCTACACTACCTCCAACTCCAACCATATGATCTTCTGGTCTTAAGCTTATGATTGGATCGAGTTTAAATTCAGGTGATGATTGTGTCCCATTCATATAGTTAATTTCAAGAACCCATCTTTGATTCACAAACACCACATTGTTGTAACAAAATCAAACAAGCTAATTAACTTGATAAATATGGATTCAAAAACCTATAACACTGTTCAATCCTTAAAACAAAGCCAAAACTTGTTGTGTGAAACATATGCTAATACAAGTGTTGATTGTCTAAACAAGTAGTAAAATAAGATTATTCCACGAGAATTGATTATGTTCTAAAGTTCAACAATTTCCTAATTTAAATTAATCTGGTTGAATGAAAAGAGGAACATATTTGGTTGAGCAATTAAAAGTAAATTAATAATCAAATAAAAGTGAGATAACATTTGCATAAAGGTCAAGTGGATAACCAGAAGTTAACGATTCAACTCAGTTAATAAATATGTTTATGTGTGTTATAATGTTACAACATGTTATACTTTAGGGAAGATGCAGGTCATGAAACCAATCAAACTAGTTGCAAAGGTAGTAGTTTAATAACATCATTCCTATACTTTAAGTCTTAATTCAAATCTTAAATCCACTAAGGAATTAGGGGTTACTTTAGAATTAAAGGTTCTGTCACTAAGACATTAGGGCAAGAATACTAAAGAGAATTATGTAATAATTCAATAAAGAAATTTAGTAACTAGGATCAAATTAGAAACCAAAGTTTGATTCAAAGTGAAACTCATCCCTAACATTTTTCTTATCATAAAAGTTCAATTATAATACTCTTGTTAATTTTAAATATTATTTTAATCAATTTGAAAACTTTTTGTTCAATTTTAGTAATTAAACATAATTCGATAGTAATACGCAATCCTTGAGTTATACACTCAGTACTACCATTTTAATTATTACTTTCAATGATTCAGTATACTTATTGAAACGTTATCACATATTATGCCTCATCTTCCAAAATGAAAATCCTTTTTTTTACTAGAAAAATAGTGTATGCCTTCTTTTTAGAAGATGCTCATTTATACATGATACATTTTCTCTTACTTTTGGGCATTCACATGAGTGGGGTTTCTTATGATTAACGAATTCAAACAGCTCATCTTGGGACCCCAAAAATCTTCTTGATACTTGAAAATATCAATACTTTTCCTATGTGCTACAGTATTTTAAAACCTTTTTCCAAGACTTGGAAAATTTCTAATACCATACACAAAAGCAATAAAATCAAATATTTGAATACCCATTATCATGTATCTAGAAAATGATAATAAGGACATACATTAGTGTTTCATAGGCAATCTAGTAGGTTCTAATATGATATAAGCATTAAATGTCTATTATAACTACACATAATATAGTTTACAAAACATCTTCTAAAGTACAATTACACAAAATACTAAGTATATCATAATAACGAACATCATCCTCTATTCATATAATATCCCTCTCACTACATTAGAAATATTTATAAGATTTAAGTATTAGAATTTCTAAAATTTTATTAATCGTTAATTATGTGTTTTTAATAATATTAAATTAGGAGCAATGGTAGAATAGGAAAATAGTAATATTAACAAGTTGTATCTCTCTTTTTCATTTTTTCACGTGTTCTAACCCATCTTCCTCCTTCATCGTCTTTCCTTTTATAATAGCACACTCTCAAAATAGTATGAAAACACCAATATCGGTTATTGTTCATCTTATTTTCAAAATCCTCCATTCTTCCTTCTCTCCCAAATCCTCCAAATACTAAAAGTTCACTAAAATCCCCCAAAGCAGCCCAACAACCTTGCATGCGGGAATCTCCCTCTTCGTCATTGCGAATCAACTCAAATTAGTGAAGTAGGGAAACCATTTGCAAGAGGAGCTTAGAGCTACTTCGGATTAGAATCATATTATTCTTTAGTGTTGTTTTTGTGAGTTCTGTTACAATAACTGACTTTTAACATGAGGATTATGGGGGTTTATTCATTGAAATCCTTTATTTCTTGTTAGAAATTATTTTGGGGGTTGTAAGGGTTGAAAGAATTTAGATGCGTAAGAGAAATGAAATCTTTAGTATATAGGTGGTTTGAATCTACACCTAAATGATTTAAATTGACATGCATGTAGTTTTTGTATACTTGTTGCTCGTTGTTGTTTTAGTGATTTAGGAATCCGTAAATTATGGGATTTGAATTTTAGTGCAAGGTACGAATTCTATCCTTGAAGACAAATACATGTGCTTGGATGTTTTCCATCCTTGTCAATGTGTTTTGTCTCTGATGGTTGTATTTATTAATGCCTATGATTGCTTGTCGTTAAATTCTAAGTGTTTCTGCCTATGATTGCTTGTCGTTAAATTCTAAGTGTTTCTGCCTCTGATAGTTTTCTTCATTTTGCCTTCGGTGGCTATCGTTAAAATTCTAAGTATTTATGTTTTTAGTAGTTTTCTTCATTTTACCTCTAATGGCTATCGTAGTTAAAAACTTAAGTATTTCTGCATCTAGTGGTTTTCTTTGTGTACCTTTGATATTATTTAGCAAGTATCTAGCAAGTCGATGATAGTAATAAAGAAATGGTGCAAATTAAAATTAAAAAAAAAGGGAATACCTATAACATCATTAATACAAATTACCAATAATTCATTCACTGCATCAACAACACAAATGGAAAGATTAAATAAAGCATTAGGGATAGTAACTCTTGAATAAATAAATGCCCAACGACAAGGGCAATGAAATGTTCATATAAAACAACCTTAAGTCGAAGTCGAAGTCAAAGTAAAAATTGAGCTTTCTCGGGATTACAATGAAAATTATAACGTTAATGTGATGAATAATCAACCACCAAGATTTAAATATGGTAATGTACCAATAATACACATGAATAACGCATATGTGCATAATCCAGTAGTAGATAGGTTGATATCAAATATTATTGTTAATCAAACCCAAATTAATGTAAATCAAGTTTTCCAACATACTCTTGATAGATTCAGCCTAAATATTGAATATGAAAATCAAAGATACTTCGCATCACCTTTCACAAATTTGGTTCAACAAACTGAAATCGCAATAGGGATAAAAATAATTAAACATATAAAGTTTTCAGGAGAAAATAGCAAATCTACTATAGAACATATTACTAGATACATCACAGAATATAGGAATTTGTCCATTATGAAGAACTTAAAATGAAGTTATATGTCCATATAAATTTCCCAATGTTGGGAGAAAAAAATCGAAAAATTGAATAAATCGGGGATAAGAAGAATCAATAGATTTGGCAGAGTAAAAAATAGATCCTCTTTATAGCTGCCATTCTTTAATTACAATTAGGAACTAAATCCTATTAGTACAAAACTTACATGTTTGATCATATAGCAAAGGATGATAAGATAATTGACATTTTATTGACAGGTGTAGCCAATTGAACCTTCAGTTCGAGTACAATGGAACCATAATTCTCAAAGTGTAGCCAATTGAACTTTAAATATAGCAAATTTTCTTGAATGAACGAATGATAAAGAATCAATGAAAGTGTTCAACCTTCGATTAAAGGAATAGATCAGCATTTAAAGAGACATCGTTTAGTTATGAAAGGAAAAAGGAATATAAAAGAAATAATTGAATTTTAGTTTCCAAAATTCAACTTTATATAGGCAGTATAAATCGATTCACAACTTGCATGAATCAATTCATAGGTTTTGAAGAACCCAATCACTACATGAAAAATGTCATTTAATAGCACTCCTTTTACAACGCTTACTAAATACAAGCATTGTTGTAAATATGTTTTAAAAATAACGGAGCCTATCACATCGCTTTTTTGACAAGCGCTGTTGTAGGGTCATATAACGTTTGCGTATAATGTTATAAGGCTTTTACAATGTTTTTTTCACAAGCGCTGTAAACTGAAGTGCCTTCACGTATTATTTTACATCACTTTTTTCACAAGCGTTGTAAAAGACATGCGCTTTCAAATAATTAAATTACCTATTACAGCGCTTTTTTCACAAGCACTGTAAAAGACATGAGCTTTCAAATAATTTAATTACCTATTACAACGCTTTTTCCACCAGCGCTGTAAAAGACATGCGCTTTCAAATAAATAATATCATTTACTTTTAAATAAATAAAAACAAATTTAAACAAATTTACGAACCCTCATCACCTCTACTCTGGGACCCTCATATCCTCTACGTACTGTACGGCCATCTATGTTGTCTCGGGTATTTATTAATTTGTTTTTGTCAAAAAATCTTTAGTTTTTTAATAATTGAAAACTAATAAATTGTTATATATTAAATCTTTTTTTTTTGAAATTTGTTGATCTATTCTGTTTTGAAATTGTTATTAGATATGTTGATATTATATATATTGATATTGGTTTCTTTTTGAAAATTGTTGATCTGTTTTGAAAGCTTATTATTTTTGTAACTGCATTTATATATAGGTCGTATAATATGGATCGGAAATAGATGTCTGCCAATCGATTGTCAAAAGAGTATGAAAATAGAGTGAAGGAGTTTGTTGAGTTTGCAGTGAAGAATGCAAAAGATCCAAATAGCGTCGTTTGTCCTTGTTTAAAATGTTGTTTTGGAAAACGCATTAGAGAAGATGAATTAGAAGGACATTTAGTATGTAATGGAATTGATCAAAGCTACACATGTTGGATAAGACATGGTGAGAAAAAAAAAAGGAAACATTAATTTTGAGAATGGTTCGATATATGCTTCAACTGACTTCGATACAGATACATATGAGCCGGATCGAGTTGATGAGATCACTAAAGCAGTTGAAAAAGATCTTCGAGATTGTCCTTAAATGTTTGAGAGTTTGTTGAGTGATGCAGAGAAACCATTATATAATGGTTGTACTAAACTCACCAGACTGTCGATGATATTAAAGTTGTACAACTTAAAAGCGAGTAATAGATGGTCTGATAAAAGCTTCACATAATTATTAACACTCTTAAAAGACATGTTGCTAGATGATAATGAACTTCCCAGTCGAACCTATGAGGCTAAACGGATTTTGTGCTCTATTGGCATGAGTTACAAAAGGATTCATTCGTGTCCTAACGATTGCATTTTATTTCAAAACGAATATGAATTACTTAAGGCGTGTTCGAAATGCAATGTCTCTCGATATAAGAAGAAAGAATCTACTCCAACAAAAGTCGTGTGGTATTTTCCTATAATACCATGATTTAGGCGCATGTATTGCAGTGAAGAAGATTCAAAACACTTGACATGGCATGCAGATGAAAGAATCAGAGATGGAATGTTTCGACACATTGCAGATTCCCCCACAATGGTTTGTGGGAGAGCTGGTCAAAACCGGGTGGAAGAAAAAGTCAATTTTCTTTGAATTGCCATATTGGAAGTCATTGTATATAAGACATTTCCTCGATGTGATGCATATTGAAAAAAATGTATTTGATAGTGTTATTGGTACGTTACTCAATGTTCTAGGAAAGTCTAAAGATGGCATCAACGCAAGATTGGACTTGGTCAATATGGGAATAAGAAATGAATTGGGTCCCGTAAAGAAAGGAAATCGCACATATTTACCTCCAGCCGCTCATACTCTATCTAGAAAGGAAAAAATTGTTTTATGTAAATTTCTATACGAAGCATTTGTTACCAATAGGTATATGTTCCATTTTACCTTAAAAAGTTCGACTAGCCTTAACTAGATTATGTTTCTTCTTCAGGGAAATTTGAAGTAAAGTGATCGACCCTAAAAAATTATCGACATTGTAGAGGGAAATTGTTGTTACTTTGTGTGAGCTTGAAATGTATTTCCCACCCTCGTTTTTTGATATAATGCTTCACCTTACTGTTCATCTAGTTAAAGAGACACAACTTTATGGGTCAGCTTATATGAGATGGATGTATCCGATAGAACGATATATGAAAATATTAAAAGGGTACGTAAAAAGTAGAAGTCGACCAGAAGGTTGTATTGCTGAACGGTACATTGTTGAAGAGGCTGCTGAATTTTGTACTGAATATCTGTCCAATGTTGAATCCATAGGGCTTCCCATGTCTCATCATTCAGGAAGAATATCAGGAGAAGGGATAATTGGAAGAAGACTACTGACTATATCAAGGACAGAATGGGAGCAGGCACAATTGTATGTTCTGCACAATGATGATGAGGTTCAACCGTATGTTACAATACACATGGATCAGTTATCTCGTTTGAACATGAATAGGAATCAAAATTTGATAACTCGAGAGCAGAATCGAAGTTTTATAACATGGTTAAAAAATCACATAAAGTCAAAGTTTGATATATAACCCGAATCAATTTCACAGAGATTGAGGTGGCTAGCAAATGGTCCGAGCTTACATGTCATTTCTTATATTGGTTATGTTATTAACGGCTACACATTTTATACCAAAGAACAAGATGATCAGACCACTATGCAAAATAGTGGAGTCACTCTCGTAGCTGAAGCGATGCATGTCTCAAGTGCAAAAGACAAAAACCCAATATATGCAAATCTATCATATTTTGGGGTTATTGAGCGCATATGGGAGTTTGACTACACAATGTTTCGTGTTCCCATATTTTGTTGCAAGTGGGTCGATAATAATAATGGCGTTCAGATTGATGAGTCAGGATTCTTGCTTGTCGATTTTAATAGGGTGGAATACAAAGGCGAGCCTTTTATTTTAGCGTCGCAAACTCAACAAGTGTTTTATGTCACTGATCCTTCTGATGATAAATGGTCTGTTGTCCTATCGACCAATAAAATAAGTGATGATAACAATAACGATGAAGATGTTGTTTATTTGCAACATCACAACAACCACATGAAATTGATTCAACTGATGATGGTTTATATCTTTGAGATGATCATGATGAGGGAATTTGGATGAATCAATCGTTTCGTATTGTAAATGGACAAACAAATGTGAATCCTACCAGGAAAAGAAGAAGGGCATCTTAATGTACATGTTTAATTGTTTTATATAAGCCATGAAATCTAAACTGTGTTAATGTAAATTTAATTGTTTGAACATTTGTTTTATATAAGCAGCCATGTATTTGATTTTCTGATTAATTTATTTTCTACTTATATTTAGCTTGATTTGAGTTTTTTATACTAAGTTCATGTAATTTAATATAAACTAGTAATTTACATGAACTTAACTGAATATAAATTAGTAATTTACATGAACTGAACTGAAAAAGAGCCTTAAATATAAAAATAAAACAATGAGCCTTTTTACAACGCTTATTTGAAAAAGCGTTGTAAAAGACCCTTTTAAAAATAAAATAAAGAGACATTTTAGAGCGCTTATTTGGAAAAGCGCTGTAAAAGACTTTAAAAAAAACATTCATATAACATAATAAAACAAGGAGGTCTTTTACAGCGCTTGTTCAAATAAGCGTTGTAAAAGACCCTTTTAAAAATAAAATAAAGAGACCTTTTAGAGTGCTTATTTGAAAAAACGCTGTAAAAGGCTTTAAAAAACATTCATATAACATAATAAAATAAGGAGGTCTTTTACAGCGCTTTTTCAAATAAGCGTTGTAAAAGACCCCTTTTAAAATAACATAAGGAGGCCTTTTAGAGCGCTTATTTGAAAAAGCGATGTAAAAGGCTTTAAAAAAACATTCATATAACATAATAAAACAAGGAGGTCTTTTTCAGCGCTTTTTCAAATAAGCGCTGTAAAAGACCCTTTTTAAAATAACATAAGGAGGCATTTTAGAGCGCTTTCCCAACAAGCGTTGTAAAAGGCTTTAAAAAAAACATTCATATAATGTTAGAAAACAATGAGGTCTTTTATAGCGCTTGTTGGGAAAAGCACTATAAAAGAGCCTTTTAAAAAATTAAATAAAGATGCCTTTTAGAGCGCTTTTCAAACAAGCGCTGTAAAAGGCTTAGGCCTTTCAGAGCACTTTCTTAACAAGCACTGTAAAAGGCTTATAAAAAAGCATTGTAAAAGGGTTTTATATATAACAGTAAACCGCTTCATTTTCCTCTTCATTATGTAAACTTCACTATCATCTCAATCTTCATCGTTCTTCTCTTCTTTTGCAAACCCTATCATCTCGTCCATTACGAACCTTATTTCCACTATCATCTCCTTCATTTCGAACCTTATTTCCATCCAATATCATCTCTCTCATTGCACACAATATATTTTCATTGAAATACGTAACCCTCATTATGTATTTATTCAAACCATATTTCTTTGAACTTTCTGTGAACACTATTTTCTTCGCATTTTGTATTTCTTCGAACCCTCATTATTCAGGTATTGATGTTATTAATTTTTTGTAATCATTAAAATGGATGTTGAACTTGTTTAAGATATACTAATGCTGATATGTACTTAGAATAATGCATGTTGAGCTTGTTGAAGTGATACTAAACTGCATGTTGAACTTGTTGTAGTTAAATGGATACAAACAAAGATTTAGAATGTCAAAATAAAGAAGTTGTCAACACTAAGACTTATGAAAATGAAGTCAAACATGGTGCAACTATAATGCAAAAGGTCATTAAAGCAAGGAGCAATGGCATCAAATTTGAGGTTATACTATACTATACTTTGTTTGCTGTGTATTTTTTTATCTTTTTTTAATAGCATGTACTTACTATTTGAGTTTATTAGGTTGGCTGGAATGAGAGTGGTTAGCCAATTGACCCCAACAGCTCCATGTTTGTAAGTTACATTAGGGCTGTTGTTCAACAAAATATCCCAATTACGATTGATGATTGGAGAGATAAGGCATTGAAGGATGCCAAAGATATACTATGGAATGACATTCAAGTAACGTTTTTGATCCACTCTTTTGTCATTTATAATTTTTTTCATTGAAATACTTTACTTAGTCAAACTATATCTTTATTTCGATTGCAAACTACTTTTGTTCTTGATGAGGGGAGAAAGAGTTACGCATTGAGAGTTGCTGGGAAAATCCATCGGGGATTTAGATCTCACCTCTCTAATTTCTATCTAAAATATAGAGAAGGAAATACAAATGCTGAAGCTCCAAGTATATATAAACATTATATATCAAATGATGAATGGAGTGCATTTGTATCCAAACGTTCGGACCCCGCGTTTTTCGTAAGTGATTAATTTGTTAGTATTTGTGTTTTATTATTCATATTTGTAGCGTATTTTAAATTTTTACACAATTGCTATTTGTTTTATATAGAATATTAGTAAGGCAAATCGCGAAAGGGCAAGAAATCCAACCCACCCATACAGAAAATCACGTACGGGAATGCACGTCTTGATCAAAAACTTGTAAGTAATTTAACATCACTTTTATATAATGAAGTAATTTGTATTATAAACTATAGTTTCTAACTAATATTTTGTTTATGATCTTAACGAATAGCAACAAGACACCCAATCAGATCAACCGTTGGGTCGTCATATATTATGGAAGGAAGTGCATGTAAATAAAGACGGAGTGGTTGACAATGAAAATGTCCAAAAAGTAATAGAACTTTGTATTGAACTTATCTTTTTAATCCTACATGTATTTAGGAGACTATAGAACAAAGTTCTGATAATCAAGAGGGCAACAAGGATAGTTGCAGGGACATTCTGGGTAAAGTGTTTAATGTTCCTGAGTATTCCGGTCGGGTTAGGGGGAAAGGATTTGGCGTAACTCCCAAGAGAAGCGCCAAAATCCTTCCAATGAGGAAGTATTAGAGAAGCTCAAAATCCTTACAGAGCAAGTGACACTTTTGGTGAAGACAAACAAAGACAAGCAACTCCCGGATCAACTCCAACATGAAAAACAAATGGAGAGTGAAACCGCGAGTTGCAACATCGGTCTCAAAAGTATTCTTGAGCTAATTAATTACTTACTTATGTAATTACTTATGAATTAAATATACTTATATATTAACCGTACTTATGTTTTAACCATTGATTTAGGGTGTCACTCCATGTGAGACACCCTGAACCCAAATTGAAATAAAAAGTAAAATGCATTAGTTTTTAAAGAGGTTCGCAGTGGTTCCAAAACACAGTATATATTTTTTTTTAAAAACTTTAAGGTTCAGGATGTCACATTCACACTTACACAAAATGCTTGCATAAAAATTTTCAATAAAAAAATCCTTTAATATCGAATATAGTTGACATTTATTAAATAAATATTTTTGATATAAAAATAAGTTCGAAACTTAGAGACAATTAATTTATACCTTTGAATAACTGATAAAATAACAAAATTGATCAATCAAATTTACAAAAATCCAAATGATTCATAACTCAACAAAATACTACAAATTACTCCCTCCCAATATCACCTATTCAGAGCGGGGATCCCCAATCGATAACCTGAAATAACTGCGCTCTCGCGAGCGCCAAACACAAGCAACGAGGGGTGAGCTTTGAAAATATGTAATAGTATAAAATAATTGATAAGAACACGTAAAATATATTAAACACCGTATCATATCAAATCACAACCAACAAGAATAATCAAGGTAAAACATTGATACAATCCACAACATCAAGTAAGTAAATACACAAATCAAGTAATGTTATGCATGCTCTTATACTCTAGACTCCTCCTCTTTCTTTGGTACCATTCTAACTTTGAAGTACTTGGTTAGGAGGCTTGATACTATGCCACCACGCAAGTGGACTGACAATTCAAATAGGCCCTGTCCTCATAGATCCCCTCAACTCAACCCGAGACACATATATGCGACAATCAAGGTAAACGTGTGTTGCATGGTAGCTCCCGACATTTGGGGTGCTACCTCTAAGTCACTTAGGAATTCCCCACCCGAATACCTCTAACACTACAAGAAAAACACCATTTTGCGGCCAACTTTATAAATATTTTGTGGCCGAATAAAACCCTCACAAATTAGTGACCGAAAAAGCCCTTACAAATGCCAAAATTGAAATTGGTCTTTATTTGTGGCTGAAAAAGCCCTCACAAATTTTTAAATATTTAACTGGATTTTGTGGCTGCCTAAGCCCTCACAAAATCACAACATTGTGATTTTGTGAGGGCTTAGGCAGCCACAAAATCCAGTTAAATATTTAAGGATTTTGTGAGGGCTTTTACAGCCACAAAAAGTTAATTTGTGAGGGCCAAATCCGTCACAAAGGACTGAAGTGACTAGTGGCATTTGTGGCTGCAAAGGCAGCCACAAAGGAATGCGTACGTGGACTTTGTGGCTGCAAAGGCCGCCACAAAATTTTAAACCTACGTGGACTTTGTGGCTGCTTTGGCTGCCACAAATGCTCAAGGTAACACTATATATATTTTTCTCCTCTCCTCCTTCATTTTTTCACATCCAACTTCTCTCTAAAACCTCATTCTAACTATTCTCTCCTCTTTCTCTCTACACAAAATTACTCTTAAGCATCATTTAAATTTGGTAAGTATAAATTTTAATTTTAATTTATTTATAATTTAAATTAATGTTTAATTATAATTATAATTATAATTATTAATTTAAATATTTAAATATTTAAATATTTTATTATTAATAAGTTAAATATTTTGTTATTAATTTAAATATTTTATTATTTAAATTAATCTTTAATTTAGTTATTAATCTTTAATTTTAATTTTAATATTTTATTTTAAATTTTTAATTAAATTAAGATTAGTTTATTATATATTAAATTTAATTTATAATTACATTATATTTTAAATTTAATTTAAATTTAAATTTAATTATAATTTAAATTTTAATATTATATTTATATTAATTTATTATATATAAAATTATAATAAACTATTAATTTTGAATTTAAAAATTAATTTATTAAATACGTATTATTTTGTGGCGGCCTAAGCCCTCACAAAATATGTTATTTTTTAATCAGGATGACATTTGTGGCGGTCAAAAGCCCTCACAAAGGAGGGAGGGAATTTGTGGCGGCCTGGGCCCTCACAAAGGTCCAATCTGAAAAATTCAGCGTGTCCTTTGTGGCGGCCTATGCCCTCACAAAGGCAGACTTTTGTGGCTGCAAAAGCCCTCATAAATGCCTGCCTTTTGTGGCTGCAAAAGCCCTCACAAATGCCAACCTGTTTCAGGCACTTTGTGGCTACAAAAGCCCTCACAATATTTTGTGACCAGCTTCTTTGTGGCTGCCAAAAGCCCTCACAAAATCCACCTTTGTGGCTGCTATTTGCCCTTTGTGAGGGCTTTTGGCCCTCACAAAATCCATTATTTCTTGTAGTGCAAGGTCTAACAATCTTGCCCTAAGGCTCAACAGCAGACCGCCATGATCAGGCTCATTCAGTTGTAATTCCCCATAATCACTAGGCTTGTCAGGCCCTACCTATATGATGACCAAATAATCTCCACTTCCAAAATTATCACCAACTACTTTCTCCCCCTCATTGGCCTAGGTTACTTATTCAATTAAACACAATATGCATTTCATGATATTCATCAAGGTGGTAATATCATAAGTCAAGGAGTACACATTGTCATTGCAGATTTCCATAGCCATACATTACATTCAGAATTTACTATCATAATACGCCATCTCAAACAATAAAGGGTTTTCACTCACATATAATAATAATAATAATAATAATAATAATAATAATAATAATAATAATAATAATAATAATAGATCATTTACACACACCACATCAATTGCAAGACAAATAATTACAATTCATCACATTTTATATCATATATCAATATCAAGGATAGATATAAACAAAGCACAGAATGCATCAAATACACCATTCTACAATAATTCAACTATCACACGATCTTCAAAAATCAAATCAAACAACATCCTATAAAAGTTTCTAATTCATATTTTAACCTCACAAAATTCAAGTTTGTTTATTAGTCAATTATTACTCAAAAGGCTTTTGCCATACGTAGCGAGCCCCGAATGAAATGTGAGAAATACGGTATTCCCGTTCATCTCACTTAATTTATACTCACGCATTCGAACTCACTCTCACTCCATACCTGAATTTGACGCTTTCATAAGATATAAGGACCATAATGATTTTCAACTACCAGAGATGTTGACAACACGCAACGAACGAGTCCAAAAGCATCGACGAATTTACAGAGTTAATGAAACATGGCTCATAATTTACGCGGACTATAAAAATCAATGTTACATAATTAATAAAAATGTTAAGAGAATAAACATATTCGAAACAAAGTGAAACAAGTTATCAGAAAAGGCCTCACCGACGTGTTGGAGCACCGACAGGGTCCGACTTCAACTTCCCTGAAACAGACAAACGAGTAGTGCTTCTTGAAGGTTTCGACGAGAGGAATTCAAGAACAATATCAGTTTTTCAAGATGATGAACGCGTTGTTTGGAATTCAAGAAAACAACCACGACAATGGTGGAAACCTATTTTTTAAAATGTAACGGTTGGCGATTTCGAGCATAGGTAGTGAAATAGGGTGTTTCGTGGAGTCCATATATGGTCTCGGTTTTGCTTGGTGATAATCGTGATGGCCGAAATTTTGGTCAAAATTTGGAGGCGTGATTTTTGACAAAGAGGAATAGGACGTTTCAATTTGCGATTCAAGTTGAGAATGGAAGAGGAGGTCACAACGATCACGACTGTGGTATCAATTTTGTAAGACATCCACTATTATGATCGTCGTCGACGAGAGAAGAAACCAGACGGAATGGTTTTGGCGGCGGCGCATACGAAGAAGGTGAAGGAAAAATTAAACTTTGTTCCGATCTTCTATCTCATTCCTATTCTCTTTCTTCCTTATTATTATTATTATTATTATTATTATTTTAATTATAATTATTATTATTATTATTCAAAACTTTGTTTTTTTATTAACTTTACTTTCATTAAAATAAAAATAAATAAGTTTAATTATTAATTATTACTCTTGTATAAGAACTTAACCCATAAAACACATTTTACTCCTTTCTTTTATTATTTTTTTTATAAAACCAATAATTAGCAAAATTTAATTTCTTTAATACTTTATTTTTTTTAATAAAATTCCATTACTAAATATTACTAATATTTTGAAACTAATATTTTATAAACTAAAGTGATTAAAATAATTAATCTTTTAAAATACATTAATAACCAAGACTCTCGTATTTAAAATAATTACTATAATTATATATATTTTTCATCCAAATACTCACATTAAAATACTACCATCAGAGAGTATTCAAAATTATAAAACAAATAAATATAACATCTAAACTTTATATTATTTACTAAATTATAATAAATATATATATAAAATCATAGTATCATGACAAAGATATAAAAATAAAGGAAATCAATTGCAATTGTACTAGCATCTCAAGATGATTATTTATCAACTAAATAACTAAAAATGTAAACCAATTAGAAAAAAATTGAAGTATAACTATGTGTACACTTAACATCATTCAAACTCACAAAAAAAAAATAACATTTATTAGGTACACACATATACACGTTAAATTGTCTAAAATCTTATTATTTAAATTATTACACTAAAATAGTTTTATTTTTATAAAAAATATATAAAAGAATATAATATTTATATCATGCGTTTAGTCTAATATGTAATTAGTACATCATAGGAAGTCCACATATAAAGAAAATTAATTCCAAAATTATCTAAATACGGGGCGTGTCTTGACATCCAAGTAAAAAGGAACATGAGCAGCAACGACGATTCGTGCATCATACCTATAAATAAAGCTATATTCAGAGATGAGTATGAAGAATTTCTCGAAAAGGAGCACATTTATGAACTTCTCAACCATAAGGAGCTTAGTGCTACTGTCATGAGCTTGTACATAAGGTAAAAAATACTTTTAATTGCATTTATTGGTAATTAATTGAATGTATTGGTAATTAATCTAGTTTAAAATTTTCATTGAAGGTTTTTGTATAAGAAGGTTGTGTGCACGTGCAAATTGTCAAATAAATACTTATTCTTGTCTCTGAATAAGCTGTCGATGTGCAAACTCGATCCAGTAAATGTACAAAATTACATTGTAGATATGTTATTAGGAATATAGAAGAGGATAAATTGTTCTTCGCACCATATAATTCAGGGTACGTAATTATATATTATTTATTTATATCTTTTTTAATTGATGAGATTTTAATTTATTAGTTGTGTATACACAAAATTGCTTAACCAAATTTTTGTTGTTGTAGGGCACATTGGGTGCTATTTGCAATCAATGCGACCTCTGAAGTTATATACTATTTGGATCCCTTGCATGGCAATTACAACAATCACTCTGATATAAAGACTATGTTCGACACGTAAGTAATATTCATTTATTTCTTACATATATATATAAATAATGTGTTTGTTAATGCTATAATAATCACATTTATTCATTCGATAGTGTTTTACAAGTTTTTCGAGCTCAAAGAGGTGCTAGAGTGTCAAAGCAAAAGTCTAATAACATCACATGGATCCCAATAAAGGTTTGAAATATATGCCTTTAAATTTTCATTTACAAATATATGCCTTTACGATTAATGCACAAATATTTTATTGACTTATATGTTTTATTTTATAGTGCCCTCGTCAAACAAACAACATTGACTGTGGGTACTACGTATTGCGATTCATGAAGGAGATTGTTGACAAGAATAAAACTGTTATTCCAAAAACGGTGCGGTATTTTCATTATATGATTTTCATGTATAAATTATCTATATATTTGATTCTAACTTAATATGTTCAATTTTTATATTGCAGTACTTTGACAATTCCAGTCCATCATACTCTGAGGAAGATCTAATGGAATTAAAGGAAGACTGGTGTCAGTATGTGCTTGAAATGAAAACTATTTGATTTTCTAGGAAATAGCATGCTGTAAGGGATCTAAATATTATATGGTAGCTAGTTATATTATGTATATTCTATTAGTTATATGTATATGATCATAGGACACAATATATGAACATGTATATGAATATGTGTTGTTGTACAATATATGTTTATGTGTATGTAGTTAATTAGGTTATATATATGTATCTGAATGTTCTATTGTAAATTACAGAGTTCCAAAGTTATATATATGTTCTGTTTTTGTCTACTGATTGTGTGAACTGATTATGAATATGTATTTGAATATGTTTTGTTGTTGTGTGAACTGATTGTGAATTGATTCTGGATCAAAATAATTTTGGAAAAAAAAATTAAAAGACAGCGCTTTCAAAAAAAATGCCATAAAAAGCTAAAAAGCGCTGTAAAAAGTGCACATATAATGCATATATTGGGTACACATTTTACAGCGTTTTTTTTGTAAAAGCGCTGTAAAAGGCGCACCCAATATATGAATTATATGTGCACATTTTACAACACTTTTTCAAATAAGCGTTGTAAAATGTGCATAATAATGCATATTATGTTCGCGCATTTTACAGTGTTTTTTTGAAAAAGCGCTGTAAAATGTGCATAACAAGCGTGCATTATATCTACATGTTTTATAGTGTTTTTTTTTTAAAAAAACAAGTGTTGTTTCATTTTTTACAGCGCTCGATTCCACAATGCTTTTTTGTTTGAAAAAACGCTGTAAATGGATAAAAAAAAGCGTTGTAAAATGCTATTTTTCGCGTAGTGAATATATCTATCATAAGTTTCATCAATTGACTTATGTTTTAAATTAACCAACTTATCAACTTCCATCAAGTTTGGTAATTTAATTCATATATTAGGCAAATCCATTCATCTGTATCAAACTTCCTTATTTGATTTAAGAATCTCTATAATAAATAAGTGTATTTACACATATATGAGTGAATTTATAAAGTTAAAATGAAGTTTATAATACGATGTTCTTATTCAAGTAATCTGGTGGACATTGAGAATTGAAAAATCATCAAACACAAACAAAATCATATATTTAATATTTAATATTTTTGACATACATAAAAACATTAATGCTATTTTAAGGAAACTTGCATTCACATACTCTCCATTTTGAAGATGGCAAAACATGCAAAACTTTGTTGATGAACTTATCAAGTATTGTTGGTGTGTACATGCATAACATTTTGAAAACTTAATACAATTTCTACAAATTTTGTAGTAACTTTCTCCCCTTTGACATTATAAAAAGAAAGTAGTAGCAACAATATTAGAAGTATAGAATAGTTCTTATGAAATAAATATAACCATAAGCCTAGATAATGCCCCCATCAATGCACTACTACTTAAAAAATGAATTACCATTCATAAAACATAGAGAGGATCACAAATTCAAACATAAATCAAGTTGCAATACGAAATATGGTAATTTTCACACAAAACCACACTAAGTCATATAAAACGAGCAAATAGCCATTGTACCAGCACAAATTGAAACACACCGTTTGTTTAAAAAAACAAAATATAATAATAATAATAATAATAATGATGATAATAATAATAATAATAATAATAATAAATAAATAAAACAACCCAAAAAAAATTCCACCTCACCTTCATTTTTACACTCAACCATTTCTCTCCTTCTTCCCTCTCAACAACACACCATACCGCACCACACCTCACCCCACTTCTTTTTTTTCTTTCTCCTTGCTACTTCTAATTTTACCACACAAATCGCACACATAATCCCTCAACCCATAAAATGAATTTAACATCTCCAAAGACATAACTTCTCATACTCCTACAAGTGCTCTTAATTAGAATTTTGGGGTTAGGGTTATTGAGTTAAAGAAGAAGAAGAGTATTCATTATTTGAAAGTTGTATATTGAGACTCTTTGAAGTAAAAACACAACTTTAATGTTAAATATGAATAAATAGAAAAATGTGGTTTTATTTAAAAATCTTATTTTGGTGCTTAGAGTAGATTTTTAAGAAATTTTATGGTTTCCTATAGTTAGCTAAACTTTAGAATAATTTTTCTAAAGTCTTGAGAATATTTTTAATGTTGAGATTTGATAACAGAGGTCATGCCTATACTACTCTGGGAGTTGTTGGAAAACAAATTTAGTCAAATCATTATATTTGTGAGTATACGACGATCATTGTCACATATTTTTATTATACTATAATTATTATTCTACTCATTATCTATATTAACGTATATTTAAAAATTGAGGAACACAACCTTTATTTTTTTTTGATTTCATTCTTTATTTATTTTCATGGTCTTTGTGATATAATATGTTTATAGTTTGATTTATTTATCAAATATAGAATTGATGTGCAGTTGAATGTATTTTCCATAAGTTACATGAAACGAGAAATGATATTTAAATATGTGTTATGGAAATTATTGTTATAATTATAAAATCGTTAACGAAAGTAGGTGAATATAGTTACATCATATTGATTCGGGAGAATTACCTGTTAGATGAAGTTGCCCCTATGAGAGATGACATCCTTAGGAGGAGGGGGCTATCATGAGAAGTAAGCTCCCTAATTGGTGTGTTATGATGCGTTGTAAAATTGAGAGGTAATGGTTATCTGTTAGATAAGGTCACCCTTAGGAGGAAAGGTATATCAAAGAGATGAAGTCGTCTTTTAGTTCTCAAAAATTTATGTTTTTACTTGTTTAATTTTCTATGACTTTTTTTAAGGATAAATTATAAGTTTAATGATTTTATCATGTGTATATATTATTTGATAATTAACTATATTTTAGGTAGTATTGTTTAATATAATTGCTACAAGATTGGAAAAAAAATTATTCATGCTTTTTTGTGTTTCCCTTCTAGTTGATGGTGATTTATTGTCTCCTTTCTAAGTCTTTGTGACTTATCCCTTCATATTGTTCATTTTTTTTTTCTCACAGACAACTGAGTAGCAAGTTGTTGGTAGCTATTTCAAGTCTAGAAAGTCACTTGGAATGTATTAAATATTTAGATTTGCCCTTTGAAATATTGATTGGGTTAAGTGTTTGAAAATGATTTTATATTTGGAAACATTGAAGTCACATAAAATATTTTATCGAAATATTGAGAAATATTATATATATATATAAATTTTTTTTTGAAATGATTATTTAGAACTATTTAATCATTTAATTGTTAAATTAATTGATAGAATTACCAAACTAAAAATATAACTTATGTGTCGATCACGGTGTTCGGTTTTTAGATTGTGACATAAACCATAATATGTTTTAATTTCAAGTCATAGCCAAATATTTGTTTCTGAAGCCACATAATTTGGGCACAACAATTTCCAATAACCATGTATCTAGCCTAGAACTGGTTGAAGAATGTTTCACTATCAGTTTGTTTGATTTGTAATCTGAGTAAGTAATTTAGCTCTCTCATCATCCACATTTCAAACTCACTTTGGATCCACTTAGAAAATTCTTGGCACAAAAGTTTATTAGTAGAACCAAATATTTTATCGTCATCAACGTACGCTTGAACCAAAATAATGAGTGTCTTTGGTTTTAATAATGTCGCGGCTTAAAATTTTGAGTTTCCTCGAATTCAATAGAGTCGTCATCGAAATTTATTTTAAAATAGAAAAAATATTGAGAAGCCCTTAAAAAATAGAAAAAATAAAAAATAAAAAATGGTCTTTGATATCAAATTTTGAGTTTGGGAGTCGACTATACATAGGGAAGGTATTAACACCCTACGACATCCGTTAAAATACATTTATTTCTCTTTATTGTTAATTTACTTATGAAAAACAAGTTTTAGAACTATTAAATTATACAATTTATTTTTTGATAATTGATAGATTAAAAGACGATACATTTAATAAAATATTTCTTATTTTTTTAGAATACTTATTAGAAACTTATTAAAATTAATAAATGTAAAAAAAAATATCTTCTTTATTTATAAATAAAAACAATGTTTAAAAGAAAAAAGTTACATTAAATCTAAGGTATTAAAAAAAACATATTTTAAAATATATAATGAAAGTTATCAGGAAACAAATTTTTAAATATACAATGAAAAAAATAAAATAAAAAGGAAAAGGAAAAAATTATATATAACAATGATGTTTTTTATTTTATTTTAAAAGAAACATGTTTACGGTAGTTGCAATGCAAATCTACGATGAATAATGTGACACAAATGTTGAGTATAAATAAGTACAAAAGTTGTTCACTGTAAGGTACAACATTGAATGACAAAATTGGAACATGACATTCATTACATTAGAAACAAAACAAATGGAGTTATAATATATGGATAAACGCTAGTCATTCTTATAATTTAGGACTCCTGTTGGTCAGCTTCCAAGAATAATAATCGCCTCAGTTTGAACCGCTTGATCCTTTTTGTTATCCCTAACTTTTGCATGAACCGCTCCTCCAAGTTTTCAATCCATCGGAATATTCTAATTTTTGCTTAGGTTGCTTTTTCAGGTTTTCAACCTAACAAGCCCAATTTTCTATTATTTTCTATTTTTTTAAAGAATAATATTTCTTTACTGCATTTGAATTTACTAGAAGTGGAAGCTTATCTCCATCCATTTCTGCGAATATCAGAGCTCCCTCAAAGAAAGATTTTTTCACAATATATGGTCCTTCATAGTTCGGAGTGCACTTTCGCTGAGAATCCCTTTTTTATGGGCAATATTTTCTTTAACACTAAGTCTCCTTCTCGAAACTCTTGAGGATAAACTTTTTTTTCGTAGGATCTTTTGAGTCTTTTATGATATAGCTGACCATGACACAAAGCTATCATTCTTTTTTCTTCTATGAAATTCAATTGGTCATAACGTGATTCAACCCACTCTGCCTCCTCTAGTTTTGTTTCCATCAGAACCCCGATCGAGGGAATTTCAACTTCGATGGGAAATACCGCTTCCATTCCATACTCCAACGAGAAAGGAGTTGCCCCTGTTGAGGTACGAACTGAGGTTTTATAGCCATGTAATGCAAAGGGAAGCATTTTATGCCAATCCTTATATGTCTCCACCATCTTCTATATGATCTTCTTGATATTCTTATTTGTTGCTTCTACAACCCCATTCATTTTCGGACGATTTGGAGAAGAATTATGGTGTTGAATTTTGAAACTATCACATAATTCTTTCATCATTTTGTTATTCAGATTTGTCGCGTTATCAGTGATTATCTTATTTAGTAAGCCATATCGATAAATTAACTTTCTTTTGATGAATCTAACAACCACACTTCTCGTCACATTAGCATAAGAAGCGGCTTCAACCCATTTTGTGAAATAATCAATAGCTACTAGGATAAATTGGTGTTCATTTGAAGCCTTAGGCTCGATGAGTCCAATAACATCCATTACCCACATTGAAAATGGCCATGGTGACGTTAAAACATTCAAAGAGGGGTGGTACATGTACTTAATCAGCATAGATTTGACATTTATGACATTTCTTTATGTGACTAAAGCAATCGGATTCCATGGTCTACCAATAGTAGATAACCCTTAAGATATTTCTTGCCATTATGTGCCAATTTGAATGAGTTCCGAAAGAAACTTCCTGAACCTCTTGGATGATTCTCTTGGCTTCTGCTTTATCCACACATCTGAGGAAAACCATATTATTATTTTTCTTATAAAGCACATCCCCATTTAAGAAGAAGTTCATTGACAACCTCCTTAAAACTCTTTTGTCGTTCTCTAAAATACCCAATGGATATTCCTTATTCTTAACATGTGATTTGATGTCATAAAACCACGGCTTGTCGTCAGACTCTTCTTCTATTGATAAGCAATATGCAGGTTTATCTCTTTGTTGAATTTTTTGTTGGACATAAGTCCCCCTGATTATGGTTTTGACATAATTAACAAACATACAATATCTTTTGATTAGGCTAACTGTCTGAACCAAGTTGCATTTTAGGAAGAAACAAACCAAACACTAAACATATGGACACAAGCTTGGAACACAAGGAATCAAGCATAAAGTGAAGATGTGCAAGACAAAGTCGCAACTCTGCTTAAGTGTCATTAGTGATTGTGTTAATTAGGTTTTAGACTTGTCAAATATGATTTCATGCATAAGCATTTGCCAAGTTAAAATGTGATTTTAAATTGAACTAAGTAACCAAATCGTTTGACTAATCAATTGATACATCTATTGGGCAATTGATTGATTGACTCAGAAGTAAAGTTATCACTACGCAAATCGATTCTGTGAAAGACCTTAGTGAAACCTGAACTCTGGGTGTAACTCAATCGATTGGACAATCGATTCATGAATCAATTGAGAAATCGATTGTGTGAGTTACAGGGGCAAGCCAAAATCCTTGCAAATCGATTGGCAAATCGATTTCGAGCTCACTTTCATCAGACTTGACCTCTGTAACATACCAATTGATTGGACAATCGATTGGGACATCAATTGATTAATCGATTGAGAAAGTCACAGAGACAACCATTTTCTAAGCCAAATCGATAGGGTAAAAGTCTTTTATAAGTCTGTATCTCTGTGATAAATCCAATCGATTGAGACATCAATTGAATTTTGTTTCTTGACTTACAAGACATATACTAATCGATTGGCAAATCGATTGGGATTTTAAAATGTTTAATCATATATCAGAAACCAAGTTCCTAGTCGATTGGCAAATCAATGTTTTCAAAATAGCTAAGTCCCTGTAACAATTCAAATCCATTGGTAAATCGATTGTTTTGATCTCGTTGTTTGAACAAAACATTCCAAATCGATTACTCAATCAATGCTGATATGAACTTGCCTCAGTTTTCTGATATGTACATTAAAAGAATTGATTGCCAAATCGATTGATTCATATATGTTCAAGATTCAAGAAAAACGAGAAACACGAGCATCGATTGGACAATCGATTGGACTGTTTCAAAGTTTATAAAATCGATTGATAAATCGATTTGAATGTGTTTTTTCTGAAACATATATAAACTGACTCAAATTTGTTTTTCAAAAAAAACCAGAACTTTTGACATACACATAACTCATAACTTTGAGAAAACCTTTGAAAACCTTTTTACTACTTTTGAATACACTTTTTCATAACCCAGAGATTCTGAAAAAGTACTTTGTTAAAAAGGATTGAAATCACACAAAACACTATCTTGGCAAATCTTATTGTGTGCATTTCATAGATTGATTGAGTCGCTGTTATAGATCGTTGATCTTGTATATTCTTTGTAAACTACGTTTCTATAAAAGAAAGTCTTGTAAAATTCAGTATTGAAACTGGTAACTATCTTCTTGGTTGAGAGGGCTCTTCAAGAAGAAGTTTCACTGTGATCTTGGGATAGTCTGCTGAGTGACTTGAGGGATACAGTGGTGAGCAATAGAAGTAGGAGAGTTTAGTCTTAAGATAGATAGACCGGGAGTGCTGGACAATCTGTAAGAATAACTCTGAAAGATTCTATTGAAAGAAAGGCTGAAATCAAGTTGATTTCGGGACTGGATGTAGGTTGTCTTACAGACGACCGAACCAGTATAAATCTCTGTGTATCACCCTCTTAACCCTTCTCTTTTACTTCTATATTGTTTGGTTGACTAATCTTGAATGCATGTTCTGTTTGATATTGATTGAATGGTTAAATTGACATGTTTGTATCTAGATTAATCTGTTGAACAATTACTATATCTGCTACATTATTAATTAGACAATACATGTAATTGTGAACCTTCTCCTAGAATCAATTCCTTGGGACCTTGATTGATATTCTGTTTAATAAAATTGGTATTTGTTAAACTGATTGGAATTCTTGTGAATTTTTATTTGACAGTCATATACATATTCTAGCATTAACAGTCATATATTTCCTACATTTTTAGGACTAAAACGTCATGATCAGTGCTTATTTTGAACATTGACAACAATGTGGCCAAGGCGTTAGCTAATTGATTTTCTTCTTGAGGGATATGGTGAAAAGTAATCTTCTCAAAGTGTTCTGTCAGTTCTTTGATATGGGTGTGATATAGAATCAATTTGGAATCTCGCGTTTCCCACTCTCCTTTTGTCTGATGGATGACCAACAATGAGTCTTCATATACCTCAAGAAATTTTACATTTGATTCAATAGTTGTTTTAATGCCCATAACACATGCCTTATATTCCGCAATTTTGTTTGTGCAATCAAAACACAACCTAGCCGTAAATGGAGTGAACTGGTTCTCTAGGGAAATCAAAATGGCTCCAATTCCACGCCCTAACACATTAGAGGCACCATCAAACACCAACATCCATTTTTCTTCACAAATGATTCAATCTCTTCAAATAAAGTCATTATGCCTTCATCGAAGAATTCTCACTACATTGATTGATAATTTTCTACCGGTTGTTGGGTCAAATACTTTGTTAGTGTGTTTCCTTTGATAGGTTTTTGTGTAACATATACGAAATCGTATTCTGATAACAACATCTGCCAACGGGAAATCCTTCTAGTAAGAGCAGGTTTCTCAAAGATGTACTTAATTGGTTCCATTTTAGACACCAACCAGGTTGTATGACATAACATGTATTGCCTCAGCCAACGAGCAGCCCATGCAAATGCACAACATGTTCGTTCAAGCAGTGAATACCTTGTTTCACAACTGGTGAACTTTTTGCTCAAATAATAAATATCATGTTATTTCCTACCAAATTCATCATGCTGCCCTAGTACACAGCCCATTGACTCATCACGTACTGTTAAGTACATAATAAGAGGTTTCCCAAGAACACGAGGTACTAAGACCGGAGGTTTTGATAAGTACTACTTAATCTTTTCGAAAGCTTTTTGACAATTCTCATTCCATTCAACCTTTTGGCCTTTGCATAACAATTTGAAAATGTTATTCAACATTTTTGACAATTCTCATTCCATTCAACCTTTTTAACAATTCTCATTCCATGTAGCAGTGACATGCGATATAAACCTCGCAATGTAATTCAATCTACCCAAAAAGCCACAAACTTCTTTTTCAATGCGTGGAGTCGGAATTTCTTGTATTGCTCTTGCTTTATCTGGGTCTACTTTTATCCCTTTTTTCCAATGATAAACCCAAGTAACTTGCCCGATCTTACACCAAAAGTGTATTTAGCAGGGTTTAAACAGAGTTTGAACTTCCTTTGTCGAACAAACAACTTTTGAAGGTTAACAACATGATCTTCTTCGGTCCAAGATTTTGCAATCATATCGTCCACATAAACCTCTATTTCCTTATGCATCATGTCATGAAATAAAGTTACCATTGCTCTTTGATATGTTGCCCCGACATTCTTCAATCCAAATGGTATCACCTTATAACAAAAGGTTCCCCGATAATCAATGCACATTCGAATCTTTCCATACTTTTTTGGAACTGAGACAATATTAACAACCATTGAGGTTATTTTGCTACTGCTAGGAAACCAGCCTCGAATTGCTTCTTGACCTCTTCTCTAATTTTAAGTGACATATAAGACCTCATCCTCCTCAATTTTTGTTTAACTGGAGTACATTCAGGCTTGAGTGGTAGCTTGTGTTCAACTATGTTAGTATCTAGCCCAAGCATATCCTGATATGACCATGCAAAGATATCCACATAATCAAACAAAAGTTTAACCAGCTTTTCTCGTTCACTTTCTTTCATAGACATACTAATTTTAACTTCTTTCTTATCATGTTCAATCCCTAAATTGATCACCTCAATAGGTTCATGATAGGGTTGGATTATTTTAGCTTCATGTTCAATTAACCTTTCTATTTTTGGGGGAGGTTCACAATCGTCTTCACAATCCTCATCAGTGTGACTAATTGGACGTTCAAAATTACAAGAAATGTTTCTAGCGCTGCTATTTTCAACATATTCATTTTTCACTCTGCATTGTTTAAATTAAGAAGAAAAAGGAAAAAAAAATATGAATAAGGATTGCCAAAAAAAGAAAAGAGAAAAAGAAAACCAGTTGGAGAATTTAAAAATGCATTTACTGATAGTAAGTATGAAGTTGAAATACATGTGCCCTAGTTAATTATCCTTATAGCCTTGGGCAGAGCAAACGGAGTTAAAAATATATAATTACTTTGAACATGAATTAACAAACACGGGAAACTCGATGATCTTCCAATTATTGAGATTGGTGTTTGGAGGACAAGGGTACACCAATCTGAGGGTATCATCATCAACATGTTCCTCTTCCGCAACAGCCACCTGATGAGCATATATTATTCTGGCGCTTTGAAAGGTTTGGTAAATGTCACAAATAGGAATCTTTTGTGAATTCGGTATCCAGTTTTCCCCATCGAGTGATCTTGCTTTATCTTTTTTCCTTCGCATCCTTTTCTTTATCAGCTTGAGTAGGTACATATCTCAACCCTTACCTATTGTTCTTTTCTGGTATTTCTATCAACTTCCCCAAATTAACAAAAACTCCTCCTTCCAACACGGATTTGGTAGACTTCAATGATGTGGTAGATAGTTTTGGTTCTTTTAAGCGATATCCTTTAGCCATGAAGACAGCATTGATAATTTCTAACGCTTGAAAGGAAGTCTTTATGGTTTCCTCTGTGTCTTCAATGTAGCATATAAAACATAAATGACTTACTATCATATCTTATTCCCCATATATTATTACCAGCTTATTGTTCACTATAAACTTTAGCTTTTGATGGTGGGTGGATGTCACTGCTCAAGCAGCATGAACCCACAATCTCCCTAAAAGATAATTGTATGCCGGTTTAATATCCATCACTTGGAAGGTTATCCCAAAGATATGGGGTCCGATTTGAATCGGCAGGTCGATCTCACCAGCAACTTGTCTTCTAGATCCATCAAACATTTTCACTACCATAGCACTAGGCTTCATACAGGCTCCATCAACAAATAGTTTTGAAAGTGTTGATTTCGACATGACATTTAATGATGAACCATTATTAACTAGCACTCGTGCAAGAATATGATTGTGACACCTCACAGAGTTGTGTAGTGCTTTAATATGCTATGTTCCTTTAGTTGGTAATTCATTATCGCTAAAACTCAGACAACTACTAGCAGTGATGTTACTGACGACTCCATCAAACTGGTCGACAGTGATATCGTGAGTAACATGGGTATCGTTTAAAACTTTCATTAGTGACCTTCTATTGTTGGTATATTTGACTTCTAATCTTAGGAAATTCAAGAAAGGTTACAAGAACAGTAATTCAATTTTTCCTAAGTACTGAAATTAATATCGAAACCAACGTAATCAATATCAATTCAATTCAAGCGTGATTAATTCTACCAATAACAAGATATTCAATTAATAGGATTTATTTTGGATCAAAGATTGCTTGCAAATCAATACAGGTGTACACATACGATGCTCATTCAACAATATCAATCAAGATGGAATTTTGCTAACACATACATTCAAGATAATGCTTTCATGCAAAACTAAAATAAAGAGAAAGGGTTAAGAGAGATTGCACCAAGATTTATACTGGTTCAGCTATCAATATGACAGCCTACGTCCAGTCCCGAAATCGAACTGATTTCAGCCTTTTTCCAATAGAATCGTCTAGAGTGTATTTTACAGATTGTCCAGCTAACACAAGCCTATCTATCAAACTCTTCTCGCTTCTATTTCGCAGCCACCGAATCCCTCAAGTTAATCGCCTAACTCTCCCAAGATATCGTTGAAGCTTCTCCTTGGTAAAGACCCTCACCACATAAGATAGCTACCAGTTTCAATACTGGATTTTTAAAGAAGTTTCGTTACAATGTTGTTTACAGAAATGACAAAAGAAGATCAAAATATCTTTCAAGAAATGCGACTCAATCACACAATGATATTCGCACAATAAGGATTTTGCCAAGAGGATTATTTTTCTCAAAGTATTGTGAAAGTGTGTGTGAAAAATATTCAAATGGTATTTCAAAGTTGTATCAAAGTTCTATTCAAGTTGTGTGAAAATTATGAAACTTATTTTAAAAAACAGATTTGAGTCAGCTTATATATGTTTCAGAAAAACACAGTCAAATCGATTTCCCAATCGATTTTATAAAGGTTTAAAATATCCCAATCGATTATCGTATTTCTTGTTTTTCTTGGTTCTTGAAAACATATGAATGAATCGATTTGGCAATCGATTCTTTTAATGCTTAAATATAGAAACAGAAGTATGTTCATATCATAATCGATTGAGTAATCGATTATAGGTGTTTTGTTCAAACAACGAGATCAAAACAATCGATTACACAACCGATTCATATGTACTCATAATCGATTTGTCAATTTGTTGATGTAACATAAAACTTTAAGCTAATCGATTTGCCAATTGATTATACTGATCACAAAGACTCAAACATTTTGCTTCAATCGATTCGTCAACCGATTGTACTAGTCTCAGTGATTCAGTTATTTTCTTCAATCGATTTGCCAATCGATTTGGCTTGTTACAGTGGCTCAGCCATTTGGTTCATAATCAATGTGCCAATCGATTATGGACTTGTTTCTGATATATGATTAAGCATTTCATTTTCTCAATCAATTACCTAATCGATTGGTATATATCTTGTAAGTCAAGAAACAAATTTCAATTGATGTATCAATCGATTTGATCTATCACAGAGGCTCATACTGATAAAAAACTTTTGCACAATCGATTTGCCAATCGATTTGTGTCAATATCTGGTTGTCTTTGTGACTTAACAATTCGATTTCTCAATTGATGTCCCAATCAATTGTTCAATCAATTGGTTTGTTACAGAGGACAAGTCTGATGAAAAACATTTTCTGAATCGATTTGCTAATTGATTTGCAAGGAATTTGCTTGGCTTCTGTAAGTAACAAAATCGATTTACCAATAGACGTGCTAATCGATTGTCCAATCGATTGGTTTAACGCCAGAGTTCAGGTTTCACTTAGAACCTTTAAGTAATCGATTTCCCAATCGATGTACTTAGTGAAAACCTCAATTCTGATTTAAACAATCGATTGTACAATGGATTGAGCAGTTGACTTGCTAATCGATTTGTTAACTGGTTAATTTTAAGATTTCATTTTAAAACATGGCAAATACTTAAGCATGAAATCACATGGATGAGTCTACTTGGTAACTACTATGACCACTAATGACACTAGGCATAATTGCATGTTTCTTCAACTCATTCTCCACTTTTTGCTTGATTCCTTGTGTTCCAAGCTTGTGTCCAAGTGTATAGTGTTTACTTGATTTTCCTAAAATGTAACTTGGTTCAAACTGTTAGTTTAATCACATGATGCATGAACATTGTATGTTTGTTAATTATGTCAAAACCATAATCAAGGGGACTTATGTTCAACAAACTGGTCGATAGTGATATCGTGAGTAACATGGGCATCGGTTAAAAATTTCATTAGTGACCTTCTATGTGTTTCAGAGTTCAATAACAAGGAGAGAACTGATATCTTGGAAGGGGTTTGATTTAGCTGATCCACCACCGTATATTCACTTTGCTTGATAAGCTTCAAAAATTCGTTAGCTTCTTCTTCAGGCACCGTCTTTTTACTGGTCTCTTGTCCTTTTATGGCATGATACATATATTTCTTTCCTTTTTCTCCATGAACCTCCTTTTTCCTAAGTTTTTCAAGAGTGTATACTCGACCACTCCGATTCATTCCACCAATCCTTGAAATGTTAGTGACCTCAATTCCTTTAGGTTCACATCCATCACTTGATTGATGATTGGCCAAGTAGGATGTGATTTCTTAATTCTATGGTACCGCCTTGGTATTTTCGTAAGGAAAATGGGTTGGTGTTTGGACAATTATTGCATTTGGCCTACTAGGAGTTGGCTTAAGATTCTCTTTTTTGTAAAGGATTTCCAATGGTTTTGGGAAAGATATATTATTTTCCACACACGACCCCGTGATTAACACATGATCATCTTTTGTATATTGATATATCCCATCTTCAATGACATTGACAGAGGCATCCCCGTGGGCCGGCAAGGGATTAATCCCTATGTTGGGACCGTCCTCCTTGAAGGTAAGCCATTTTGCATATCAATTCTTGCACTTTAGATTTTAGGGCTTGGCAATCTTCCACTGAATGCCCAATGGCTCCTGCATGGTATTCACATTTGGCATTTGGATTGTACCATTTTGGAAATGGTTGTTCAAGAGGTTTCATTGGTCTTCGGACTACCATTGAATTTTGAAGTAAGTGAGGCATCAATTGGTTGTACGTGACAGGAATTGGGTCAAAATCGGTTATCCTTTTTTCTTGATTAACTAGTGATCTTTAGTGATTCGGGATTGGATTTTGATTCCATGAATTTTGTTGGGAAAATGCGGTAGGTGGTGGTTGATAAAAAGGTGGTCTTGAAGAGTGATATTGAGGGTGTGAAGCTTGTGTGGTTGCGGCCAGATATGGATAAGGAACGTCAGGAGTTTGTGGTATCAGGGGTTGGAAGTTTAGGGGTCGATAAAAATTGATTAGTGGAAAATAGGAGACTTTGGGGTTTACCATTACAACATTCGCATCCCCTTCTTTCTTTTTTGAGAATGTCGTTTGGGGTCGTTTCACGCCAGTTGTTGCACATACGATCTTGCCACTCCTCATCCCACTTTCTATCCTTTCTACTATCATGACCAGGTCAGAAAAGTTGATGACATACTCCCAATCATTTTATCATAAAAAGGAGACTGAAGAGTATCCATAGATATACCAACCATTTCTCTTCCAGATAAAGGAGGTTCTACTTGTGATGCCATTTCCCTCCACCATTGTGCGTATTCTTTGAAAGTTTCGTTGTCCTTTTTGAATGAATTTTGCAATTGGATCCTATCAAGGGCGATGTCAATGTTGTACCTGTATTGTTTCAAAAAGGCATAAGTCAGGTCTTTCAACGAACGAATTCAATTTCACTCGAGATGCATATACTAATTTAACGATGCCCCACTCAAACTGTCTTGGAAAAAGTGAATGAGCAGCTTATCGTTATGATCATGAGAACCCATTTTTCTGTAATACATAGTCAGACGATTTTTAGGACATGTAGCATCTTTGTATTTTTCAAACTTAGAAACCTTGAATTTTTTAGGGATAGTCACATCGGGAACCTAAAGGAGATGGGATTTGTGATTGGTTTAGGTTTTGGGGGTTGACAGTTGAGTGGTTTGAGTTGTTGTCTATGAGGTTGATGACTAAAGGTGGAGTATAACCAGGTTGGAGACCTTGCATAGGAAATTGCATAGTTGTTGTATGAAGTTGTTGGGTAGTCGGGGTAAAGCCTGGTGGGTGAGAAGGAGTGGTCTAGTGTTCTTCATTTGCAGTTGGAGGATTCCCATCCGTATTCTCCTTCCTCGACAAAGCTTGTATAGCTTCTAGGATTTGATCAACCTTGTCCTTCAATTAGTTGACATCCACTCTCATAACTTCTTGATTTTGGTCAAGTTCTTCCATGATCTTGGAGTTTTTACGAGTCCGATAAGGGTGTCGGGGAAACAACATTATTAATTTTTACTGCTTTTTTTTAAAATACATAAAAAAAATTATGAGTATGTATTAAACATGAATGGAATGAAAATGCAATTATTATCTCTCTTTTTCTTTTCACATTTGGATGTTGGGGAATCATAAGTCTTACGTTAATTTTAACGAACACGAATTATTAGTTAAGAAGAATATGAGAATTGGTAATCAAAACAACAAATCCTTCATTGATGAGAAAAAAGTCCATTGCATTTAAATTAAAAAACTACATCGACTATAGTATTTCAATCATCTCTTGCAATAGGACAACCAATCCTCTCCTCCAATTCTTCTACTAAATGTTTGTAATATTCAACGAACTTGTAGACTTTGATTGGAGTATTGAGTGGAAGCATTACTACATCAATCTCTCTTATATGTTTTGGAATTTTTATGATTCTCTGATTAGCTAGCATTGCCAATTTTGAAAAGCAATCTTTCCAATGCTTGCCTTTATCTTCCAACTCTTTATAAATCTCTTGATTCTTCAATTGTACAAGCAACATCATAAAACGCTCTTCCCAATATATGGTTTCATCCTTTAAGTCGTTATAGATATTTTCTTGATAATCAATGTAATTCTTCAACTCACTAGAAGTTTCCATTTTTGTTCTTAGTGCATATTGGTGTTTTGAGAGTAATTCTTCAATTTCCTCTCATTCCTTACTTGACTCTCGTATTTAGCTACCATTTCTTTTAGTTGGTCTTTAAATCTTCAAACTCCTTTTTTATGTTCTTCTCAGAGCTTGTTGATTTTGTCCACAACTTCTTCCACATATAGGCCTCTTCAATTGCTGCATTCTTTTCTTGCTTTCGCACATATAACTCCTCATTTGCGCCTCCCAAACAATCTTGTATGTCAATTTTATTTTCTTTTTCATGTGTTTTCTGAGTGTAAGTTCTCGTTCTCTTGGGAGACTTTTTCTAACTGTGCTTGTAGCTCTTTTTTCTCCTCTTCAGATTTTAACAATGGTGCTATGAGCTCTTCTATTTCTTCATTTGTAACAAGGGTAGGTTCAGGCATTTCTTGATCATTTGAGGGTGTACTATGGAAAGGAAACTTGATTTCTTGGACTCTTTTCTTTACCCATTGTTAATAGGGTTCTTTTGTGCTGCAACTTCTACATATGAGTACTTTTCCTTTTCTGAAAGAATTATAAGGTTCTTGGAGGGTTCTTTTGAGGGTTATTTTGTACACTTGACATGGCATGCAAATGAAAGAATTAGAGATGGAAAGATTTGACACCCTGCAGATTCTCCACAATGGGTAAAAATTGATCATGAGTATCCTGAATTCGGGATAGAGTCCAAAAATCTACGACTTGCACTTTCTACTGATCAAATGAATCCACATGGTCTTCAAAGCATCTCACGCAGCACGTGGTCTGTGATTTTTCTTATTTATAACCTACCTCCATGGTTATGTATGAAGCGTAAGTTTATGATGTTGTCTCTGTTAATTTATGGACCCAAACAACTAGGGAATGATATCGACGTATACTTGACTCCTTTAATTGAAGATTTAAAAAATATGTGGGAGATAGGTGTGGAAGTTTATGATGGGTATAAGAAAGATGCTTCAATTTGAAGGCTATGTTGTTTGGCACAATTAATAAATTTCCAGCATATGGTAATTTATCAGGATATAGCATTAAAGGTCAGTGTGCATGTCCTATATGTGAAGAGAGTACAAATTAGATGAGGTTGAAACATTGTAAGAAGAATGTATTTCTTGGACATTGTAGATTTTTACCTTATAGTCATGAATATCGTGGGTGCAGAAATGCATTCAGTGGAAAATCATAGGAATGTAAAGCTCCTTTAGCATCGACTGGATATCAAATACTTGAAAAGTACAAGGTTTGACCAATAAATTTGACAAACCTTTTGCGAGAGAGCTAGTCAAAATTAGATGGAAGAAAAAGTCAATTTTCTTTGAAATGCCATAATGGAAGTCATCGTATATAAGACATTTCCTCGATGTGATGCATATTGAAAAAAAATGTATTTGATAGTGTTATTGGTAAGTTATTCAATTTTCCAAGAAAGTCTAAAGATGGCATCAATGTAAGATTGGACTTGGTCGATATGGGAATAAGAAATGAATTGGTTCCCGTAAAGAAAGGAAATCGCACATATCTACCTCCAACCGCTTATACTCTATCTAGAAAGGAAAAAATTATTTTATGTAAATTTCTACACGAAGTTAAGGTTCCAGAAGGATACTCTTCAAACATTAAAAATTTAGTTTGTATGAAAGACCTCAAGTTAAAAGATTTGAAGACTCATGATTGTCATATTCTAATGCAGCATTTGCTACCAATAGGTATACGCTCCATTTTACCTGAAAAAGTTCGACGAGCCATAACTAGATTATGTTTCTTCTTCAGGGAAATTTGTAGTAAAGTGATTGATCCTTATAAATTACCGACATTCCAAAGGGAGATTTTTGTTACTTTGTGTGAGCTTGAAATGTATTTCTCACTCTCATTTTTTGATATAATGGTTCACCTTATTGTGTAGGAAATATATGACTTCTAATGCTAAAATATGTATATGACAGTCAAAGAAAATTCACAAGAATTCCAATCAGTTTAACAAATACCAATTTATTAAACAGAATATCAATCAAGGTCCCAAGGAATTGATTCTAGGAGAAGGTTCACAATTACATGTATTGTCTAATTAATAATGCATCAAACACAGTAATTGTTCAACAGATGAATCTAGATACAAACACGTCAATTTAATCTTTCAAGCAATATCAAACAGAACATGTATTCAATATTAATCAACCAAACAATTAAGAAGTAAAAGATAAGGGATAAGAGGGTGATACTCAGATATTTATATTCGTTCGGTCGTTTGTAAGACAACCTACATCGAGTCTCGAAATCAACTTGATTTTAGCCTTTCTTTTCAATAGAATCTTTCAGAGTTATTTCTTACAGATTGTCCAGCACTCCCGACCTATCTATCTTAAGACTAAACTCTCATGCTTCTATTGTTCACCACTGTATCCCTCAAGTCACTCGGCAGACTATCCCAAGATCACAGTTAAACTTCTTCTTGAAGAGCCCTCTCAACCAAGAAGATAGTTACCAGTTTAACTACTGGGTTTTACAAGACTTTCTTTACAAAACGACGTAGTTTACAGAGAATATACAAGATCAACGATCTATAACAGCGACTCAATCAATTTATGAAATGCACACAATAAGATTTGCCAAGATAGTGTTTTGTGTGATTTCAATCCTTTTTAACAAAGTACTTTTTCAGAATCTCTGGATTATGAAAAAGTGTATTCAAAAGTAGTAAAAAGGTTTTCAAAAGGTTTTCTCAAAGATATGAGTTATGTGTATGTCAAAAGTTCTGGTTCTAAAAAATCTCTTTTGACAAACAGATTTGAGTCAGTTTTTATATGTTTCAAAAAAAACACATTCAAATCGATTTACCAATCGATTTTATAAAGCTTTGAAACACTCTAATCGATTTTCCAATCGATGCTCGTGTTTCTTGTTTTTCTTGAATCTTGAAAACATGTGAATCAATCGATTTGCCAATCGATTGTTTTAAAACACATATCAGAAAACTGAGGCAAGTTCATATCAGCATCGATTGCCCAATCGATTTGGAATGTTTTGTTCAAACAACGAGATCAAAACAATCGATTTAGCAGTCGACTGATATTCCATCATAATCGATTTGGCAATTGGTTTGTAACTGAAAACAATTACTCCAATCGATTTGTCAATCAATTGGACTGATCACAAGGACTCCAGTATTTTGCACTAATCGATTCGTCAATCGATTTGCTTTGTCCCAGTGTTTCAGCAATTTTATTCCAATCGATTTGAATTGTTACAGGGACTTAGCTATTTTGAAAACATTGATTTGCCAATCGACTAGGAACTTGGTTTATGATATATGATTAATCATTTAAAATCACAATCGATTTTCCAATCGATTAGTCTATATCTTGCAAGTCAAGAAACAAAAATCAATTGATGTCTCAATCGATTTGATTTATCATAGAGGTTTAGACTTATAAAAACTTTTGCCCAATCGATTTGCCAATCGATTTGGCTTAGAACCTGGTTGTCTCTGTGACTGTCTCAATCGATTTATCAATTGATGTCCCAATCAATTGTCCAATCGATTGGTATGTTATAGAGGTCAAGTCTGATACAAGTTAAGCTCGAAATCGATTTTCCAATCGATTTGCAAGGATTTTGGCTTGCCCCTGTAACTCACACAATCAATTTCTCAATTGATTCATGAATCAATTGTCCAATCAATTGAGTTACACCTAGAATTCATATTTCACTAAGATCTTTCACATAATCGATTTATCAATCGATTTGCTTAGTGATAACTTAACTTCTGAGTCAATCAATCGATTGCCCAATAAATTTATCAATTGATTAGTCAATCGATTTGGTTACTTAGTTCAATTTAAAATCGCATTTTAACTTGGCAAATGCTTATGCATGAGAACATATTTGACAAGTCTAAAACCTAATTAACACAATCACTAATGACACTTAAGCACAGTTGCGTCTTTGTCCAGCAATCTCCACTTTATGCTTGATTCCTTGTGTTCCAAGCTTTGTGTCCATATGTTTAGTGTTTGTGTGGTTCTTCTTGAAATGCAACTTGGTTCAAACAGTTAGCTCAATCAAAAGATATTGTATGTTTGTTAATTATGTCAAAACTATAATCGAGGGGACTTATGTCCAACATATTGTTCATCTCGTTAAGGAGACACAACTTTGTGGGCTAGCTTATATGAGATGGACGTATCCGATAATACGATATATGAAAATATTAAAAGGGTGAGTAAAAAGTAGAAGTCGACCAGAATGTTGTATTGTTAAACAGTACATTGTCGAAGAAGCTGCTGAATTTTGTAATGAATATATTTCCAATGTTGAATCCATAGGGCTTCCCATGTCTCGTCATTCAGGAAGAATGTCAGGAGAATGGATAATTGGAAGGAGACTAATGACTATATCAAGGGCAGAATGGGAGTAGGAACAATTGTATGTTTTGCACAATGATGATGAGGTTCAACTGTATATCACAATACACATGGACCAGTTATCTAGTTTGAACATCAATAGGAATCAAAATTGGATAACTCAAGAGCACAATCGAAGTTTTATAACATGGTTAAATAATCACATAAAGTCAAAGTTTGATATAGACCCCGGATCAATTTCACAAAGATTGAGGTGGCTAGCAAATGGTTCGAGTTTACATGTCTTTTATTACACCGGTTATCTAATTAACGACTATACATTTTAAACCAAAGAACAAGATGATTAGACCACTATGCAAAATAGCAGCGCCACTCTCGTAGCTGAAGCGATGCATGTCTCAAGTGCAAAAGACAAAAACCCAATATATGCAAATCTATCATCTTTTAGGGTTATCGAGCGCATATAGGAGTTAGACTACACAATGTTTCGTGTTCCCATATTTGGTTGCAAGTGGGTCAATAATAATAATGGCGTTCGGATTGATTAGTCAGAGTTCTTGCTTGTCAATTATAATAGGATGGGGTACAAAGACGAGCCTTTTATTTTAGCGTCGCAAGCTCAACAAGTGTTTTATGTCACTGATCCTGCTGATGATAAATGGTTCGTTGTCCTATTGACCAATAAAATAAGTGATGATAACAATAATGATGAAGATGTTGGTAATGATCTTTTATTTGCAACATCACAATGACATGAAATTGATTCAACTGATTATGGGTAATATCGTAGAGATGATCATGATGAGGGAATTTGGATTAATCTGTCGTTTCTTATCGTTAATGGACAAACAAATGTGAATTGCACTAGGAAAAGAAGAAGGGCATCTTAATGTGTTTAATTGTTTTATATAAGTCGTGTAATCTGAACTGAGTTCATGTAATTTAATTGTTTGATCTACTAGAATTGAGCATTTTTATATTTAGCTTGAACTATATTTGATTTTCTGCTTATATTTATTTTCTGCTTATATTTAGCTTGATCTTAGTGTTTTATACTAAGTTCATGTAATTTAATGTACGTTTGACCTGCCATAACAGATTTTCAGCTTATATTGAACTTGAAAAAGCTTTATTTGAGTACTGGGAATTTATCTTGAACTGATCATCCCAATATGAGCTGATCATGTAATTTAGCATTGATATATATATATATATATATATATAGGTATTTAACTAATTATCTGGAAGAAAAAAAATCCAAATATTGGTATTTTACTTTAACTGAACTGAATATAAACTTGTAATTTTACAGCGGTTTTCCAACAAGCGTTGTATAAGTCTTTTAAAAAAACAGTCATATTACATAAGAAAACAAATAGGTCTTTTACAACGCTTTTCCCACAAGCACTATAAAAAAGGCTTTTAAAAATATAATATGGAGGTCTTTTATAGCGCTTTTTCCACAAGCGCTGTAAAAAGACTTTTAAAAATAAAATAAGGAGGTCTGTTATAGCGCTTTTCCAACAAACGCTGTAAAAGGCTTCTAAAAAATAAAATAATGAGGTCTTTTACAGCGCTTTTGGACAAGCACTGTAAAAGGCTTCTAAAAAAGCGTTGTAATAGGGTTTTAAAAAATAAAATAAGGAGGTTTTTTACAGCGCTCTTTCGAAAAAGCGATGTAATAGGGTTTTATATATAACTGAAAACCGCTTCAGTTTCCTCTTCATTACATAAACTTCACTACGATAGTGTCCTTCTCCTCTTCATCGTTCTTCTCATTGTGAACCCTATCATTTGTGTTGTTATCCCATTGCGAACCATATTTTCATTATCATCTCCATTGCTAACCATCTCCATTTGTGTTATTATCCATTGCAAACCATACGAACCATCTCTTCTCATTGAAATACGTAACCCTTATTACGTATTTCTGTGAACCATACTCTGTTCGTTTGTATTTCTATGTATTCTCGATGTTCCTTCTCCTATGAACCCTACATATTTCTTCTTAGTATTCAGGTGTTGTATTTATTAATTTTTTGTTGTCACTACAATGCATGTTGAACTTATACTGCTACGTATTTAGACTACTGCACGTTGAACTTGTTGAAGTTATATTGAATTGCGTGTTGAACTTGTTGTAGATAAATGGATACCAACAAGGATTTAGATCGTCAAAATGAGGATGTTGTCAACACTAAGACTAATGAAAATGAAGTCAAACATCGTGCAACCATCATGCAAAATGAAATAAAAGCAACGAGCAGTGGCATAAAATTTAAGGTATACTATACTTTGTTGCTGTTTATTTTTTTATCTTTTTTGAAAGCATGTACTTACTATATGAGTTTATTAGGTTGGATGGAATGAGAGTGGTCAGCCAATTGACCCCAACAGCTCCATGTTTGTAAGTTACATTGGGGCTGTTGTTCGTCAGAATATCCCATCACAATTGACAATTGGAGAGATAAGGCGTTAAAGGCTGTGAAAGATATATTTTGGACTGATATACAAGTAGCTTTTTTTATCCACTTTTCTGTTAATTTTTTCCATTGAAATACTTTACTCAAACTATATCGTTATTAAGTTTGTAGACTGCTTTTGTTGTTGACTAGGTGAGAAAGAATTACGTGTTGAGAGTTGCCGGGAAAATACATCGGGATTTTATATCTCACCTCTCAAATTTCTATCTAAAAGATCTTGAAGGAAATATGAAAATTGAAGCTCCAAAAATATATAAACATTATATATCAAATGAAGAATGGAGCGCATTTGTAGCAAAATGTTCAAACCCCGCATTTGTGGTAAGTGATTAATTTATAAGCATTTGTGTTTTATTATTCATATTCATAGCGTATTTTAAATTTTTACACGATTGTTATTTTTTTTTTTATAGAATATAAGCTAGGCAAATCGCAAGAGGGCAAAAAATACGACGCACCCATACAAAAAATCTTGTATGGGATATGCACATGTAGAGCAAAAACTTGTAAGTAATTAAACATCACTTTTATATAATGTGGTACATTATAAACTATAGTTTCTAACTAATATTTTGTTTATGATCTTAACGAATAGCTACAAGACACCCAATTCGATCAACCGTTGTCTCGTCATATCTTGTGGAAGGAAGCTTGTGTTAATAAGGATAGAGTGGTTGATAACAAAAATATTCAAAAAGTAATAGAACTTTGTGTAAGTATATTATCACTTTAATATTGCGATTCATGAAGGAGATTGTTGATAGATATCAAACTATAATCCCATAAACGGTACGGTATTTTCATTATTTGATTTTCATATATAAACTATGTATATATTTAATTCTAACTTATTTATGTTCAATTTTTATATCGCACAGTACTTTATTCCAGTCCAACATACTCTGAAAGAGATCTAATTGAATTAAAGGAAGACTGGTGTCAGTATGTGATTGAAATGAAAATTATTTGATTTGCTGGGAAATGGCATGTTGCATGGGATAGTTATGTGAATATATGATAGTTTTGTTCTGTGTAGTTCTGAAAGTTATATGTATATGAATAGGGCATATTTGAAAAGTTGTGAATATGTAGTTATATGAATATGTATATAGTTTTGTGTTGTTGTCAATATGTGAATATGTATATAAATATGTTGTGAACTGATTGTGTAAAGTTATAAATTTAAGTTATATAGTTCTATTGTTGTGTACTGATTGTGAACTGATTCTGGATGAAAATTATTTTGGAAAAAAATTAAAAGACAACGCTTTCTAAAAAAATATCATAAAAAATCAAAATGCGCTTTTTAAAAATTCCATTTACAGCATTTTTTATTAAAACTAAGATAAGAATGCACTTTTTACAAGTACTGTAAAAGGTGCATAATAATGCATATATTGAATGCACCTTTTAAAGTGCTTCTTTAAAACAACGATGTAAAAGGTACATAATAATGCATCTATTGCATGCATATTTTACAGCGTTTCTTTGAAAAATGTGCATAATAATACATCTATTGAATGCATATTTTACAATGCTCTTTTCAAAGAAGCATTGTAAAAGGTGCATTCATTAGATGCATTATTATGCACCTTTTACAGCGCTTTTTCAAAGAAGCGTTGTAAAAGCTGGATAACAAACGCACAATATATCTACCTATTTTATAGTGCTTTTTATTTTAAAAAGTATTGTTGTATCTTTTTACAGCGCTAGATACTACAACGCTTATTTTTTTGAAAAAACCCTGTAAATGGCTTAAAAAAAGCACTGTAAAATTCTATTTTTCGTATAGTGTATTCCCGTCTAATATACTCTTTCATCCTCGTATTTGTACGGGTTTCAATGTTGTCTCTTCAATTATTTGATCTAACCATTGGTACAACACCCAAAAAAGATTTAATCACCCATAAAAATGTGATATGTGTTTCCTTAGCTTCTCTCCAACACTATTAGAACAATGTTACCGAGCAATACACTCTTTAAGTAATATTTACTTTTATAAGTCTCTACCAATGCGGAGCTTTATTAGATTATAAGATCACTACGGCCACCTCAAAGTTTTTAATAATTTTTTTGAAAAATATTATTGTCTTTATTTTATTTATGAGACATTTTATTTGTCATTTAAAGGTTTTAATAATTTTAAAAAAAAAAAATATTACTACTCTTAAATTTTAAAATTACTCTTCTAATTATATTAGACCTTCTTATTTATCTTCTCTATATTTGTGAGGAAGAGTATAGGATAGTATTCTCAAAGTCAAATGTAAAATTATAATATGACATATAATTTGGAGATTTACATATAAAAAAATATTTATGTTAAAAAAATTGAAAAATGAATAATTATTAATTGTGATAGTTGTGAAAATCAAATTATATAAGTCTATAAGATAATTGTGGTTTGATATATGTTAATCGGTGATGAGTTTCGACTAGACATGACATGACATATGTTAATTAATATAGATATTGTGGTGTATGTTGTTGTAATTTTGGGATCTATAATCGATGCATTTTATGAGTATAATTATTTTTATGAGTTGAACTGTGGTTGTTGGGTAATCGTTGTCTATATGTATATTTGAGTATAAGATGTGAAGGTGACATGCTATTTGTGCATCTTTTCTTATCTTGTTACACAAATTAACTTATCAAATTACATGTATCATGTAGATTGTATCATATAGATTAAGATGTGTAGATTTTTATTGCATAATGTAGGTTGATATTGTATATGGACTTAAATATATTTTTACTGATTTTTTTAATTATTAAAATTGTATTTTTTTTTTATTACGCTCAATTTTTAAGATTGGAATAGAGTCTCCAAAATCTTTAAGACGATCTTGGATCAAATACATATTTATGTAGACTAAATTATTGTTGAGGCAAAAACCTTTTTTATGTATGTTTTAATGACAACAAACCTTATGAAATAAAAGATTAAGTTTTATGAATGGCGGTTTACTAAATTGCACTTGATTCTTTGTTTAAGGAACATGAATTGCATAAGTGAACAAGCAAGAAGCCATTCACTTCATCAAAGTGCATATAAGTATCCACTCAATAATGAAATAATCTCAAAAGGAATGTATCATATATCAATCATTCAAGAAAATGATTATTACATCTTCAAGATAGCATTTTCATAAGGAAGATGATCAAATACAACAATCAATGATCACACTATGTTATGAATAAAAAGCAAGATCATTTGAAAAGGAAGCAAAAATACAAAGACAAAACAGAGAACGTTTTCCATAGTTATGAGATTTCAAGAACAAATGATCTCATATGTTGAAGAAGAAGTTGCCCCTGGATTTCACCATCATTGTTTATGTATTTTACAATCATGTGATATGTATTATTCAAGGAATATAAAGGATTCATCTCAATAAAGAATCAATTCAAAATACATAGTAGAAAAGTTATGGATTATGATGAATCATGCAAGTTCAAGCAAGATTAATCATTCTCCAGCTTGACTGTCAAGAACGAAGAACATTTTTTACAGCATTATGATCATTATGAAAATACCACACAACTTTTGCTTGAGTAGATTCTTTCTTCTTATATCGAGAGACATTGCATTTTGGACACGCCTTTAGTAATTCATATTCGTTTCGAAATAAAATGCAATCGTTAGGACACGCATGAATCCTTTTGTAACTCATACCAATAAAGCACAAAATTCATTTAGCCTCGTAGGTTTGACTGGGAAGTTCATTATCATCTGGCAACATATCTTTTAAGAGTATTAATAATTATGTGAAGCTTTTATCATACCATCCATTACTTGCTTTTAAGTTGTACAACTTTAATATCGCTGACAATCTTGTGAATTTAGTACAACCATTATATAATGGTTTCTCTGCATCACTCGAACCATTCTCAAAATTAATGTTTCCTTTTTTTTCTCACCATGTCTTATCCAACATGTATAGCTTTTAAACAAGGACAAATGACTCTATTTGGATCTTTTGAATTCTTCATTGCAAACTCATTCACTCCATTTTCATACTCTTTTGACAATCGATAGACAGACATCCATTTCCGGTCCATTTTATATGACCTATATAGATGCAGTTACACAAATAATAAGATATTGATAACATTATACCAATATATAGTACACATATCTAATATTGGAAAATGGAAACCAAGGTCCAAGTCTGATTTCAAAACAGAGCAGATCAACAAATTTCAAAAAAGAATTGATTTATAGGATTTATTATGTAACAATTTATTAGTTTTAGTGACAACAACAAATTAATAAATACAATACCTAAGACAACGTATCCATTTTTTTTTTAAAGGAGGGGAAGTAGATGGGCGCACAGTAGAGGAGAGGAGGGTTCGCAGAGTAGAGGAGATGAGGGTTCGTAAATTTGTTTTTATTTATTTAAAGTAAATGATTTTTATTTAAAGTGGATGATTTTACAACACTTGTATAATAAGCACTCCAATAGATCCTTTAATTATGTGAAAACGCAAGTCTTTTACAATGCTTATATAAAAAACGCTCTAATAGGTCATTTAATTATGTGAAAGCGCAAATATTTTACAGTGCTTGTCAAAAAAGCACTTTAAAAGCTATGTAACATAAGGTGAGAGCGCTATATTTTACAGCGCTTGTGTCTAAAGCGCTCCAAAAGCATTGTAAAACATTATGTGAGGGCGCTTCAGTTTACAACGCTTTTGAAAAATCGATGTAAAAGCCTTGTAAATGTTATGTGCAAGTGCTATGTGACCCTATATGACCCTACAAAAGCGCTTTTTCCACAGCGCTTGTCAAAAAAGTGTTGTTGTATCCTCCGTTATTTTTAAAATATTATACAACAGCACTTGTATTTAATAAGCGCTATAAAAGGTGCGATATAAAATGTCATTTTTGGCGTAGTGACAGCAGTTTGAAAAACAAAGAATGTTCTAGTTATTAAAGCTGAAGTTTGAAAAAACCAAGAACTTTTTCCCTTTCACAGCTTTAAATCCAAAAATGTGCTAGTTTTGACAGCATTAATCCAAGAATATTCTGGTTTACAAAGAACAAAATCTTCTTTAGTTTAAGATCGATCTGGATAATGAAAGTATATCAATCTTCATTACAAATCTCCAGTATTTACTAGAAAGGAGCATAATTATATACTCGAGATTATTTGGGACAGATTCAAAAAGAAAATGATCAGCAAAAGCAAAGCAATTCATCAAGAATAAATAGCAAGATTAATCTCCAAAGTTGATGGTTGGCGATAGGCAAGAACATTTATGGTTTGTTGATAAACCATTCCCTATTACGAAGGTACCAGAAGTAGGTACACAAAAATCATACCGGAAAGATCTACTCCAAAATGTTAACAAAGGCAAAAGCTAAGTATCAAGCACTAACAAGCAAGATCAAATCAGTTTTTAGTGCAAGGAAAACTCTTGCAAATCACGAATGGATTTCCAGTTCATATACTAGGAACGTACAACTCTCATATGGGAAAAAGAATCACTCAAAAGGATCAAAGGCACAATTCAAAGAAAAAGTGTTAAATGATCATTCTCCAGTAATGTAACATCAGTCTCCAGATTGATAAACATTCTCCAGTCTGTTATACTTGATCTTCAGCAGCAAATATCTCCCTCTAGAATGATTACCAACTATCTCCAGAATGATCAAACATCATTCTCCAGCCTTATTTCATCATTCTTCAACCTGTTTTGCACGATTCAAAAGACAGTCTTAATCTGAATCGATTAAGCACATCTCTGAGATGTTTGTATGCATAAACAAAAGATCATCACAGTCAAAAATTAGAAGCTACAGATAAGACATTGTTAACATAGAAGCATAAATGCAGAATGTTCAAAACAGTAACATTCAAAGTTCCAAAAGTATGGTCTTTGATCAAAGTCTGACACATGATAGCATCCACCTTTTCAACGGTCATAATAGATGTCATCAATCTCCTTGAAGCCTATAAAGGAACCCTAAACTCAAGGAAAATGCATAGCTTCAAGTACTAAGCAACTCATTACTCATTTCAATCATACTTGAATTTCCCTCACTCAAATACATTGAATTAGTTCTAATTTTTCCCATTTGATTCTTAGAATCATTCTCGTGTATTTCTCTGACAAAGAATCCTAACTCAAACAAGTGTTGAGCCTTCGTAGATTCTGACAAAATACTTTAAATTACATCATTGTAAACTCAAGGCGATAGTGTGAAGAATAGTTTTGAGTAAGCTTGTAGGAAATCATTTTATGATTAAAAGGTGAACTATAAAATCCTATCTAAAGATTGATAGGTGATTTGATTTAACTCCTTTCTGGGTGTAAAGGATTTGTTTTTGTAAAAGATCAAAGTTGATCTGAAACAAGGTTGTAAAACCAAGATTGTTCTCTATTTTAGCACTTAGTAAAAATCTCATAGTTGTGAGGACTGGACATAGTCTAATTTGGGTGAATTAAGATATATCTTTGTGTGGTATTTATTCCTTTATCTATTTACTTTCAGACTATTTGATTATCTAGTTAAATAGATAAATTAAATTGTAAATTTTAACTAACCAAAAACATTATCTGTTTTCTGGTTAAAACCAAGAATGTTCTTCGTTTTCTATTTTCACAACCAATATCAATTTGAAGTTATTTTCTTCAAATTTTAACAAGAATTTTAAAATGGTGCATTTACGATTCAAATCCCCATTTCTTGTAAATTGACATTGTTACTTCAATTATAGTCTAGATGTCTATTATAAAAAAAACAGAGGAAATAATTTATAAAAAAGGTACAAAAACAACTACTATAATTATAAAATAAATTAAAGTTATCAACCTAAATTCCTAATCCCATCTTCTATTTAATATACTTTTGTAAATTTATAACTTAAAATTCTGCAATATAATATTATATTTTTTATTTATAATATATTTTATTTATCTATTAAAATTTTAAAATTTCGATCACTTCAATATTTCAGTTCAAGATCCACCATGTGTCTATGCATGTCTATCCAAGACAAAATTCTACTTTATATACAATGAAAAATATCCCTCCTCTTTAATATTTAAATAATTTATCCTATCATGTCACTTGTGCAACCACTCATCCATAAACTTATATCTACGAGAAGTTACTTTCTTAATGATTTTTTTTTAACATAAAAACAAATTTGACAAATATTTTGCCCTCCAGATATGTACTTTCGAATTAAAACACAGTTTTTCAATCTTCCAAATGTATACCTGCAACCAGGAGTGTGACTTTTTAGAGGGTAAATACCACCTGTAATCACTTAACTTAATTTCAATTAACGTTTTAGTCTTATATCTTTTTTTTCTCTCGATTTGATCCTTTATTTTAATTTTAAGTGACAATTTGATCTTTTATGTTTTAAAATGTCAACAATGTTATCTTTATGTTTTGTAAAATTCCAAAAAATTCATTAAAAATTTCAAACAAAATCCATAAAATTAATTATCATCATCAATATAAAACAATTTCATCAAATTAATAACTTAAATCTTTAAATAAACTCATATTTTCATCTCTAACAACATCAAATAAAGAATGACAAATGAGTTTATTTAAAGATTTGAGCTACAAATTTAATAAAGTTTATTTTATATTAACGAATATAACATAATTTATGAGTTTTATTTGAAAATTTTGATAAATTTTTGAATTTTAGTAAAAAAAAAAAGGATAACATTATTAACATTTTAAAAGATAAAAGATTAAATTGTAACTTAAAATTAAAATAACGGACCAAATCGAGAAAAAAAAATAAAAAACTAAAACGTTAACTGAAATTAAGTTAATGGACTATATGTGGTATTTACCCTTTTTAGAAACACAAGGGATGAAAAAGTAACTCTTAGAGTTTTCCAAATCATATATTCGATGGACTAAGTCTAAAAAGCCCACAACCTCCCTGCGTCATCAATTAGCTTAATCACAATTATAAATATGATAAGCAAACCTTGACGAAGATATTTTAACAAAAATAAAAACTAAAAATGAAATATCTTAACAAATCCTTTAATGTATAATATAAAAAAAAATTCCTCAAAGTAACTGGACCTTGGTCTGTAGACATAACTGACCACCAATCACCTATTGGGAAGATGCAAATCTTTTGACGATGTGCAAGCTGGCGACTAGCACTAATGAAAAATTACATCAGTGACGTTTTCAGCAGCAAGTGAAAACATACATCAAAAAAGCCCCCACGGCAACAATATCTTCTGTTATACAACAACCAAAAGATAAATAATCCTACTCAATAAAACCATTATCGTCAAAGGTAACACTTAATGAAGTTATTTTAACTCCCGAAAATTTGCACCCATCATAAACTACAGGTTATAAAACATTTACTATGTGCAAATCTGATTATATAGTGACAATCAGATTCCAATAGTAATGTTATGGGTAAAGATACAAAGGTTGTTCTGAGCCACCTTTCCTTTCCTCAAAGAGATGCTCTATGACTGGTAATTTTATTGGCGAGAGATGGGGACCATAGGCATTGACGAGGATGGGTTATAGTAATTTCCATCAGAACCCTGAAAACCCTGATATGCATTCATTGGAGGTGTAAAAGGAGATACACCGTTCATGGAAACTCCAACTGCAGGATAGACTGCCATTGGTGGCTGTTGTGTCACGCCGTAGCTGTATGCCATACTGTTAACGGTTACAGCAGTCTGCATGTACTGCGGCACGGGGTATTGAAGCGGCATTGGTGGAAGTGGGGGCAATGGGGGAGGTGATGATGAGGGTGGAGGTGGTGGCTCATTTGGAGTAGATTGCTGGTTGGATGTAGATGCAGTGAGTTGGGTAGGTTCAGAAAGTGAAAATGGAGGAAGTGGTTGTTGAGGATTCTGAGATGGCACATAAGATGACTGGTCATTCTCGAGCTTAATCCTCTTCTCGGAGTGATAATCAGCAGAAGACTCGGTCCTCGAATTTCCTATGACACCCTCAGATGCTAAAGAGGATAGCACGTAAGACAGCATCTGTGCAGAGGATGTGGAAGCAGTCAGCTTTGCTGCAACTGCGGCTGCTGCAGACTTGCGTGGGTCTTCCTCACTTTGTCCAGATTTTTGAGAAAACAGCATTTGCGGTGGTGCGTACATTAATGGAGCTGATTGCTCCTTGTCACCAGGAATAAAACTTGCAGCTGTCATGGAGGTTTGAATTTCCTTTGAGCTCTGTTCAGCTAATGACTGAATATTGTTGCCATTCAGTAATTGTTGGCAGGTATTGTTCGCATGTTCCCACTGAACACGTGCAGCCTGAAATATTTATAACCCAAGATATTGATCAATTGAATGGATAAAGATGTTTAGCACATTGGAACTACATAATACAGAAGATATGCCTAAGATTATAACAGATGAGAATGTATAATTGGAAACAAAAAAACAGTTAGGATTGCTTTTAAGGCATAAACAAAATGATAATGGAAAAGTGGTTCCAGATACTCCTCAATTGCAACTTGAAAAGAAAACTTTTCCAGATTAACCTGATGCATCTCTAAACAAAACAACTTTTTCTGTTATCATCAACTTTTTTTCTTTGATTATCTCTTGGCTGTATAAAGATTTGAAATAGCTACAAATGTTTCTGATAGCAACTGGTACCAAACATAATAATTGACTTTTATTGATGATAGAATAGGATTACACAACACGTTCCCAAAAAATTCGATTCTTGGGTCTCTCACTTCCAAATACCACTTTTCTGTTTTTCTGCATACCCCAAAACAGCCTGCAATTTCCCTTTAATGGTGACAGTTCTAAATTATCCATCTGGTGGTTAGGAGCCGTTTTCGAATAGATTAGGAGTAAATATACAATATTAATTTTTAAGGTACATGTGGATGTTTATCAATCCCATTCATGCCGTAAGATATTAACATGGCTCAACAAAGTTTTATACCCCCACCACTAGCAGCTGATAAAAATACTGCTGACTAAGATATATGATAGGGCAATTTTTATAGCTCGTCTATTTATGAAATAATATACAGAATTAGAGCAGCTAAAACTAATCATCGAATATGCATAGATTCCAAACCTGAATCTGGTCACGGACTTGACCCAGCTTGAATTCCTGGAAACAAAAACATGTTGGAATTATATACTATTTTAGGTAGTTCAGCACGTTGGTAGCATATATATATATATTCTTAAAAAAGAACCTGATCCTGGAGAGCCTCTCTCAGGTGAGACACAAGGCTGGCTCTTGATGATTCAATTGCTGTTAACTGCTCGATGCAGTCCTTCAGTATGCCATTTTGCCCCTGGAGCTCATTCACTACTGCAGATCCATGGAATTGCCCTACACGTTGATGATTGAGTGGAAAAGGATATTCAAAATGCAATCAACAATTCCAACTTAAACACGTTAACTGGAAATGATTACAATAGTGTTATTTACTTAACTTGACAACACAAGCACGAAGAACACAAGAAGAATTGATGATTTAAAAGCATGTTAAAATCAGACGTTAACTTGAGCTAATGAAGTCAATCTCTAAAACCAAAATGATTTATTCATGTACTTCAATGACTTGAGCAGTCAATCATAACAACAAAATGACTTGGCTCATGAAACTTCAATAGGGACTAAAAAGTGTGTACATGGACTAAAAACAAAAAATATAAACTTTATAGGGACTAAAAACATATTAAACCCTTATTTTTATATATTGTTATTTTTGGTAATGTAATTAATTATGGCAAAATTATTCATGACAGATTGACAGCTGACAGCTCCATATATGTATACACAATTATTCAAGTTCCAAAGTTATTTTGCATGTTGTGTATGAGTTGAGTTGATTATTTCAGTCAACGCCAATTAACCTTTTGACATTCGGGTAGAAAAGATATGGTGATAAAAGAAATCAATCAAATAAAGAAAATCAGTAATGAGCTATGCTTGGTCATTGCAGAGCACTCGTGGATGAATCACAACTACTACAATTAGGAAAAACTATTAACATAATAAAATTTGACATACCTGAATTACTATCATGGCCAATTTCCTTATCTGCTTTCTCAAGACAGCTAATGGCATTCCTGCATTTGCTTAACACAGCATCTTCGTCAGTCTGCCCTCCATAAATATGATGATACCCTGAAATAATTTTATCCAATGCATTCCCAGCAGGTGGCCTCTGCAAAAGGTAAAAGTAAGTATAGGAGAGATACAATCAGCGCGCAGAGCATATATATGACAACTGTGGGTACCAAATCACACAAACAAATACAGAAACATTACCAGTTTCGCATTCACAGGCTTCACAATCGTAGGTTTCACGTTCAAGGGTTTTGCATCACGGTTATTATTTTCAGCAGGCTTCCCAACAAATTCTTCCTTAAGAATTTGACCACGAGAACCAAAAACTTTTCTTTCTTCCCATATACCAATCTGCATAGAGGAGAAAGAGATGATACATCCAAAGAAATTTCATCAATGCCAATATTTAATATTTCACATGATTTATTTTACTGCGAACATTTTGTTAGAGCCCTGAGAGTTTTCCTACGAAATTTTAATAGTCTTTGATAGAAATAATTTTTGCTATTGATACAGATTATATTTCTTATTTCTCTAGGCGATGTGGGACTAAACCTACCACCTCAACCCAGCACACTAAGGTTGCTAAAAACACATAGTGTACAACCTACACAAGGCCCTTTGTGGTTTGAAGCAAGCACCAAGGGTCTAATATAGTTTAAGGAATCTAAATTGGTCCAAAATGGATTCAGGAAGAGTGAAAAAAAGCAACTCTATTTGAACCAAAATGATTGTGGTTTGCAACTTGCGGTGCCGCTATATCTTGACTGCATGCATTGAGTAAATTGGTTACCTCGTCTTGTGAGTCGTGTTAATTAGAAAACTATGCCTTTTTCAAAAAAAAAATAGAAAATTATGCCAGCCAAGTAGCTGGACACAAGGGTCGTTTGGTTACAACAGCTACACTAATCTATATAGTTGTTTCTCTCACTGTAATATATTGAATCACTTTCAGAATAAACAGATTCAGTTTTCTCTTCTCTCATATACACATTGAGGGACTGGAGCATGGGGCTGAAACAGTCCACAATATGAGAATTTAGACTCATTGAATTGCATATCTTTGGAGATGCTCAATCTACCAGAGGCTGAAAGGCATTTGTAGCCTCTGGGAAGTTCAATAACCCACAGAAAAAGGCATTCATGTGATTCAAAATCAAGTTTATGAGAATTATAGGGCCTAAGTAAGGGAAACTAAGCACATCCAAACACCTGGAGAAGCTTGTAATCAGGGGCCTGTTAAAAAAGAGTGGGATAAGAGGTGACAGAGTTGAGAGGAGCAGTAGCAAGTCTGTTTAATAAACAAACAAGAGTGAGAAAAACATGGTCCTGGAATTTTGTCAGGAGAGAATGATGATTTAAGAATGTGAGGCCAAACACAACTATGAGTCTGTCTGCATTCCATAACACCATTTTGTTGGTGTGTGAATAAATAAGTGTGTATATGACTCCTAATTCAGCAAGATACTTGCTGAATGGCCTAATTTCAACACCCCAATCTGTCTGGAGGGTGATAGGCCTATCACTAATGTGTATAGGAGAAGAGGGAAAATGAGAAAGGATATTGGCTGGTTGTACAAGGCCTATGTGAGAGCGAGGAAGAAGTAAAGAGAGAGGGAGTATATAGGGGAGAATAACAAATGAAGGAGGCACCAGATACGCGAATAGTGGAATCAAACGGTGTTGGATGTAGGAGGATTCCTATCTCACTAAGGGGTACTCCTGGGAATTACCATTTCATTTACTACTCCATTTTCTCAAGGAGTGTATCTCCATCCATTGTTTGTAATTTCACCATTGAAATCCCTTTTGTTATTGAGGAGTTATCCTCTGTTGAAATACAAAAACACAGTTATTGAGTTGTTGTTGGTTTACCAATGTTAGCTCTATAATTAATATCAAAGCCCGGTTAAATAGATTTAGTGTTGGGGTATGAATAGCTGGAAAGCATGGAAAAAATTGAAGCTGACTTTGAGGAGCCTTATGATGTGGATCTTGGTGAATGGGGAGAAAGTGGAGGTTAGTGGTGATCCAAGTCTGCCTAGGACTATGCAATTTAGGGATGTGCAAAAAATCCGATTTATTAGAACCAATTTTAAAAACCCAGTGGACCATTTTAAAAAACCCAATTTGTTTTGGATGAAAACTGACCCGACCCCACTTTGATAACAAAACAAGAAACCGGCACCCATTTGAAAAAACCAATTCCAATTCCAAAACCAAATCCAAATCGTATGTACCCAGCTTGCTTCATCACAGTAATCAAAGTAACAAAATAAAAATAGAAGCTGCAATATGAAGAAAAAACATAAAAGAGCACTAACATATGAAGAGAGAGAACAATAAATTGAAAGGGATTAAGCAAAGAGAGATAAAATAAAGTGTGTTGTGTGTGAGAAGAAAACAGAAGAGTGAGAGCAAGAAAAAGAGAGACAGATCTGAGGGGCGGATAACGACAACAGAGAGAGAAAAACTGATGGTAGAGGAGAGAGAAACGATGATGGCTGTGGTCCAGATTCAAGTGTTCAAGTGTTTACAGTGACAAGATCTTCATTAACCACTAATGAATCAAGAAAAAATCTTCAACTCTGATTCAAGTGTTTAAACAAATATTAAATGAGTGAGAAGTTCTACTAATGTTTTTTTATGATTGAAAAGAAGTGAGTTTTGCACTTAATTAAAAACAATATATTTCAATAGAAAACTGGTTTTAAAACCAATTTTTGAAATAAAATACTAACTAGTTCTGGAAAACTGTTTTAAAAAACTAATTCAAGGCAAAACCGGATTTTGAAACCAACCCCCTTTAAAACCTGTTTATAATAAAAACTGGTTCTGAACCAGATCCAAACCGGTTCGTAACCACTTCTCACTCTCAACCCGATTTTTGTGACAAATGGTTTGGTTTATCAAACCAGAACCATGAAGTGGGTTGGTTCCCATGGTTTGGTTACCATGCACACCCCAGCATCTCTCAAGGCTATGCTAAGAAAGTTCAGGAGACAGAGGTTTATTATGTGGAGATGGGGATGATCACCTTGTACTCTCAAGAAATCAAAGGAGATGTGGAGGGATTGGAGAAGCTGTTGGCGAAATTTGAAGAATTATTCCAGGGGGTGAATGAATTACCCCATCCTATTTGAAGAACTATGTACCTCTTGAGCAGGAACATACACAACAGAAATTTGCTTATTGATCACCTTTTCTCTCAGGAAGAATAAGTCTAACTCCATGTTCTTAATTGAGACATGCAAGAAAGGTTTATGGAGCTAATGTCACAACACTTCGATTGTCGCAGAAAATAGCAGTTGTGGCGAAAGAAATGTGGAGGTCAAACAACAGAATATGGATACATAGGATTTCTACTGTAGCGGTAGCTAAGCTGCTCTACTCATTCTCAATACTTGAGCCTAATATCATCTTAGAATTTAGATAGGGTGCGTCAACCCCACAAAATCGGCTTGGATGTGAGAGGTGTCAATTCTTCATAAACTTTTTGTTGGCCTTATATCTAAGTCAATGTGAGATGAGTTTTTCCCAATACACTATTAAGCTTGGCATGTGGATAATATGGTGAGTGGTTTAATGGATCTAGGATAAGTTCTCATACCATCTTAGGAGTCAAGAAATCTATGATTGATGAGACTGAAGCTGGAGAAAGAATAAATGTACAACTGAAATGTAATAGAAATAAATTGGTTTGTTACAATCAATAACAGAACAGCTACTTATAGTAAGCTGAGAAGTTTAATTACGGCCTAACTTGTAAGGTAATAACAGAAGGCTTAGAGACAGTGAGGTTATTACAAACAATAGTTCCCATACAAGAGAGAATCTGAGGTGTTTCTGAGTTGTATTAACTGCAAATGAAAAGCTACATGATACATAGATTACAACCAGTATTTATAGAGTGGATTAAGACTAGGTAACTATGACAGCTAGCATAAATGATTGGAATGACAGCTAAGACAACTGACACTACGCAACAACTAAGTGTACAAAAAAGATAAGATAACCAGAATTATTCTATAACACCCAAGGGTCTCTTAAGGTGTAGATGTATATAAAGTGTTTCTTTATATCCTTCATAGTAGAGCACTATACTCGTGTATTTGATCCAAATAGATTAGACACTAGGTCTTACTTTTTTCCTTTAGCCGTGTAATTTGTGAACAAAATAAAGGATGTCAATTAACTCAGAACAGACACATTGCATTCCACAGTATAATCGACATGTACAAAGAAAGACCACGATGGTAACCGAAGTTATTAATCTTTTTCATATATTGAAAGGTCTAAAAGAAACTAGTAGAGCTTTAGTTAATATATGCAAAGAAAAAACATAAGAGAGAGCATGCATCACATTCACTAATTAAGAAACATGAATTATTGAAGTACCAGTCGAAGTGCTTGATTCTTTGCATAGTCGTCTCCATTTTGAATGACATCTCGAAGTGAATCTGGAAGAACCTTCCAAAACTCACCGACAAATTCAGAACCCTTTCGCCTGCTATTTTGTAAAATATCATTTGCAAGAAACAAAAATGCCAATCTCTTCTCACGAGGAGAGCAATGAAACTGTTCAGCCCACGTTTCAACAACTTGTTTAGCTTTATTCATATGAAAAATGCACCAATGTGACAAAGCTTGACCATATTAAGGAAAATATCTTAGCAGCAGAAAAAAATTATAACAAATAAATAGGAAAGGAAAAAACCCAATGAAAACATACATATTTGTGAGAGCTTGTGAGTGTGTAAGAGAGAGAGAGAGAGAGAGAGAGTCCAAGCACATGTATACAAGATTATTGCCAGTCGTCATTTGACAAAGAAGGAAATAACAGCTATATTGCATTGTTTACTAGTAAATGTATAGAACTTCATAACCAGTTCTGCAGTTGAGAGGGGTGAGGAGGGTTCATTGTTGCAATAAACCAATGGGAGAGGAGGCTGTTTAGCAAACCTGGTGAAGGAAGATTAAACTTCTGACAACATTGCAAGGCTAATGTTCCAGCTAAAAAATAAGAGTAAGAGGACCATGCACTGTCAGTGTAAACCAATTTTACACTTACACTTAATAAGAACCATTGATTATATTATGTCATCTCACCACGTGATTGTAACTGCCATTATAAAATAACTATCCAATCAACGGTTTCTGTTTGCTGTCGGTGTAAAATTGTTTACACTGACAGTGCATGCCCATTAATCTCAAAAAATAATGTAAAAAAATTCAGGACAATAGGTGATGTTAGACAGTAAAAATATGAATGAACAAACTCAACAAAAAGGAAACATATGAAAATAACTGCTTGAACAAAGCAATATTGAACACAAAAAGAAAAAGTATGCATTGTAGCCCATAAAACGATCTTGAAGGATACTTTCTATGCTTGTCTGTGAGCCATTCAGCTTGGCTAGTTTTTCCACTAAAATCTGTGGATTGAATGTGCTACCCATCCTTCCAATTAAACTTGGCGCACAGCTAATCAACAAGAATTCCAACTATCATCAAAACCTTTCAAAAAACAAACAAGGGAAACACAAACATTAGGACGGAATCAAGCATCCTGAAAAAATCATATAAACATAGATAGATAAAAGATACGGATATATTTTGATTGATGCATAAGTACACACATAATCGTTGCCAAGAAAAACATGTAGGTTGAGGAACCCTTCAAAAGAAGATTTCCTGATAAATGTACTTGAAACATGGTGTTTTAATATTACATTGAACAGTGACAAACTTCTGATAAATTGGATTGAATTGAAGAAGATTTTTGGTTTGCAATAATAAACCACAAAAAGCACAAGATAAGAAAAGGTTGGCTGATAACTTAAAATCACTTAAGTTGTATTTGCTAAAGAGAGCTAACCAGATATCCCTTAGCAAACAATGTTAAAAAGATCTAGAGATTCGATATCTAATTAATTGGCAGATAAGATTTGGTTTTAATTATAAATTTGCAGTGTAAAATGAAATATTTATACATAAATGTGATATTATTTAGTTATGCCCTAATCCAATGAAAGATGATAGTCATGATATTGCCATTTATATGCAATCAGATACCTTAAAACAGTACAAAGGGATATGCACACAGAGAACATACCACCAATACACATGGATAAATGTGACAGACAAGCACATGATTTCTAATATTAATGACATCAAACCACTATCAAGAATGAATATGCGACACACATGCACACGTACGTATTGCCAATACTTATGACATCACAAGCACAGATACGTGTGACAGACACAAAGTCCCCTGCCAATATTAATGACCTCAAACCACAAGACACAACCAAAACACAAAGGGGAAATACAGATGTAAAACAGATAAATAAAAGAAACACAAGTAAACACCGCCAGCTCTCAGATGCATCAAATCAACCAGCTCCTGATTGAAACCAAATCCTCAAACATAGCACATGAAGTTTCCATTGAGCTTCTAAAAACTCACATCACAAAAACAATTATACAATATAGTTATCTTAGACAAAAAAACATTATAGAGCATGAACTCGCATTGAAAGGCATGAATTACAAGGTTCATAATCAAGTGTAAAAGTAATACACATTCAACCATGAATATGACACATTCTACAGATAGTGATTCCACCATGAATATCATACACGGGCACACACACACACACAAAGTGAGACTGCCATAAATTCGTCAGGACTGTATCAGAACTCAACAACCAAACCATTGAGAAAACCCTAAACACAGTCACATCTCAGATGCATAAAAATCTTTTTTTTTTCAGATGTAAATCAAATTTTCCACTTTATCACTCGAAATTTCTTGATAAACATCATAAAACTCACATCCTAATAACAATTATCTGATATAAATATCTCAGTCAAAATATATTTAAAAAAAATGAATAAATAAATAAACTATTTACATAAGCCAGTATTGTTGTGATGGCCACAGACCATGAACTCACAACAAAAGGCATCAAGTTCTAAATTCACAATCAATTTCAAAAAAAAAAAAAAACAATGAAGAATCAACAAAATTATTTATTAGGGATTGATTGTCAATTTGCCAATAAGTTCCACAGGACTGTATCAGAATTCTCCAACAAAACAGTCTCATTATTCTTAAACTCATCAACAATTAAACAAACCACACAAACACTAAAAAATTGAAAAATTAAAATCTTTTTCAGTTCATTCAACAATTTAATTAAACAAAAAAAAGAACCAACATAAAAATCATACCAAGTCAATAAAAATCCCCAATCAATTGCAGCATGAAAAAAAAATACACTGACATAAAATAAGAGCTGAACAAAATTAAAAAGAAAAAGAATTCAGAATTAAAAAAAAAAATGGAAAGTATATACATACATAAGAGAAGCAAGGAAGAATGTTGGTGAAGATAAGCAAGGAACGAAAACAATGACGAATCGTAAACGGGTATGAATTTTTTTGTTTTTTTTAGAGAGAGATAAAGGTTTGAGAGAGAGAGAGAGAGAGAGAGAGTGTGTTAGAGAGAAGTGAGAAGAAGCATAGTTAGAGAAAAAAGAGCAGTTGAGTTTTTGTTTTGGGTTTTAGTTTCGGCTTTTGCGTTTGAGTTTTTGTGACTGTGTTCTGCGGAGCGTACAAATTTATATTCATTCATTGGAGACAAACAACGAAACGCAATTAAAACTGGTTTTCTTTTTTATAATACCGGAATTACCCCTTACCTGGATTATTAAGGAATAAAGGTTCAAAGGAAACACATCGTTTAACAGCCGTTTTAATGTAATAGTGAGGGGTTTTAAGGTAATTTGGCTTTGATCTATGTCAGCATTGTTCTTTGCAAACCTTTGCACACAATGAGGTTTTTCTCCAGATTCTTGAATTCTATTTGTGTGACAAAAGTTTCCTGATAAGTTATTGACCCTTCACCTCTTTTTTTAAAGAGACCTATTTATCCTTTTTATATAAATATAATAACAAACTTAAAATTTTCACACCCTTAATATATACAAAACTAATATTTCAACTCACACATTTGACACAATATATTGTTTACTGTATGATGAATAGGATTTTTTTCAATTCTTTTATAATTGAGATATTTTTTATGACACATATAAACTTATATTATTAATCATTTTAAATACTTTATTAACTACTAAAATATAAATTATTATATATTTATTTAACATATATCTTATTAACCATTTTAACATAATGTAATTTAGTAGTTAAATAAATAATTAAAATAATTAATAATATATATATATATATTATCAAAATATTTTTTATTATTTTTAAAGTTTTCTTTTACAAAAAAAATAGGTTTTTTTATTAAAAAAAATTACACAACAAAAATTGAACGCTACACCGTATATTAAATGTCTATGTTAAAAATTGTGTTACAATAAAACAACTTTAATATATATTTACACCAAATTGAATTTTAAAAGATAAAATATTTAATTATTAAGTTATCAATTTTTATAATTTAATTTAATGGTAAAAAATAAATATTATTATATTTTATTCGTAATAAGACTAACAATACAAATAAAGATACAAAATTTAATAGTAAAAACTATTATTCATTGAATAGTTAAAATAAGTACTTTAAATACATCTTTTTTAAAAAAATATCTTTTCAAATAAAAAATTATTTTTTAAATTAAAAAATAAAAAAGTAAAAACTAGCTGGTATTGG
>JBBPBS010000629.1:6342975-6366063 GCA_037974835.1 Cicer judaicum | reverse complement strand
GCAATCATTTTATTTTGGTATTTTATAAATATTTTTATTTTTATTTTTGATTCTTATTATTTTGTTTCAATCTCTGTAAAAATTAATTTTTATTAGAATTAGTTCTTGCAATATATATAGAAGATATGATTTTAGTCCCTACAATATTAGTGAATTAAAGACTGAAATTAAATATTGTATATATTACAGGGACCAATTCCAATAAAACTAATATTGAAAAGATTAAAAAAAAAAAAAATCAAAGCAGAAAATATTATTTGCAAGGATCAAACTCAAATAAAAAAATTTGCAGGAACTACAAATATATTTAAATTAAAATAAAAAAATCAGATAAAGACAACTTAAAAATTGGTGTATCTTATGTGTTAGGTTGGTTATTTCTTAACGGACAAAGATCAAATATGGAACACTTATAAATGGCTACTAGTATTCCCGTTGTTAATTTTAATTTATCCTAATAATTTTTTAATTAAAACTTAAGTATGAATGGTTGTATGAAATTATACTTATTTAACTAATAATTATTTTAAAAAAACAGAAAATAAAAGTAGATATATAACATACACACTTGCTACATTCCATAAAGTTAAAATAAATTTTAGACTTAATTGCAACTTTAATATCCTATTTTAATTAATTTGTGAAATTAATATTTTTATTTTAAAATTCGATAATATTTGGTCTACTTCATATTTTTTAACTAAAAATAGTTGTGACATATTTAAAATGATACGACATATGATACAAAGATGTCTAATGATTAATACCAATAAAATTGCTTTAAAACCCTATAAAAACTTATGTTTAATTACTAAAATTATTTATATTTGTAATTTAATTAATAATATAAAAATAATTAATGCATCTCTAATTTTATATCATTAGATCATAAGTCACGCCATTTAAGATAACATCATATCACCATTTTTTTAGTTAAACAATATGAGAGAGACAAAATTGTCAAATTTTTAAATAGGGAGACTATTGCGTGTAAAATTAGTTTTGTGCAAGTAAAAACAATCCAAAAAAGTATCTTTCCTACGAGAATTGATTATTTCACCTATTTTCAATATTTTTCTACACAAATAGTTTGTTTGTTATAAAAAAGTAAAAAGAACACATTTTTTAGTAATAACTTTTTAGATACATTGAATCTAATTTCAGATGACAAATGATAGTTAATGATTTAACTTGGTTATAATTTTATTTGCATGTTGTAGTATATTGTAGCATTCCTGGGACCATCTTGACCTTATGGGTTTTTCTACTCAATCATAATGATAGTCGGTGGACTATTACGATCCCTGCGTTCACACACTACACATCATATTATGCTATACTTTATTTTGTCGAATCAGCTTTCCCGTGGACTTAAATGTTGTTCCTAACCATTTAATAGTAATATTTTTTACAAACATATTAACTTAATCCCTATTAAGTCAACCATTTTCCATTCCTATTAAATCAAACATTTTCCATCTTTATCTTTTTTCAAGCTCAAAAGACTAGCAATAAAACCTAAGTAATCAATTTAAGTTTTAAACTTTGGTTTAAACACAACTTGTTTAAGAGGAAGCTAATCACAATACAACATACTAAAATCCAAAATTCATTATAACCTCACTAATCCTTAATTACAAAGAGTTTTAGCTCATATTGAGCTTAAACATTAAAAAGTAACAATGGTAAAACATCAAGGAGTTCATTATAACCAAAATCAATGTAGAAATGAAATATACAAAGAGGAAATATCATAATAATGTTGGCAGCAAGATCACCAAACATCAACATTCGCACACCCTCATTTAAGCTTCAAATCTTTAAAAAATCAATGAGAATGACTCTAAAATAAGTTGGTAATAGAAGATGATGATGAAATATAGTGGGAGACAATGGAATATGAGTATTAGGGTTGGTGGAGGCACTTAAAATTAGGGATGCAATCTCTATCCTTGCTTTTTCAGACTTTTATCCTTATATATGACAAATATAATACATTATATTTCCTCTTTTTGAGTCTTTTTTTTCTTTTTCACATAAAGATTCCATTGATCTATTATCCTTTCCAAAAAGTAAGGACACATCATTGATTCAATAAAATTTTCATTATCCTTGGTTGAAAAACCTTCAAAATTATGGAAAAAAATCACTTTTAGTCGAGCCTACAATTATGCACTTTAATACTATGTAATAGTATACTAAAGTGTTGCAACAAGTTGTAGCATATGTTAAGGCACTAATGTTTTATTTAAGTGTTTAGTTCCAAGACCACAAATACTATGTAGGATATTACGATATATCCTCTAATGATTGGTAAAAAAATATTTGGTAAATTCAGCATTCCAAAACTGGTGAAAAAGCCCCTATGATATACTGCCTCTGATGGTTCAAGCAGTGAACTGTTACAATTGCCTTTGCCTCTAATTCAATTTTGCTCAAAGTTGTTGTTTCCGAATCTACCTCTGGTAAATCAATCAAATAGACTCTTCTAAGTCTTCCTTTGATGAAGCAAACCAGATTATGCTAACTCTGCCTCTGATGAAGCAAACTTACCAAGTCTACCTCTAGAGAAACAAACACAACACAATAAGAAAAATATTGAATTCAAAATTGTTAAAATTTATCTAAGTGTTGAGAAATAAAACCTGAAAGCATTATCTTGTAAACATTATCTTGTAAACATCTTATAGTGAGAGAGATGATTTAGCAAACACAAATACTAATTGTTTTGTAACTAAGCTAGATAGTGGTTGATTGTTTTCCTGAACGGCTTGACGCTACTAAGCTGAAAGTTGAGAAGACATTGTTAGAACTTGTAATTCAGTCAAGTAGTGGTTACCCTTTTTTCAACAACTTGAAGGTACAAAGTTGGAAGGAAGAAGATTGAACATAACCATTGTGGCTAACCAGTGTTCAAGTGTAAGTTTTGTTTTAGTGTGTTTAGTAAGTTAAATCCTTAAGAGGAAGGGACTGGACGTAGTTATTGAGTTAGTAGTGAACCATGATAATTTGTTGAGTCTTGCATTCTATTTCATCTTATCTTTTTCGTTAATTTACTTAAGCTTTTAAGCCATACGAAACAGTTTTAAAAACAATAAACACAATTCAAACCTCCACTTGTAACTATCATTTTTAGCTTTCCAACGCCTACTCGCATGCGTCAATCTAATATCCATAGCTCAAGTTACGACCTATAGAGCAAGCAATGATCAATATGCAAATAATAACATTAAAACTCAATTATGACCTAAAGTTTAGAAACATGCTAAAAAACTAATATAGGCTATAAAGATATTTCAAAATATCACAATACAAAGCTAGAAACATGTGTCAAAATGCATTAATCAAATTCCCCCATTATAAGCTTCTGCATTGCGAGCAAAGCAATGCATGTGATTCCAAAGATTCTCCAAAATGCACCAAATTTTAATCCCATGTTTCAAAGAATATGACAATCATGAATAGCTTTTCATTACAACCAAAGAAAAAAAGAGCACAAATTAACTAAAGGATGCACCATAAGTGATAGAGTCCTCATATGATATAGAATTCTTTCAGCCTTTCAAGTGTATGAGCTACTATTTATACTCAAAGCATATTATGAAGCTAGCACTACCATGGGCTACTATTTGCATGTGATTAAGAAGGATTCCACTCTGAAGAGGAGTCATTTTCAAATTGAGGTCTATGAATTTATCTATTAGATCAATTTTCCGAATCATTAAATGGGATATGTCGAGTGACTTCCTACTCAAGGCATCTGCTACCACATTGGCCTTTCCAAAATGCATTGATCAAATACCTCCACACTTAAGCTTTTGCACTCTGAGCAAAGCAATGCAATGCATACGATTCCAAAGATTCTGCAAAATGCAAAGTGGTGCACAAAATTTTAATCCCATGTTTCAAAGAATATGACAATCATGAATAGCTTTTCATCACAACCAAAGCAAACAAGAAGAAAAATTAACTAACGAATGCATCATAAGTAATATAGTCTTCACAAGATATTGAATTCTTTCAGCCTCTCAAGTATTTGGGCTATTATTTATACTCAAAACACATCATGAAGCTAACACTACCATGGACTACTATTTCCATGTGATCCAGAAAGACTCCACTATGAAGAGGAGTCATTTTCCAATTATGGTCTATGAATTACTATATTAGATCCATTTCCTGAATCGTGAAATAGGATATGTGGAGTGACTTCCTACTCAACGTATTTACTACCACATTGGCCTTTCTTGGATGGTACCTCAACTCAAAATCATAGTTTTTTAAGAATTCCACCCATTGATGTTGTCTCGTGTTAATTTCCCTTTGATTAAAGAGATACCTCAAACTTTTATGATCATTGAAGACATCAAAGTGTACTCCATAAACATAATATCTCTAGATCTTAAGGGCAAAAACTATGGCAACAAGTTCTAAATCATGGGTTGGGTAGTTTTGTTCATGTGATTTCATTGTCTAAAGGCATAAGCAACTACTTGTTTATTTTGTATTAGTAGACCACCCAAGACTTTCAAGGATGCATCACAATAATCCTCAAATCCTAAGGTTGGGTCTGGAATGACTAGTACAGAGGTTGTGGTCAGTTTGGTCATAAGTGTTTGGAAACTTTTCTCACATCCATGGTCCCCCACAAAAGATTGATCCTTACGTGTCAACCTTGCTAGAGGCAAGGCTATTTGAGATAATTTCCTTATAAACCTACGTTAGTACCCTACTATGCCTAAGAAACTTTTAAATTCAGTCGCATTCTTAGGTTGTTCTCATTCTAACACTACTTCTACATTTAAAGGGTCCATTACTACCCCTCAATTGGAAATCACATGGCCTAAAAACTTAACCTCTAACATCCAAAATTTACATTTACTAGGTTTGACAAATAACATTTTTATCTCTCAGTATTTGTAGCATAATCTAAGATGTTTTTCATTTTCTGTTGGAGTTTGGGAATAAATCAAAATGTCCTCAATAAACACTACCACAAACTTATCGCTATAAGGTCTGAATATCCTATTCCTCTAATCCATGAAGATTGTTGGTGCATTTGTTACACCAAAAAGCATAACCAAAAACTCATAGTGTCTATACCTAGTTATAAAAGTTTTTTTTTTTTGTATATCTTCATATTTAATTTGAATATGATGATATCCAAATCTAAGATCAATGTTTGAAAGTATAGTAGCTCGCCCTAGTTGGTCTAGAAGGTCATCCATTCTAGGAAAGAAATATTTGTTACGTTATTCAACTACCTATAGTCTATGCAAAGTCTCGTTCCGACATCATTTTTCTTTACTAATAGTACATGAACTCCCTATGGTGACACACGCGGTCTAATAAACTGTTTATTTATCAAATCCTCTAACTGATTCTTAGTTCACTCAACTCTAATGGAGAATTGGATCTGTTCTAGGGGCTAAATATATAGAGAATTTTATCTCCCTCTATGGAGGCAAGGATATTACACCCTATGGGAAAACATCCTTAAATTCATTTACCACTGGAATATTGGAAATGTCTACTTATGACCCTAAATTTGAAGATAAGTAAAGCAGTATACCTTGACCCCCATTGACTAAACACTAGAAGAGTTGTGAAGCAGTGCATAAGGAAGAGAGTTTTGGTTCCTTTAGTTGGGGAATATTTGGTGGAATTATGACTTCCTTACCATGAAAGACCATATTCACATAATTTTATAACATCCAATCTATTCCTAGGATAATATCTAAGCCCTTAAGGGATAAGTAAATTAGGTCCACTAAAAAGTTCTTATCAAATAGACTAATTGAGCATCTAGGATAGTTGCAGTAGTTACAACCAAGGTAGAAGGTAATTCAAACAAGGAAAGATTGAGTTGCAAAACACAATAAGAGGATATGAAGGAATGGGATGCACCTGTGTCAAACATAATAGTTAAGGGTTTTTGGTATATATAACAGGTACCAATTGTCATATTATTGTTCTTACCTTTCTTGCCATCAAGGGCATATACCCTCCCAGAGCTTGACTTGTTTGGGTTTGAATCGCTAGGTCTCTAGCATGCTGGGCTGAAAGCCATCACGTGCGTTGGTTGTTTGTAGGAGTAGCATTCATTTTTCCCCCTAAACATTCTCCTCCAAACTCTTTTCCACACCTTAAACATCTTCTTGTCCTAGGATAACTTGAAGTTTGCACCTGTCTCCCTTTACCAAAGGAAGTCTCCACCCTTAACTATTGATTAAAGTTGTTAGCATAATTCCTTTATTTCCATTTAGCCTTATTTTCCTCCTGCACTTTTTTCAAATCCTCTTCAACGATATAACTCTTGTGCACTAGAGTGGAGTAACTAGTGATTTCTAGATGATCAATACTACTTCTAATATTAAACCTTAAACCCCCATTCAAATTATTCCAGCGCTCAATTGGGAGAATTGGGTATGTGGGGAGAATCTGGGTAGTTCCTCAAACTTTGCTACATATTCAGCCATATTCATACTTCTTTGTTGCAGATGAAAAAATTCTAGCTCCTTCTGTCTTCTACCACTTTTTGGGTAATACTTTTCTAAGAAAATCACCTCAAAATGCTCCATGTCTAAGGGTGTTCCCAGGTTTAGTAATTGAGCCCTTGCACCCTTCTAGTGTTCAGCCTCACCCTTTAGTAGGCAAGCAACTAATGTCATTTTTTTACTCTTCAGTGCAGTGTGAATGTGCAAACACGAGAAGGGGAGATTGAACTGTGTTTTCCAAAGTTGATAACTTTTTGCTAATTTGATGAAGGTTGGTTGGTTTTTATGAATAACATAGATAAGAAGTAATCAGATTTAAAATCAGCAAACAATGAAAGCATAAATAATTTGACACATATATTTATCTTGGTTCACCACTAACTTGGCTACATCCAATCCCCTTATTTAGAAGACCTTAATCCACTTATTCAATAACCTTGAATTATAAAGCACCACATCCTCCAAGTCAGTCTTCCCATACATTATGACAATCCCAAAATTTTTAGGAACTAACCACCTTGACCTTACAAGCCAAGTCTTCTCCTAAAAATCTGACAACCGTAGGTTGAAGATGAAACTAAACCATAATCGGGTTGGATACAAAATATTGGAAATTAAGTAGTTACTTCTAAGAAGCTAATGATAATAATAACTCTCACACTATCAGAAACGAACACTCAGAAAATATTTGTAACTCGAGCAAGTGTTTATTTTTTTGAACTCTAAGCCTACTCTTTTATGTTTTTCGATGATTTTCTTCTTCATCCTTGATTATCTATTTAAAGTTAAAATTTGGGCTTCAATTTAGTCCTTATTTAATTATGAATTGTATTTTGTTCAGATTGCGTTTTTAAATTCTTCAAATTGATTTTATTCATATTTTGTTGTAGATAAATCTTGATCAAATCTTCTTCAAATATTTTTCAAATTTTCTTCAAATCTTCTTTAAATATTCTTCAAATCTTGTTCAAATCTTGACCATATCTTCTCTCATACTCTTTGACGTTAAATATATTGTTCTCATAAATTTTTTGTTGTTATCATAAAAATTCTAAGTATAAAATGAGTTTGGTTCCAACAATCTCTCCTTTTTTAATAACAAAATTTATATTTTTGATAACAACTTTTCTTTGTATTTTTTTGACTCTCCCTAACTAAGGACTCCCCCTAAGTCTGAGTATCATTTTCTCTCCACTTTATCAAATATATTTCTCCTCCTTTTGTCATAAGTAAAAAGACTTGAAAGTGAGACTTTTTTTTTCTTCATCTTTTTTGAATAACATGAATATAATATAGTACAAGAAAATATAAAAAAAAATAATGAAAACTAAAATACTTTAAAGTTATCACAACATCAGTCAAGTATGAAGGTAAGGTTTAGGTTTTTCTTAATGAGGTCAAACCTATCTTCAAGTAGTGGTTTGGTGAATATGTCATTCAATTGGTGTTCAATGTTTACAAACTGAATGTTAGTACCCTTTTCTGAACAAAGTTCCTAATGAATTTGTGTTTGATCTCTATGTGTTAGGCTATAGAATGTAGGATTGTGATTCTTGGTTAGGAAAATGGTAGAAGTGTTGTCACAATAGATATGAATGTTGGATTCTAGGATTTTGTAGTCTTCAAGTTAACATTTCATCCAAAGTTGTTGACAACTACAACCAACTGCTGAAATATACTCAACCTCTATTATTGACATTGCAATGATGTTTTTTTCTTTTACTTAATCAGGATATTAAGTTGTCACCTAAAAAGATGATGTTTCCACTAGTGCTATTTCTCTCTAGTTTATCTCTAGCATAATCATAATCACAATATCCACTAAATTTGTACTTAGGAGATTTCTTGTAGAATAAGGTAAGGTTAGTAGTGCCTTTTAGGCATCTAAGGATTCTCTTAAAAGTAGTTAAATGTGATATCCTAGGACTAACTTGAAATCTTGCATATACACATACACTAAACATGATGTCAGGTCTTGAGTTGATAAGGTAAAATGGGGGTCCTATCATTCCTCTATAGGTTTTTTGGTCAACTTTTTGGTCTTAATCATCTTTTTCAACTAAACAAGTATGGTGCATTGGTGTAGCCATAGGTTTGTAATCACTATTCTTAAACTTCTTGAAAAGCTCTTTTGTGTATTTAGTTTGTTGAATGTATATATCTTTTTGACTTTGTTGAATTTGTATCCCTAAGAAGAACTTAAAGTCTCCCATCATACTCATTTAAAATTCACGCTACATTAATTTAGAGAATTCTTGGGAAAGAGTCCCATTAGTAAATCCAAAAGATAATGTCATCTTCTATCGATTTTCTAAAAAGTGTATTATTTACTTGTCTTCTTTCAAAGTTATTTTTAAGCAATAAGTTATTAAGTCTATCATACCACACCCTAGGTGCTTGTTTTAGACCATACATAGATTTCCTAAATTTAAAAACATGATTTGGAAATTCAAAAATTTCAAAACCCAGAGGTTGTTTAACATACACTTCTTCACTTATATAACCATTTAGAAAAACACTTTTAACATCCATTTGAAGTAATGTAATGTTATTATTTGCAGCAAAAGAAAGTATGATACAAATAGCTTATAACCTGGCCACTGGAGCAAATATCTCAATGTAATCAATGCCTTCTTGCTAATTGTATCCTTGTGCGACAAGTCTTCCCTTGTTTCTGACCACTTCACCTTTTTCATTTAGCTTGTTTCTAAAAACCCACTTGGTTCCAATAATGTTCTTCTTTGGTCTAGGTACTATATCCCAAACATCATTGCTCTTAAATTCATTTCACTCTTTTTTGCATTGAAAGAATCCATCCATCAAATGTCAATGTTTCATCAATAAAGGTAGGCTCAATTGATGAGAGTATGCCAAACAAACTAGTATCTTTAAGTGATGATCTATTCCTCACATAATCACTTGTACTTTCAATGTTTAGAGTTTTAGGATGAGATGACTAAGACTTCAATCTAGATCTTTCTTCAGACTTATCTTGATTGTTTTTGACTTGATCAGATTCATCCTTTCAACATCTATCATATTCTTCTAATTTGCTTGTGTCCTCTAATTTTTCAAGTTATTTTGGTTTGTCTATTTTTGCTTCTTTTGGTTTTGGTAAATCCACACTATCATAGTCTTGCTTTGACTTTTCAAGGTTAAGCTGGTTGTTATCAAATTTTACATGTACAGATTCTTCCATAATATGAGTTTCCCTATTAAACACTCTATAAACCTCGGATCTTTTAGAGTATCCAATGAAGGTATACTTTTTTAGATCTAGAATCAAATTTATCAAGGTTATCCTTAGTGTTTAACATATAACAAGTACAACCAAATTGTTTAAAATAAGATATGTTAGGCTTTTTACCTTTCCAAAATTCATTTGGTGTTTTATTCAATATAGGTCTAATATAGACTCTATTTTAAATATAACAAGCAATATTAATTGCTTCAACCAAAAAGTGTTTCACAACATTCATTTCATTTAACATGGTTCTGGCCATTTCTTGGAGTTTATCTATTCTTTCTTTCTACAACTCCATTTTTTTGGGGTGTTCTACGAGAGGAGAAGTTGTGAGAGATTACATTCTCATCACAAAAACTTTCAAAGAACTTGTTTTCAAATTCTCATTCATGATCACATCTAATTGTTATAATCTTAAGACCATTTTTATTCATTATTTGTTTGCAAAATATGATAAACACTTTGTTGGATTCATTCTTGCTTCATAAATTTTTTACCCATGTCCACCTATTGTAATCATCTAATATAACAAAGCCATATTTCTTTCCACTTAGAGATGTTGTTTTCACTAACCCAAATAGATCTATTTGTAAAAGCTCAATGGGCTTTGAGGTAGAGACTGAGGTGTTGAAGGTAAATGAATGTTTTGTTTGTTTTCCCTTTTGACAAGCTTAACACATAATTTCAGTTTCGTTACTAAGCTTAGGTAGACCTCTAACTAATTGAAGTTAATTCAGTTTTCAAATTAATCTAAGGTTTGCATGACCTAATCTTTTGTGCCAAATTAGTTTCTCTTTATTTAATGACATAAGACACTTAACCTCTTGTTTCTCTAGACTAAACAATTTTATCTTATAATGTTGATTTGCCTCTGACATGTAAAGAGTACAAATCCATCCTTATGACTAATTTCCTTACATATTTTTTGATTGAATCTAATATCATAATTATTATCACTTAACTGACTAATACTTATAAAATTATGCTTAAGACCTTTAACAAACAACGCATCTTTAATAGAAGGGGAAATACAATTACCAATTGTACCATGACCAATGATCTGGCCTTTGTGCTTTCCTCCAAAATTCATTGTGCCTCATTTTCTCAAAGTTAGTTCTTGGAACATAGACTTTTCTCCCATCATATGTCGCGAGCATCCACTGTTAAAGTACCATGATTGGTGTTTTAAATTGATTGTTGAGGACATTGCAACAAAGATAAATTTGTTCTTAGATACCCAAATTTGGTTGAGTCTTGGTTTGTTAGTTTTGAAAGGTTTCTTGTCTTTCCTTGTATTGAACATGAGACAAGATAATTTAGTGTGACATTTCTTATAGAAAATAGTACATAAATCATCAAAGGGAACAAACTTAGGTTCAATTACTTTTTCTTCAAATCCTATTTCTCTTTTACCATTCCTACTAACACCATAAATCATATATGCATACTTATTTCTTTCCATAACATTATCAAGAAAATCTTGAAATACTTCATACTTATCAGAGTTACATGTGGTCTTTTTAATTGATGTTGAACTATAATTACTTTTCATAGTTACATTTTCACCCTTAAGTTCAGCAATATCAGTTTTCAAATTTGCATTTTCTGTTTTTAAGTTAAGTAATATCATTTTCAGAGTTGCATTATCTATCTTAAGTTCAATAATATCAGTTTTCACAGTTGCATTTTCTGTTTTAAATTCAGTAATATCAGTTTTTAGAGTTGCATTTTCTGTTTTTAAGTCAACATTTTGATTCATTAAAACATTAACTTTTTCAATTAGATTTGTATTTTCTTTCCTAAGTACTTTCAGTTTTGAAGTCAATTTGTAATGCTTATTTAAAACATAATTTATAGCACTAATTAAATTAGACCGAGTAAATTCAAAAAAACCTCAATTTCTTACGACTCCAAACTTATTTTGGTACTTTAGACCTCATATTCTTAGTAGAATATTTGTTCAATATATATTTTGTAGTAATTATAGTCTCACTCCAAAAACTATATGGAAGATTCATTTGTTTTAACATGCTTCTAGCCATATCTAGAATAGTTATATTCCTCATTTCAACAAAGACCATTATGTGGAGGTGTTTAGGGAGGTTTTATCTCATGTACTATACAATTCTCCTAAAAAATAAGTGTACTCACCTCCTTCACCAATTCTTAGTATTTTCAACTCCATCCCACTATGTTTTTTAGCATGCACCTTATACTTTTTGAACACTTCAAAACCTTCACATTTGGCCTTGATAAAAAATACCCACAAAATTCTTGCAAACTCATCAACAAAGGATACACAATACTTATTTTCTCCCAATGATAGGACTTCAATAGGGCCACACACATCATAATGTAAAACTCCTAATGCATGTGTTGCTCTTGGAGGAAAATTCTTCACAAAAGTCAATCTGGAATATTTACCTATCATGCATACTTCATAGGTGTTCTATATTGGATTTATCCTTGGAACTCATATCACCAATTATTTTGTTGTTAGCTCTCTCAAGCTTTTTAAAGTTAGATGTCCATACCTTCTATGCAAAAGTCATCTCTCTTGATTTCCTTGGACAATATTAAGGAAGTACATTTCTATAGTTATAGTGCTAACCTTGAAATTTCTATTATTCTCAAGGCTGGATTACAGAACAAGTCTCTTGTTTTAATCAAATAAAGACATAGAATCATCCTCCATGATAATTGAGAAAACCTTCTCTACGATTTGCCCCCACACTCATCAAATTGCGACTCATACCTAGAAGGCTAGAACATCTTGCACATTGTCTACCAATTCATATTTTCCTCTGAATTGTGATATTTCCCATTCCTTTTGCATATAGGCTTCTGTTATCAGCAAGCCTCACTTTATCTTCTTGCTTGAGTCCAAATTAGACAACCATTCCTTATATCCTGTCATACAGTTGGAACAACTAATATCCATATAACAGAACTCAGATAAGGGTGCCCATCACTAATTGCCGTCATCAAGAATAAATATTTAGAATTATAATCCTCATGTGTAGCATTTTCCTCCTCCACACTTTCTTGAGCCTTCTTACCTTTACCAACCTAGCATTCATCAGCAAAATGTCGATATATGTCACAATTAAAACATTGTATCTTCTTTTATTTTTTTTAAATCAATAACTCATTTCTTTTTATTGTGAGTATTCCCATTATTATTTTTCCACTTATTTTTTTCATGCTCTCCCTTTTTTACTACATGTGCCTAAAGATCTTGTTCTACCTCACTCTGAGTGCCTCTCTCAAACACTCTTAGATCATGTTCCTCAAGACATCCTTGCAATTCTTCAATCTTACAAGAGCTCATATGAAATCAAATCGGGAAATAATAGTTTTTAGTGCCTTTTCAACAATTGTTTGTTCTATGATGGTTTCTCCCTAATCTTCATTTGGTTGGTAATTGTTATTAGTCTCCTGAAGTAATCTGCAACCTTCTCATCATTCTTCATCAGAAGTAGTTCATATTGTCCTCGTAATGGCTAAAGATGGACTTTCTTTATCTTCGCATCACCTCCATATCACCTTACCAAAGCATCCCAGGCAGTCTTCAATATAGCTGTCTTTTCCATGTTTTCAAACACATTTTTATCAACACATTGACGAATATAGAACATTTTCTTCTAATCCTTCTTCTTATCTTCTTTGTTTAAGACTTGTAGCTATTAAACTCTAATTTATGTAGTTTAACTATACTTCATACTGAATGAGATGTTGAGTTAGTTAGTTCCATTTTTTATTTTTATGGATTAAGGTATCAAAATTATATTTTACTAATTAAAATATATTGTCTTGTGCGTAAAAATAGTCGAAATCATAAATGGAAAATTTTACAGATATTAAATCCAGCGAGCAATTTTACCATTCGCAAAATTTTAATACAATTTTTTTTTCATGAAACTTTTTACCCTAGTTCTTGGAATTGTTAGGGTCAATAAGATGCTTGTGAAATATTTTGAAAGACTCGATTAAAAATATTCGACGATAAATAATATAGTCAAACTACAGAGAAATTATTGTCAACAAATATTTTACGATGTCACATGTTATGATTAAATTCATCTTTTAGTTGAGTTATAATGAGAGTATATACGTTTACTAAAAGAGATTTGGAAGTGGGTGATGAGATATGTGTAAGAGTGATTAGATTGTGTAATGATGTATTTAGTAAAATATCTAGATATTATTGGGGTAAATTATCTCTCAAAATTTGCACTAGATCACCATTTTAATACTAGATCAAAGCTTCATCTATCAAAGGTTTGTTTATAAGTTTTGCATTCTCCTCTTATTATTTATATAAGTTTTGTTATGAAAAAAATGTATTCTCTCCCTCTTTCTTTCTTTAGGCTGTGAGGCCATATATAGTTAGGGGGGTTTTTTTTCTTCATTTTTCTTTCACTAATGTGGTAGATTAATGTCTTACAATGATCGATCTCAAATGAAAAACTAATTTTGGACATTTTAAGATTTTGCAAGAAAATGATTTATGTTAGAATGCTATTTTCTTTCACTAATGTTATAGATCTATTTATTTTTAGTAAGGGATCTTAAAGAAAATTTTGATTTAGGACACTTTGATATTTTACTCAAAATGGATTTGTATTAGAAAAAAAATATCTTCACAAAAGCGTTAGATCCATGACTTGTGGCAGTATATCTTGAAGAAAAAATTGATTTGGAATCATTTAAAGTTTTACTCAATAATTAATTTATGTTAGTAGTTTGGTCTTTGAAGTTTTTGTTGTTTTGATTGTTAAAAAGATCCTTACATGTACATTCAGAATCATTGATGAAAGTAATTTTGAAAAAGGATTTTTTTTTCCATCCAATTTACTCATGGCCGAACCTAAACCAACAACTATGGGTTTTGGAATTTCAAAATTTTATTTTTGTACAAATGGAAATGTTATCTTTGATTTAAAATGGTTTAAAAATCTAAAGATTGTTTATTTAAATTGTTGTTGAAAAGGTTAGGACGTTGAAAATGTTAGTAGATTTGAAGTTGAGACTTTTAAAAAAATTATAAGTGCTTATGTTGTTAGAAAAAGTTGAAAACTTCGGTGTTATGTGGCAAAAAAATTTAAAGAAAGGAAAGAGACAAAAGAAGTTGTATGTTGTTTTAGAGAAAAAAGTTTGGAAACAAATATGATAAGCTGTGTTTCTAAAATAAGTGTGTAATGATCTATCTCAAAAGGAATTGAGTGTTGAAAGTTTATGAGATCTAAAGATGTCTTGAAAGTATCCTCTTTTGAGTATCTTTAAAACTTTATGGGATTGTTTTTTATTGATGAAGTTTAGGAAATAATCATTTTAACGGAAGAAAGTGGAAAATCCTATAGTGGTGCTTTGGAGTAGATATCCGATTTAGGGTTATGTTAGAAAGTGCTGAGAATTTTTTTAACTTAAGACAATTATTGATTTAAGCAACGACGTAATTTAAAGGAATCAATGCTTTTATAAAGGAATGTTTGCAAGACAAAAGCTCCTTCCAAGGTTTAGTTTCACATGTAGGGACTTGTTTGTTCTATGTGATTGGTGTTTTTGGAATTGTGTTTTGTGAAATGGATGTGGATGTGTGTTCATAACTGTTAACATGAGTGTATGAATTTGTGTTATAAAATTTATTGATGATAAACTATCATGGGTATGCTATGTGAAAAGTTGAAAAATTATTAGCATTTAATAAGTATTAAAAGTATAGTCTTTTAATATATGCATTTCCATAATAATTGTTGTGAAAGATTCAGAGTATGCTCATGTATTCATAGTTGCATGTGGTATTATGTAGAGTTGGAATCAACGAATGATTTGTTTGGAGGAATTTTCATATCATTTCATGGATTTTTGAGTTGTGACTGTGGACAAAAGATCAATACCCCTTTGTGGAGGGTTTTAAATTTTTGAATCATGTGCATTGACATATAGGCATTTTATTATGGTGCTTTGACACATGAGTCATGTTTGTTATATGAAGATATATGCATGTTTTATCTATCACTTTGACAACATGTTGTACTTGCAAAATGTTATCTATTAAATTCCGTTTGTGACCCTTAATATTTATTGTGGAATTTTTGCAATGCCCTTAGATGATGTGGACTAATGTGCATCTGGAGGTTACACTAATGACGCCAACATCGTAGGACTTCCTTGATAGGGATATATCAATTAATTGGGAATATGAACCCGTCTCAAGCAAGGTTACTTATATGGGAATGGTTGTGGCGACTACTAGTAGGCTTGTAGCAATGTTTCACATAGGGATCACTCGTGATAGGATAAGCTTTCCAATGCTTACTGACTTGGTGTTGGGAGCTAGTGGTGTAGGATTTCATGTAGGAATTGTTGTTGGAGGTGATGTTGAGGCTATTGCACGAGTAAGGGGCCGTGTAGTTGGGTTGCAAGCAATAGAGAGGGGAAATGGACCATTGATGTGAGCAGAAGATGTTGCGAAACCATATGCACTACTGAGAGTTAGGGATATATTGAGGTAAATTTTGTGTCTTGGTTGGTGCTCTCTCGTGCTATGTTTGAGCTTCCCTTTTCGGTGGACGATCGTCTACCTTCCTTTTCTGAGATTGAGAGTTGATTTGAGATCCCACCTCCATCGAAGCCACTTATCTCTTGGGTGGATCTGACTTCCGAGAAGACTAATTCATCCATTGTAGGAAAGGAGGATGTGGTAACCTCTAGGAGAGACATTGTTTCAACGGGTACTTGTGTTGTTTATGGAGGTCACCTCTACTATTTTAGCCATAAGTGATGTTTAGGTTAATTTGTTGTTAGGAACGTTGAGCCTCTTTTGGGTTGTTGTATTTATCTTCTTTTGGATAACTTTATTTATGATACCTTCACAATTTGACTTAGATGGTGGGTCTATGTTCCATTATTTGATGTGATCATGGGGGATAACTTTCTTGAAGCAACACTATTGCATAGGTGTTTGTCGAGAATCCTATAGAAATATAAACGATGATTTGATAGATCTGATAGCCTCAATGTATTTTGTAGCATTGGTATATTTGGGATTATGGTTTATATATATATATATATATATATGTATATTTGTCATTTTTAATTGTGCGATGAATCTTTTGGTGGAGTTTTTAAATAAATAAAATTAGTTCATACTTTTAATAGAGGAAAGGATTCCAATTTATGTATTTTTTTTTTTATCATTATAGAAGAAAGGATTCTAGTTTTTAATTATTTGAGAAACATTTAAAAGAAAAATAATATACTCTCACTTTAAAAAATCAGAGTGTTATACTTTAAATGTCGTTCTTTGCATCTCTGAAGGATTTTTTTTACCAATGCCTCATAGCCAACATTGACTATTTCAAAAACCTAATACACTCAAAAGATCACTTTCATTTCAATGCACCATCGGTCCCAGTTTTTGCTAGTAAAAACTGATAACTTCATCGAAAAAATGTCCAATTTTTAGCCATCTCAAATCACTCGTGTTTCAAAAACCTCACGTGTTTCCCTCGAGATCGAACCTATCACTCTATGATACCAATTGTTAACTCAAGTAAAATATTTATATGAATTACCAGTCACACTTTCAATAACTTGCAACACAATTACTACCATTGTCTTCTAAGTATTAACTAAAGTCTTCTATGTATCCACTTACATTCTAAACTCACATTTATATATCAAATACTAACATCAATTCCATCGTCTTTTCTCAATATATTTGCGTGTCTGGAAAAACTATCTCATCTGATTGACAGTGCATCTCGATAAAGATTGAACATTTTTTATTGCAGACTCCAATGTATTATTTGTTATGCCTAACAGGATTGTGTTAATATTTTTGGAGACTCGGTACGAATCTATAAAATTGTGTCCTTAATAAAAAAAAATGCAATTTTAAAAATTATAAGTTATTTTAAAATATTATATTTTTCTGAATGAAATACAAAATATTCAAACTATTTTATTTAAATTTATCAAAATAAGTAAATTGTAAATAACATCATCAAGCTAATACTAAACTTCTTATTATTTAAAAAGAGTCATCATTCTAACACGTTTTGAATCAAATTCATCAACCAAATCTTCATATTGTATTGTCTCCAAAAGATAATTCTCAATTGCTAATGCTAATGCATTAAGTCTTTCTTGTAACATGGTAAACCACAAGTAAGATTTTATCAACTTCAATTTTGAAAAACTTCTTTCTACATAAGCAATCGTCACAAGAATAGTCAACAAAATTCTATATGCAATAATTGTATTAGAAAAACAATCTAAGTCTTCCTAAAAAAATTCTCTAATAGTAACAGAGTTTGGAGAAACATCAAAATATCTTATTATTAAAGACATTTACTCTTAGTGACTAACATCTGGAGTACAATGAAGTATCACTCATAAATACTTTGGTTCTTTGATTTTTCTAACGATTTTATTTTTAATTGTAAAATCAATCAAAAAGTATTAACTCATTTTGTATGTTATTTCTAAGATAACAAAAGTGAATTTTATTATTTGTAATACGTGTAACATGCTCTTGACCAATTTGATCAAATTCAGCTAACATTTTAGTCAAATTCAAAAAATTTCCATTGCTATTTTGTATGATCTCTCATTAGAACCACCAAAAGTCAAACTATGTTCACCAAAAAAATTTCACTATTAAAATAATTTTTTTTAAACATTTTTTAAATGTTCATTTTCTTTATCAATTAGTCTTTGAGTCGTTTTAAAAATAGTTTAACTCTTTTTCAGCCTTTGACACAACTCATATCAAGTGGTCATATTTTTAACATGATTCTTGCTTATCTCATGTTCTCTGGGTCTTTCATCAATATAGTCACTTATAGTCAGTTAACAAATAAGAGTTTTGGTGATTGGTTACATACAGATGAATGAAAGACCCGGATAACTCACTAAAATAATCTTCGGTTTATTTTTAAAATTAAAAAAATTGATATACTACTAGTAGTAATATATATATATATATATATATATTTAAATTAAATAAAGCTTACTATTAATTAGAATCGCAAAACACAATACATTAGTCATTTTAATGTTGGCCTGAACAAAATATACATTTTAAATCCTGTATGTTGTAAAATGAAAACGATATATATGAAACACAAATAATATCGAGTAAATGGGAAAAAAAGTTACATTACATTGATAAAAAAGGGGGGAAAATACGCGAGGTAAAATGGAAAGAATAAATAAATAGAAGGCCATGATTTTGAAGTTTGAAATTTGGAACACAAACAAGAGATGACAGATTCACAGTTAATAGCTAAGAAATTTTTACAAGACACCAACTTCTTCCAATAGTAACAGAACCACAAAGCTTCATTTCAACATGCAATTGTATACATGTACACGTGTATATTTCACGGCCATTAATCCTCCCTTTGTTCTTATTTACATTTTGTTTCACAATAAAATATAAAACAAAAACAACAAAATGTGATTATGATTATGTACTATGTGGTGGTATAGAAGGAATTAATTAACTATAACCGAATATTAGTTATAGTTAGTTAATAATTATGTTTTCCTTCTCCCAGTAGATTGTTGAGGCTTTCCCTCAAACAACTCATCAATATAAGTCTCTATATCCTCAGGTTGAAACTTTACATACTTCTCTGTCTGTCTCCCAGCATCTAAATACTGTGCAAATCTCCCCATGAATGCTCTGTACGCCGGAATCACCACCGCCGATATCGAAACTCGAAGCTCCGATTGAAGCTGTTCATCTTTCACAACCCATGAACTCTGTGTCTTATGAATCTCATCAAACAATGCGTTAAAGCCCTTAAACCTCTCTTTCAACACAGGCTTCTGCACTTTTCCATTCACACTTAACCCTTCGTGACTCAGAAATGTCAGCACTCTATTCCATGTTTCTCTCTGGTAGGTTTTGTGGTAGTTTCTTAATTCAAATGACTTTTTTTTACACCATGTGTCACCCATCACTTGTCTCATTTCAGATGAACCTTTTATTTTTTGTAAAATGTATCTTCCATTGTTCATCATGAAGAAGTTGCTTAATGCCACATCACGATATAGTTTCGCTTTTCCATCAAGGCTTGTGTCTAGTAACTCCATTACCCTCATAACCTGTGCTGCAAATGGCGACGAAGATGATGACGGTGTGGACGATTCTTTCTCGTCGACGACGTCGATTTGGTTTTCATTTTCATGGTAAAATGGTCTGCTAGTTGAATCTAAATGTTCGATTTTTGAATGATCCTTAAAAACTTGCTCCAGAGTTTCTTTGTAATCACCAGCTATGTTGAGATAGTTCATTATGTAGCGTGTGAGAGGGTGAACCGCGCCACCGGGGACTGGATTTTTTGCAGTTTCTGATTTAATTGAGTTTTCTAATTCGCAGAAGATAGAGATAGCTGCCTCGCCAAGCCGTGACTTAGCGAGGTTTATCTCTGTCTTCAACTCTTCTAAAGACTCTTCTGGGAAGAGTCCATCAAGTTTTGGTGTAATATCTCTAAGTGTTTCATACATGTCGAGTAATTTAAAGAGTTTCTCTCCTGCGCGCTTCGTCATGGCGGCACCCTCCGCAAAGTTGAGAAGTGGAATCACGACGCCGCGAGAGAGGCTGCTGAAGAGATTCTCCGCGACCGAGGGTTGTCTTGAGAAAACCGCCTCCGCTAATTTTCTCTCGCCGGGGAAATACACGGAGGTGCATTGACGGAAAGTGTTTGTCCACGCCGGAATCATGTCTCTTGCAAGAGTCTCCCATTGGATTTTCTGAATCATATCATCGATGCTGATTCTTTCGAATCCAAGTTTCTGTAGAATCTCTTCGAATGCTGTTCTTCTTGCTACGATGTAAACCTGGCAGCATTCCGATTCGTAACCGCCGGTTAACATCTCGCTGGCGATTTTGCTCATGTAAGCAATTGCCTCGTCCGTATAACCCGGGAAATTCATTTCGGATTCGGATTCTTCGTGTTGTTGATGATCAAGATTGTCTTCCTTTTGTTCTGATGTTGCAACGTGTTTTCCTTTTGAATCAACGTCGGGTACCAATTCCGTTGGAGTTCTAGATTCTTCTATTAATAAACGAAAATCTTCTTCCAAAAACGACATCGCACGCTGTTGAATTACACCAACGCGGTTTTCTATTGAGTCTCTTCCTTCGTTCTTCTCTTCCATGGTTTCATTTTCATCATGATTCTGAGTCCGAGTCAGCGTTTTTTTAATATTTGAAATTCGATTGACGGATTCTAACAACCATGTATCTTTTTCAATAACTTCTTCCCATTTTACTTTACCTTCCCCTGTTTCACATTTGTCTAATTTATCTTCTATCAGATCCAGAAACCTCCCTAAATAGCCATGGATCTCAAATGAAACTCGTTCTTTCTCTTTCTCCTCAAGAGTCTCGATGAGAAATTGATCGACCTTTTCTGAAACCTTCTCAAGGCTAGGGGGAGGAGATTCCGCGTCCACGGCATCTACGGTTTCTGCAGTTTCTTCTTCTTTCTTCTCTACCTCCGTTTGATCTTCGCCATGGTTCGACGGTGGAGGCGGTGGTTCTTCTGCGTCGGTGTCGCCATCGTGTTTGGGATCAGGCATTGGTGTTTCGTCTCTAGGAGCGAAACTATCGGAATTTTCAGCGAGGTTTTTCTCCATTATGGTTTGTTATGATGGTTATGTTTCTTTTTTTTCGTTACGTAGAAAGGAAAAAGAAAAGAAGCTTTTACACAAATGAGAAATGCGAAGACTCAGGAGAGTTATCGGTTTGTGATTTTTTTTACTTTTATAATTGAAAAAAATTGATTGGAAATTAATAATTAATTTTTATCTTTATTTTTATAATTATAGAGAGGGTTGAACCTTTGCCAAAAAGAAAAAAAAAAAAGATAGAGTTGACCGTTGATAATTCTACGACAACGTTTGGTTTGTGCTTCCCACTACCATTTTTTCGATACAAGCTTCCCACTAACAAATACTTCCTCTTCCTATTTTTATAAGCATTTATTTTGAGTGTTTCACATGTCTACGAATAAAAAGGTAAGCCATTATTTTGTTCACTAAATGTATAGGTTGTCTTTTAAAAAAACAAATGATGTAATTAATGTATTTATTTTATAGGTTGTTGTTATTTGTATATAAATAAATGTATTTGATGTAGATTTTTTATTTTTTAAAATGAACTAGTAGTATTAATAGATACATGTATTAATATTTTGAAAAAGAACAATAAATATATTTGGTAATTTGTACACAAATGCGTAAATAAATTTTTCAATGCTTATAAATAGGAACAAATGAGTAAATGATACTAACGAAACATTTCCGTTTTATTTATCTAATCTCTAATTAGAACAACATATATGCAAGTATGAGTAAAAATAAGTGCGTTTATTACGTGATTTTATCCTTTATGTTGTACTTTTTTTTATTTGTTATAATCGCATATATTTTTTGTTCCTATTTAATTATGATATTTAAAATTCAACATAATTTTAATTATTGATTTGTCAATAATATATTTAGTTATTTATTGTAAAGAGAGAAATAGTATACAAGATATCATAATAGATTTGTAAGTGTGGTAAAGAATTAAATCTTGTTAATAGATTGATAACAAATAATATATCAAAATAATTAGCAAGATTTTATTTGTTACTAAATTGAACTAAAATATTGTATTTTAAGATTATTTAGTTCTTCATCATTTTCTCAAGTTTTAAAATTGATTTTTATTCACATCTAGTGACCTTAGAACCATTGGAGTACACAACAAATGTGATTTGTCCAAATAGAACAATATCAGTATCATAAAAGCTTTATGATTTACTAAAGACTAAATTATACTTGTGGTCTCTTAATTTAATTTCAGGTAACATTTTAGTCTTTTTATTTTTTTGTTTTTTACCGAGTTGATCCTTTATTTTAATTTGCATTGACAATTTGATATTTTATGTTTTAAAATTTCAACAATGTTATCCTTTTTTATACAAAAATTCAAAAAAATCATAAAAAATTTCAGCCAAAATCCATAATATTAATAATCATCTTCAATATAATGCAAATTTTACCAAATCCATAACTCAAATATTCAAATACACTCATATTTTCATCTTCAACAACATCAAATAAATGATGAAAATATGAGTTTATTTCAAGATTTAAGATATGAATTTGATTAAATTTGTATTTTATTGAACATAATAATGAATTTTATGGGTTTTGTTTGAAATATTTGATGATTTTTTTGAATTTATGTAAAAAAAAAAGGACAACATTGTTGAAATTTCAAAACATAAAATATCAAATTGTCACTTAAAATTAAAATAAAGGACCAACTCGAAAAGA
>JBBPBS010000629.1:6299386-6340138 GCA_037974835.1 Cicer judaicum | reverse complement strand
AAAATTGCATAAAATAAAATACACATAAAATAAAATATGAGAATTTTAAGAAAATAATTTAGCAACTCAAATTATTAATTAAATCTATCTTCAAATATATAATGTCAACAATGCATATACATGATCAAAATTATTTAAATTACTTTCATAATTAAAATTTGAATATTAAATCATATAAAAAAATATTTTAGCAACTCAAATTATTCATAAAGCTTATCTTCAAATATATAATATCAATAATGCATATACAAGATCAAAATTATTTAAATAACTTTTATAATGAAAAGTTGTATATTAAATCATATCAGCAAAAATAGAATGATAGTATAAATCAATTAGATTAACAAGACTTAAAGAAATTGCTCATATAATTCTACTTATTTCTCACATGTAGAATTTGTGAGACAAATACATTGCTTGTAATTCTTAATAAAAAGTTCATATAAAATTAACAAATGTTATCAATATCATTTTGTACTCAGTAGTTGGTACTAGACAACAAAAACAAAATAAAATGGTACAAGCATTCTTATGATTTAATTTTAGAAAATATTATTTTTGTATTCTAAGTTTAAGTAGGAAGAGAAGTTAAACATGTATATGAGTTATTACATCGTTATATTCATTAAAAAAAATTAAAAATATAAGGACATAAAGTGATCTACTTCTTTAGAATTAGCCAATTATACCTTTTCTTTTCTTTATCATTTCTTCCCATGAAAGAATGTTTCTATATAAAATTTTATACATAAGTAAGAAGATATATTATACCTAGTGAATCTAAATATCACCTTAATAGAAATCTTTGTAATTTTCCAAAGCACAACATTGGTATATATAAAAAAATATCATGTAATCTTTCACATATTTTTAATCAACTACTATTACTTTTTTTTCAATCACAAAGTGACTAATCTTTCAAATATATTTGAAAGTATTTTCTCAAATTTTCTACTTTTAGGAGCATATTTGAGTGGTATAAAAATATATGTATTTTTTTTTCTATTTATCTTTATTTAAAATTAATACTAAGATCAAATTGATTTTATAGAATTCAATCATGATCTAAATGTGAAATTTTTTAGAAACTCAACTACAACGCATATTTTAGAATCCTACAATGATGCTTGATATTAAATTATTAATTCTTTAAAAATTATTCCACCAATCTAAATGATATTTGAAAATATTATTTTGTAGGAATGCTTTAATATTAGTTCTTCACGAACTATATCATAAATGATCTTAATTCAAAGTGATAAAAAAAAAATTATTATTAGAGCAATCCTTCAGGGAAGCTTAATTATTAAATTATTAGTTCTTCAATTAGGAACTATACATGACGATCTAAGAAAAGCACTCTTTTGTAATCTTTTAAAAACATGCTTTAACCTTAAATTCTTATGGAATTTAATAAGAATAAACAAATAAATAAAGATATGACAATTATACAAGTTAACTAAGTTGCTCAACAAAGTTTATATGCAAAAAATAAATTATTGACATGAAATGAAATAATCATGAAATTTGATCGCGAGAAGAAGATAATCAATATTCTTAAAATAGAACCTTCTAGTTGATTATGTCATCACTCATATATTTTTGTGTCGATAACATATAAAATTAACCAAAATAAAATTAAGATACAAAAAATTAGAGAAAATTCAAGTTTTGAGAAGTTGAGAGATGAAAAAAAAATTTAAAGATGAAAGAATATATATATTATATTCTTATATATAACTTAAATTTTGAATTCTTTATTTATAGATTCTAAATTAGATAGAGTTTCAAGAATATTAAGAGTAAGAACAATGTATATTATCCTTTTCACCAATGGTTATCTTCCACTATACTTCTTCAATACAACTTATAGACACCTATTAAAAATATTGTTCATGACAAGAATATTATATTAAAAAATAGGCTTAATTGCACTTTTGGTCCCTCTATTATAGGTGAAAATTGAAAGTAGTCCCCCCATTTTATTTGTCTCCAATTTTAGTCCCCCAAAAAGAATTTGAGGCCAAATCATGATAAGTTGTCATTTTTTAATGACGTGTCAATAAAAAAAAAGGTGAGTGACAGACACTTACGTGGAATAAACTAATTATTATATTATTTCTAATTAAAAAAATATAATTTATATTTTTAAAAATCATTTTTATAATTGTGACAATATTTTCAAAAATACAATTAAATTGTTTAAATTAAATTAAAAGAAAAAACACCTAAAATCATTAACTAATGAACAAATCAAAATCAAAACTCCAAAATCATTCTATCTCTCTCTCTCTCTCTTTCTATTTCTCTCTGTCTCTTTCTTCTTCTTTTTCATCAACAACAACAACAACAATGGTAGCTCCGTTTCCTCCTTCTTCGATTTCTCCAACAATGTTACGGAACGTCCTCCGCGCCGTTAATAAAAAAATTGGATGTCAAAAAATAAAAAAGCTAAATAGAAAGGCAAGAGAGAGCCAAATGCAGACCGTGCCATCTGCTGATGCTGAAGCTAATCGACTCTTCATCCATTGGCACATTGACAACTCAGTGATATTGTCATCATGCTTACCAATAAGGTTCACCCTATCAATCAACTTATCAATGGCACATTGGAGAGGCTCCTCTGCAGAAAAAGTTTTACCTTTTCCAGCTTTCATAGTGTCAATTTTGAGGATATAGTTTCCAATAGCAACAATTAAAATCTCCTGTTGGTCAATTTCAATTATAAGCTAAGAGTTTAATGGAGTTAAAACCAATTGAAAAATAATAAACTCAAGGAACAAAATTATGAAGTCGTTGTTACTTGTTTATGGGGATGCCAATATATTCGCGGATGAAGGATAAAGGTCCTGTTTGGGATGAGATTGTGAAATTGATGAAGAAGAAAGAGTCGCATAGAGAAATAGAAAGAGAGAGATAAAATGATTTTAAGGTTTTGATTTTGATTTGTTCATGAAGAAATGATTTTAAGTGTTTTTTCTTTTAATTTAATTTTAACAATTTAATTGTATTTTTAAAAATATTGTCACAATTATAAAAATTATTTTTAAAAATATAAATTATATTTTTTAATCAGAAATAATATAATAATGAGTTTATTCCACGTAAGCGTTTGTCACGTCACATTTTATTAAAAAAATCACAACTCATCATGATTTGGCCTCAAATTCTGTTTGGAGACTAAAACTGGGGACAAACAAAATGGAGAGACTACTTTCAATTTTCACCTATAATAGAGGGACCAAAAGTGCAATTAAACCTAAAAAATATTGTGCAATTAGTACATGTTTTAACAATTTTTTATTGAAAACATTTTTTAAAACGAATGAATTACTGTATAACATAAGATGCCACATGGCATTTAGGAGGGGTAAAAGGTTTAGATTAAGAAGTTGATTGTAACGTATTCAATGTAAATTCATTTCTAATTGCATTTAGCATAGAGTTTAAATTTATTTATTATGAAAAACTTTTACAATACATTGATATGATTATTTTCAATTAATAAATTAATTATAATTTTGTGAATTAGAAATTTATTTGTAAATTATTGTATCATAATGGTATGTTTAATTTGTTAAAAAATAAAAGACTCGTTAACACCATTTTGATTGTACCTTGTTTGATTTTGAAATTAGTCATGAGGTTAGACAAAACACAGAGCAAAATACTAGACAAAAACAAGAATAATTGTTTATCACTAATGATGAGACAATTTTTTGTCCTAAATACAAGTTATAAAAAATATCAAAATACCATTTTTATTTTCTACTAGTAAATTATTATCTCTCTACTATCTCTCCCTCTTTTCTCTTACATGTCTCTCTCTCCCTTATATTCCTATCTACTCTCATGATTCTTTCTCTACATTCTCATGTCTTTATCTCTCTTAGTTTTCTGTTGTCTCACTCACTCTTTATTATCTTATATCTCTCTCTCTTTTCTCCCTCCATTTTAACTCTATATCTAACACTCTCCTTTTCTTTGTACATCAACATCAATCAAAGTAGAGTACAAAAAGTTGTCATGTATATATTATGTATTTTATTATGCTATTTTGTTCAATATTTACTACTTTATGAATCAAACACACCTCAATAATATGTTTTAGAATTTAAGGATTTTGAAGGAGATGATATTAAAAGGCTATGTCTATATTTTAAAATGAATATGATATCCTAATCATTAAAATTTATAATCCTAAAATGCCTAAACAAAATTTACCGCAAAACAAATTCTTTACAAGAAAAAAAATGTATCGTTTACTAATGCACCATAAAAATATAAGCTTGGGAATTAGCTACCTTAATATTGAGGGGGATTGCATGAAAAAGAGAGTAAAACTGCAAGATTCCAATGATAGGTATTCTAAATGCATTAATTACTGCATTTTCTCACATACATTATCATCAATACAGTAGACTTTCTCACTCCATTAGTTTTTTTTTTATGCTAAAAAAATTTATTAAAAAAGAAAAGAAAAACAACCAGTGTGACATAAACTTAATTCGAAAAAGAATAAAAAATAATAGAAAAGTGTTACAAAGTTCTTCAAATCATGTAGGTTTGCTTCTCCTTCGACATAAATTGTATATTATAACGTTCTTTTGGCTATTTTTTCTTCACTCTAAAATTAAATCACTTGCGTAAAAGATTCTTTATTGGAAATAGTGATTTTGTAAATTTATATTTATTATCTTTTCGTCGTCTCTATATTTTATTTTGTTAGCATCTTTAATTTTTAAACACTCTATAATATCTCCATGTCATAAACAATTATCAGATATAAATTATCATCATTAATAATTACATTTGAGTTGACTTCCAAATCAGAAAGAAACTAAATTGAGTTTGTTCATATTTTGTTTAAATTGAGTTTGTAAATTCTTCAGATCAATTATATTCGTATTTTGTTCATATTGAGTTTGTAAATTTTTCATTTTGATTATGTTGGTATTTTATTTAGATTGAGTTTATAAATTCTTCATATTAATACTTTTCATATGTTGTTGTAGATAAATCTTGATCAAATCTTCTTAAAATAATTTATATCTTCTTGTGATAAATCTTCTTCAAATCTTGATTGTATCTTCTTTTCAACTTGGTCAAATATTTTCTTCATTTGTAAATCTAAATCAAATCTTATTTTAGATTTTCTTATTTTTAAAACATGAATTTTCTTTCATACTCTATGAAGTCAAATATATTATTCTCATGAACTACTTTTATTAACATAAAAACTTTAAGTATAAAACCAACTTGGTATGATAAACTAAGTAACTTCTTGCTTAAAAATAATTTTGAAAGAGAACAAGTAGACAACAATCTATTTAGAAAATCAATTGGAGATAACACACTCATTGTTCAAATTTATGTTGATAATATATTATTTTTGGATCTACTAATGACACTATTTATCAAAAAATTGCTAAATTGATGCAACTTGATGACTATGATAGGAGAACTTAAGTTCTTATTAGAGATATAAATTCAGCAAAGTTAAAAAGACATATATATTCATCAAACCAAATATACAAAAGAGCTTCTCAAGAAATTTAAAATTAATTATTGTAAACCTACGGCTAGATCACTAATCTATTGATAAGACCGCAAGTGCACGATATTATCGCATAGTAAAAATTATCGTTTCCACAAGGACTTTGTTATGAGCACAAGTGTCTCTTTACAATAAGAATTAGCTAAAACAGTAAATGTTGATAACGATTTTTGGTTTAAAATTTGCAATAAAAATAAAGTCTTGAGATTGTAGTTTTTCACAATGATGGATATAATAAAATTAACCTTATTTAAGTTATGGGTGTTAAACTCATAAAAATCATATGAACAATTATAACTAATACCTTCTTTCAAAGAATAATAGTGTATTTTTAACTAATAACCAATCTATTTTTATGATTGATGTATTAGCAAATTTCTTTAAGAGAAGATATCTTTCATGATTTCAAGATAACTAAAATCTATTTTCATGATTTGATTCTCTTGTCCAATTTTAGGGGTCAAATATCAACTCTACCATTCGGTATATTATTTGATATCTAAGTATGAATATGAATCTTAATAAGATTGGATTAAATGATCAACATCCATGACAAAAAGAAATAGAAATTGTTAGAGATCCAACATTGTAAATCCTACAATCTCAAGGCAAGGAAGATCTACTCACATATGATTATAGTAGAATTAAGGCTTAAATATAAAAACATTAAAAATACAAAATAACATAGTAAAACAACAAAGCAAAAATAGAAAACCGAATATTATTGGAACTAGAAAATTTATAAGAGAAAATACAAGAACAAAAAAAAGAGTAAGGAGAGATTGTGAGTAGGAATGTGTGTCTAAAATTTGAGTATTTTCGTCCTTTTATAGTCTAAGTGCCTTCATAAGCTTTAATTACAAGAAAATTTGTCAAGAATTTGCTAAATTGATGCAACTTGAATTTCAAATGAGTATGATAGGAGAACTTAAGTTCTTCTTAGGCATATACGTTCATCAAACCAAATATACAAAATAGTTTCTCAATAAATTTAAAATGAATGATTGTAAACCTATGACTACTCCAATGCACCCTATATGTTCACTTGAAAAGGATGAATCAAGCCAAAAGGTTGACAATAAAACATATAAATGAATGATTAGATCATTACTTTACCTTAATGTTTTCAGGCCTAATATTATGTTTAGTGTGTGTGTGTGTGCGCAAAATTTCAGATTGATCCAATGGAATCTCATTTAACTGCTATTAAGAGGTTCCTTAGATACTTAATGTAACGACCCAAAAATTTGATTTCGTGACCAGCGCACAAGCTATACTCCTAGCCTAGCAAGCCTATCAATTAACTTACAATTTAAACAACTAAATCGCTTTTTTAACATTTAAAAATATATATATGCTTTTTACTCGAAATTTCGACAGAGTATCCTCTGTAAATTCAACATTTCTAAATTTTGAAATCCCTGTCAAATTCTCAATCCAGCCACAATTCAAATAACATAAACAAGTTTCTTAATACACTTCCCAACAAACTAAATAGACTTTCTAAACTCCAAAATAGCTGCAATTTACATAGACTCAACAAATGTTACAAAAATTGTTCCTCGATCAAAGAGGCCTACCAAAAAGGAATTATGTTGAGACTTGAATCAAATACTAGACTCCTACTCAACTGCTGGCAAATCTGAAAAAAATAAGCAACATAAAGGATAAGTCACAAAGACTTAGTGAGGAGACAACAACCACCATCAATTAGAAGGGACAACACAAAAGACACGAATAACGGTTTTATCGCTTGACATAAATATTAAAAATTCAGTTGATAACGCAACGAAATCAAAATGAACCTTAAAATCATCATAAAAGTTAAACAAGTAACAATACAATTTTTTTAGAACCAAGAGGCGGCTTTATCTCATTGATAGCCCTCTCCTCCTAAGGGTGGCCTTTCCCTTAGGGGTGGCTCCATCTAACGGATGGCCCTCTCCTCTCAATCCGGCAACGCATCATCACGTATCAATTAGGGAGCTTACATATCGTTGATAGCCCTTTCCTCCTACGGATGACCTCTCTCGTAGGGGCGGCTCCATCTAATGGTTAACTCTCCCTAATCAAAACGTGGTAACTAGGTGCACCTAACGCAGTTAACGATTTCACAACTATAACATTGATTCCCAAAACACGCGTTTAAAATTATTTCATCGAAATTCATGAAAAATATATTCACTCGCATAACAAATAAATATTTAAATACTTTAAATCATAGGTAAATCCAACAAAGAATGTTTTATATAACAAAGACCATTAAATTAAATAATTGACGAAATCGAGATAAAATTCAAAGGTTGTGTTTCCCAAATTTTTCAATAAATACTTTAATATAGAAAACAAGTAAAATAATAATAATAGTAGTATAAAAATATACGACAATGATCGTCATCAACTCACAGCTATGCAGAATCGTCTAACTTTGCTCCCCCAACAACTCTCAAAGTAGCCGGCAGGATCTCGACGGACAAATCTGAGCATCAAGAATATTTCCAAGACTTTAGAAAAATTATTCTAAAGTTTAACTAGCTCTAGGAAAGCCTAAAAATTATTTAAATATACCCTAAGCACAAAAATAAGATTTGTACTCAAATCTACATTTTTCTATGAATTCATACTAGGATTAGAGTTGTGCATTTACCTCAATGAGTCTCAATCAACAACTCCCAAGAGATAGGTACCCCTTTTCCTTCCTTAGTACACAAACCCTAACCCAAAATTTTTTACCCAAGAACTTGGGAAATTATGAGGAAGCTTGCTTAGGAAATGTATAATCTTTTCATGGGTTCATTGTGGCTTTAAGTGACGAAAATAAGAAGAAGAATGAAAGAAAAGAAAAAAATGAAAATGGGGGGAAGGGGGTGTGTGCCGAGAGGGAGAGGGAGAAAGAGAGAGAGAAGAAATGGGAAAATGAGGGAGTGAGGGAGTGAGATGGAAAGAGAGAGAATGAGTGGGGTTATTGTGTTTTTTATTTATTTTTATTATTAATTAATTAATTATTATTATTATTATATTAAAAATGGCACGGGATGTGTCAATCTCCTCCTCTTATAAAAATTCGTCATCGAATTTATTTAATAAATACCACATGAGAAGCTACTGGATATCTACTGGATGTTCAACGTACGATAGACTCTCATCTAACTGTACGTCTTCATGATTAATCACATGAGAAGGGTCATGAAGATACTTCCGAAGCATCAAAATATGAAAAACTAGATGAACTCCTGAGAGATCCGGTGGAAGTGCCAAGCGATACGCTACTGGTCCGACCCTTTCTAAAATTTCAAATGGTCCAATGAATCTTGGACTTAGCTTCCCTTTCTTACCGAATCGCAAAACTCCCTTCATTGGTGAGACTCGTAGGAATACATGTTCTCCCACTGAAAACTCTAAGAGACGACCCCTCTTATCCGAATAAGATTTTTGCCTACTTTGAGCTGTCACTAAGCAATCCCGAATTAATTTAACTTTTTCAATGGCATCTTTAACCAATTCTGGACCGACTAATTTAGCTTCACCAACTTCAAACCATCCTATCGGAGACCTACAACGTCTTCCGTACAAAGCCTCAAATGGAGCCATATGAATATTAGATTGATAACTATTATTGTATGCAAATTCCATCAAGGGAAAATGCTGATCCCAACTACCTTCAAGATCCAGAACACAAGCACGAAGCATATCTTCCAATATTTGTATTGTCCTTTCAGATTGACCATCTGTTTGGGGATGAAAAGTTGTGCTAAGCTTCAAACGAGTTCCAAATGAAGTTTGGAACGACTTCCAAAATTGAGCAGTAAATTGAGCCCCATGATCAGAAATAATAGACACCGGTACACCATGCAAAGAGACAATTTTATCTAAATAAAGTCTAGAGTATTGAGATGCAGTATAAGTAGTCTTCACAGGCAAAAAGTGTGCAAATTTGGTCAACCGATCTATAATCACCCACACTGAGTCATAACCCTTTTGGGTTCGTGGTAATCCTGTGACAAAATCCATAGCGATGCCTTCCCACTTCCACTCAGGTATTTCAACAGGTTGAAGTAACCCCGCAGGCTTTTGGTGCTCAGCTTTTACTTGTTGACACACTAAGCACTTAGAGACAAAATCTGCTACGTCTCTCTTCATCCCTTCCCACCAATACAATTCCCTCAAGTCTTGATACATCTTATTAGAACCTGGGTGAATAGTGTAAGAAGAATGATGAGCCTCCTCTAAATTTTTTCTCTTAAAGTCGCCAACATTTGGAACACACAACCGAGACTTCAACCTCAACACACCATCAGAATCAACTGAAAAGTCTGAAATTTTACCATTCTGAACATTATTTACCATATTCACCAAGTATGAGTCTTGACTTTGAGCTTCTTTGATATCATCAACTATGGTTGGACGAATTTGTACGTGAGCTAAAAATAACCTCGAATGACCAAGTTCAAATTGAATTCCACTTTCAACAACTTCTTGAAATTCTTTAACTATTGGCCTCTTTACTTCTGCTATATGAGCAAGACTTCCCATGGATTTCCTACTCAAAGCATCTGCAACAACATTTGCTTTCCCTGGGTGGTATAAGATCGTGCAATCATAATCCTTCAAGACTTCCATCCACATTCTTTGTCTTATATTTAAGTCTCGCTGCTGAAAGATATACTTAAGACTTTTATGATTGGTATAAATCTCAAAAGTCTCACCATATAACTAGTGTCTCCAAATCTTAAGAGCAAAAATAACTGCAGCCATTTCCAAATCATGTGTGGGATAGTTCACTTCATGCCTCTTGAGATGTCTAGATGCATAGGCAATAACTTTACCTTGTTGCATAAGTACACAACCGAGACCAACTCTAGAAGCATCACAATAAACTGCATAGCTTTCGCCACCTATAGGTAATGCCAAAATAGGTGCTGAGGTCAAGTACTCCTTCAATTTTTGAAAGCTTTCCTCACATGCATCAGTCCATCGAAACTCAACTTTCTTCTGCATCAACCTAGTCAACGGAGACGCAATCTTTGAGAAATCTTTCACAAAACGTCGATAATAACCTGCTAAACCAAGAAAACTCCGAATCTCCTTCATTGTGGTAGGTCTGGGCCAATTCTGGACTGCTTCCACCTTACTTGGATCTACACTTATTCCATTCTTAGACACAACATGTCCTAAAAATGCCACATTATCCAGCCAAAACTGACATTTTGATAATTTGGCATATAATTGGTTATCTCTTAAGGTTTGCAAAACCAACCTTAAATGTTACTCGTGTTCTTCTTTACTCTTGGAATAAACAAGGATATCATCAATAAACACAATCACGAATTGATCTAAGAATGATTTAAAAACGCGATTCATCAAATCCATAAAAGCTGTTGGGGCATTAGTAAGCCCAAAGGACATAACCAAAAATTCATAATGCCCATAACGCGTGCGGAAAGCTGTCTTCGTTATGTCATCCCTCTTAATCTTCAATTGGTGATACCCCGACCGCAAATCAATCTTAGAAAAACATTGAGCTCCTTGAAGTTGGTCATACAACTCATCAATGTGTGGCAAAGGGTATTTATTCTTTACAGTTACTTTATTTAACTGCCTATAGTCTATACACAACCGCATGGATCCATCTTTCTTCTTTACAAATAATACCGGTGCTCCCCAAGGAGAAGAACTTGGACGAATAAAACCCTTATCAAGAAGATCTTGAAGTTGCTCCCTTAACTCCTTAAGTTCTGCTGGGGCCATACGATAAGGAGGTATGGATATAGGATGAGTGTTTGGAACTAAGTCGATAGAGAATTCAATCTCCCTATCAGGTGGTAACCCAGGAAGCTCTTCAGGAAAAATATCTATAAATTCACATGCTATTGGAATGTCTTCCAATTTCTCTTCAACCACTTGTGTATCCCTTACCACAGTTAAGTATGCTTGACAACCTCTTCTCATTAACTTGCTAGCAGTCAAGGCTGAGATTTGGTTATGTGGTACCCCACAATGTGCTCCTTGAAACGAGAAGACTGACTATCCTGGTATCTCAAATTTCACCACTTTGTTATGACAATCCAAAGTGGCATGATGCAAAACCAACCAATCCATACCCAAAATCACATCAAAATCTATCAAGTCAATAACTACCAAATCTACTGGCAACACCTTGCCATCAATAGTTATATCACAAGAACGATACACCGACTCAGCAATTTCCTCCAACAGGTGTAGCTACAACTAAAGGCTCTTCTAAAGAAGATGAACATTTACCAAGTCGAGTAGCAAACCACGCAGATACAAAAGAATGTGTAGCTCCAAGATCAAACAAGACATGCACATCTCTAGAACAAATAGAAAGTATACCTGTAACTACTGCATTGGATGTCTGAGCATCCTGACGTGTCAAAGCAAACACTCCAGCCTGACCTCTTCCTGCTGGTACCTGACCTCTACCACCAAATCCTCTACCTCGCTGCTGAACTGTTCCTGAACCTCTAACATAAGAATTTCCACTCTAACGCACAAATGCAGAATGAGTTTGAGGAGATGCCAAAGTTGTTGGTGTTGATGCATAACTAGAGGATGGATGTGTCTACAGGACAATCCCTCCTAATGTGACCTATTTGGCCACATTGGTAGCACACCTTAGCATTACCATCTCTAGAACAATCCCCGAAGTGAAACCTACCACAAGTAGAACATCGTGTAGCTGAAACACCAGAATGTCTCTGAGGGAAAGTGGATTGTGATGCTGCTCCAAAATCTAATCTACGAATCTGCACCGTCCCAGAAGACTGCCCACTATGACAACCCCTTTGAGACATGAGTCTTTGTTGCCCCTGATAACCAAACATAGACCCACCACCATGATTCGAATAGCTACTGTAAGATCCTTCAACCCTTTGTTTCTTCCGTGAATCTTGCCTATTGCATCCTTTTTCCTTCTGTCGTTGCTCGATGTGAAGAGCCAAACTCAAAACCTCAACAAAAGTAGAACAATTAGATCCAACCACCAATCTAAATATATAATCCTTCAATCCTCTAATGAACCTTTAATGAACCTCTAATAAGGATTAGAGTTGTGCATTTACCTCAATGAGTCTTGGAAATATTAGATCCAACCACCAATCTAACTAGGATTAGAGTTGTGCATTTACCTCAATGAGTCTCAATCAACAACTCCCAAGAGATGGGTACCCCTTTTCCTTCCTTAGTACACAAACCCTAACCCAAAATTTTTTACCCAAGAACTTGGGAAATTATGAGGAAGCTTGCTTAGGGAATGTATACTCTTTTCATGGGTTCATTGTGGCTTTAAGTGACAGAAATAAGAAGAAGAATGAAAGAAAAGAAAAAAATGAAAATGGGGGGAAGGGGGTGTGTGCTGAGAGGGAGAGGGAGAAAGAGAGAGAGAAGAAATGGGAAAATGAGGGAGTGAGGGAGTGAGATGGAAAGAGAGAGAATGAGTGGGGTTATTGTGTTTTTTATTTATTTTTATTATTAATTAATTAATTGTTATTATTATTATATTAAAAATGGCACGGGATGTGTCACTTAAAAGGTACTGTCAGCCTTAACTTATTTTATAAGAAATCTACTAAGTACAAATTATTGGCTATTGTGACGCTGATTATGTTGGAAACAAACTTGAGAGAAAAAACACAAGTGGAAACTACACATTTCTTGATAAAAACTTAATCTCATGGTCAAGTAAGAGATAAAATACAATTGCAATGTCAACAATAAAGATTGAGTACATTTTAGTAGATGGTTGCAGTTCTCAATTGCTATAGATGAAACATCAACTAGAAGATTACAAGATTCTTGAGAGTAACATTTTCATATTTTGTGACAACGCTTCTGCTATTTGCCTAATCAATAACCCAATCCTACATTCTATAGCCAAACACATAAATCAAATATCACTTCATTAAGGACTTTATTCGAAAAGGAGTATTAAATATCCAATTTATAGACACTAAACATCAATGGGTTGACATATTCACCAAAACACTAGTTGAAGATAGATTTGACTTCGTTAGAAAAAAAAAATCTAAATCTTACCTTTATACCTAAGTGATGTTTTGCCAAACTTAGAGTAGTTTAGATTCATACTAAGACCAATTTTATTTTCTATTCATATTAGGCTATGCTTTATGCTTTATGTTAAGATAGATTGTTCAAATTATTTTCATTCTTTGTAGTCTCTTAAATTATAAATATCAAATATTTGAGTCTTTTTAATTAAGTTACAAAAGTTAATCAATTTAATCTCGTAAATTATGATGTTAGACAATATTACAAATAACGAGTGTATTATATTTACAATTTAAGAAAACACAATATTTAATATTTATAATTTAATAGAACGAAAATGACTTGATAAATAAAAAAAAATATATAATATTTATAATTTAAAGAAACAAAATTAAATGAACAAAAATATTTATAACTTAAATGACTAAAATCAACCTAAAAATAACTTAATAAATAAAAAATACATTTTAACTTAAAAAATTGTGAACAAATTATTCAAGTACAATTAAAATCAACCTTGTATACTCCCATTAATCATATATGTTCTTTAAGAGTACTCCACTATGTACCTTCAAATCTTAGATTCTAGTAAAACAAAGTTAATACAGTCTGATTTTAATTGGTTGAAATTCACCAACATTTTTGAAATGCGACATAAAGTTTACCATATTATTATTACCGTCTTACATTATTGGAGAAGCCGCGTAATGCGCGCCACCAATATGAACGCATTTGGATTCATGCAATAACGGGTTTTCGGATCGGGTCGAACATTGACCCGTGTTGTCTGAATAGTACGCGTGTCGAAAACAAAGTACGACAAAAGCTAATAAAGAACCGAACAGAGGAGAGAGAGAGAGAGAGAAAGAGATTTGAATAGAGAACACTTGAGATCCGGCTCAACAGGAAGCTGAGCTTAGCTCAATTTTATTTGTGTGAGAATGAGGTATGGCGGTGGAAGAAGGAGGCGAATGTTGTTACAACCGTTTCTTGTTGTGTGTGCTACGGTGACAGCTGTGGGGTTATTGATAATGGCGTTGAGGCCGTTGGATCCACCACCTATAATGGTTAATTATGTGAGAAATTCCGAGGTCGTAGAGTTTAATAACTCCAGTTTGGATGTGTTTGATAAGTCCAGTTTGGATTATAGCTCCAGTTTGGATAATAGCTCCGGTTTGGATGTCGGTGGCGGGCCGATCGGAGAGAAATCGTGTGCGACGGTGGAAGAGATGGGGAAGGATTTTGAAAGTGGTGTTGTTGGGAAAGAAACGCTGAAAGTTAGGAGAATTATCGAGGAGCATTTCGTTTTGAATGGTAGTTACTTGCTTTGTTTGGTTTTAGATTCACTCATTCTCTCTGTTTTTTTTATATATATAGTTAAAGGTTAGAGATTAGTGTTTATGTTGATTTCCCAGATCTTAATACTCAACAATGTTTAGAAGTTACAATGTCACTCTATTAACCATTAAACGGACATAACTGAACAAAACGTGAGCTTGTTAATGTTGTCGTGTTCAAGTGTTTTGTTTTTTGGTTTTTCATATTCAAGATGTGAAGTTTATAAGCGTAGCATGAAAGAATATTTTAAGTTAACTTGTGGAAGAAATGTTATCTGTGTTTGGAGATAAATTGTGTGTCCATTTTGGCTTGTTTAATTATATGCATCTGTTTCACACTGAAGAAAAAATTATTCACTTTCTAGTTTGTGGATCCTTTTCATCTATTAACACGACATTGACACATAGAAACCAGTAATAATTGAAGTAGATGGAAGTGACTGTAAGTAATCACCACACGCATGCATCAGGAAACACCTTCAATCTGAAGTGTTCATAGCTTCCTATTAATTGTATATATTTGAGAAATCCAAGTCATTAGTGTGCAATTCTTTGGTGAGATTCAAGGGATGAAATATGTGAATAGGAATCATGTGCTTATGAAAATAAATGATATTGAATCAGAACATGATATGATTGATGACATTGGATTTTTTTGTTTCAGGTGCTTCAAGAATCAGGGATTTGCCCCCTGACCAGTTCTGTAAACATGGATTTGTTCTTGGAAAGACTGCCGAGGCGGGGTTTGGCAATGAAATGTACAAGCTCTTATCGGCTGCAGCACTGAGTATAATGTTAAACCGGTCCTTGATCATTGGCCAAACCAGGCATATTGGTTCTTTCCCAAGCCTTTCTTTTTTCATTTTTAGAACTTTTGCACCTTTTTTTATGATGCCTGAAATCATAATTCATAAGTCATAACTCATAGTTCCATATAGATTTTAGTTTGATGGTATTCTTTATAAATGAGGGGTGCAAAATTTAGCGACAAGTAATATCTGATTTGCTCACCCTCAATTTTATTGAAATGAAGTTTGCTCGCCCTCAAGTTTATAGAGACTAGCATGAGCATCTGCTTCTTATGGCTCTCACATAAATTCGTTTTAACTTTTTATGTAGTCCTCGGCATTGTTTTCCAGTTAGTATTGTCAAATAGCGGCGGCTATAGCACTGTAGCATAGTGAAATTTTAACGAACTGCTATTGTTCCGCGATTTAATAGCAGTGTTGTTTTCCATTTAGTATAAATTGTTTGTCAAACAGCAGCTATAACACTGTAGCATAGCAGCATTTGAATAAACTACTATTTTCCGCGATTGACAATACTGGTTCCAAAAACATTTTGCAGCATTGAAATAGCAATTGATTTTCATGAGATTGAAAGTTTAGGGAACCTACTGCAGTATGCCGTTGATGGATTACCATCTTGCTTTGGACATAGAATTATCTGCATACTTTACTATTGGGACATAGATTTATTTGTTTATCTTTCCATTGTCTCATTGTTGTCTTGGTTCTGTATTTCAGAAGCAGATATCCTTTCGAGGATTACATTTCATATTCTAGCTTTACCTTTACCATGAAAGAAATAAAGCATCTTTGGAGACTAAATGGTTGTGAAACCAATTATGGGAGGCAACTTATTATGAGGACAGATGATTTTGAAAAGCCGACTCAAACAAATGTTCTCTGTAGCAATTGGAAGGAGTGGAAGCAACCTATCATTTGGTAAAGTGACATGGTTTTTCTATGTTTTAATTATCAGGGTCCGTTTGTTACAACATTTTTCTGATAATAATAATTTTTTCTAAAAAAACAATCACTTTTAGGATTTTTCATCCATATGTTACAGATTTAAAAAAAATGAAAATTTGAAAAAAATCTAAGAACTAATTCAAATGGGAAGCAGTTTTGAGTAGCTTCTCATAAAAACATTTTGGAGAGATACTTCTTTTAAAAAGTAATTTTCAGTATGATTAGCAAACACATAATAGCTTATGATTTTGTTTGAAATCTCTAAAACATAATCTTTAAATTACGGAATACCAAAATCACTTGTTTATAATGAGTTTGAATCTTATGTTTTAGGTTTCAAGGAACTAATGATGCTATGGCAGCTCAATTTTTCTTAAAGAATATACACTCTCAGATGAGGGTTGCTGCATTTGATTTATTTGGTGACCCAGAAGTTCTTCGATCGCAGCCGAATGTATTTGGGGAGCTCATGAGAGTTCTCATATCCCCTTCAAAAGACGTCGAGGCAGCTGTCAATTGGGTTATTGGTGGTGGGGAGAATCCTGATATCTCGTTGCATATGCGAATGCTTATGAATAGGTAAAATAAGTACTTAATAGTTAATACTTTCATTTGATAGGAATTAGCATGCTTCCTGTAACTAGTAGATCATCCACATATAAACAAATCAGAATAAATTATTTGTTGTTCTTACATTTCACATAGACTCCAAACTCTACCGAGCACTTGGAAAAGCCCTGCTGCTGCAAAAAGGCATTAATTCGTTTGTTCTAGCCCTAGGTGCTTGCTTCAAACCATACAAAACTCTCTTCAGTTTATGCACTTTATGCTCGTCTCCTGCTATTGTTTCCCCTATCACCCTAACTTTTTGCAAAAGTTTCAAACTTCTATATTATTGTGTTTATTTTTCATCCTTTGAACGTTCATTGGTTTATTTCATCCTGTAATTTTAGGAATTGCACATGATTTATTTCATTTGATAATTGTTTATTATATATTTATTTATTATTTTATAAATTATTAATATTTTATCATTTTAATTAATGAAATAATTTGATTTAATTTTTTGAAGGGAATTGGATTATATGGTTGAACAACTTTATAACAATATCTCAGATTACTTAAATTATATTAAAATAAAAGTTTAATTAATTAGCTTACATTAATTAAAATAGTCAAAATAATCTAATTATTTCAATTAGATCTTATTAAATAAAACTTTGAATTTGATGGAAGGTTTTTTAACTCAAGGGTACTTTAGTATTTTTGAAAATAACCAACACTTCTTTCTCTTCTATTTCTTATATCTTTCTTTTAAACCCGTCAATACCTCAAATCTATCATATTTCTCATATATTTCTGTATTCTCACACTCTCTCTCACCTATTTCTTCTCACAACCAAACGTAGTGTAAGAACACACCAATTCCCACATGGACTAACACTTAGACTAGCATATACACTAACAGTGATATCTAACTTCCTTTAACAAAATTAACAATATATTTAAATTACACTATAACATATATCCAATAAAGTCTGGCTGATTGAAGTCAAACAATTTAGCTTATTCGATGGCATTAGCATATGATAACACTATCATGCAAATACCATTTTTTCAGAAATTGGAGAAGAACGAAATTATTAATAATTAAAGTGACACTAATAATTATTTTACAATTATTCATGAGGGGATTTAAACTTCGTCCCTTGAGATTATAACGCCAAACTCTTACCAACGAACCGACACCTCATGGACATGCAAATAACATTATAAAGCAATGACTATGAAAGGAAAAGCCAGGTCACAACCAGTGTGTTTGGTTGGTGTTTATGCTACCAATACCAGAAAATTGAAAACATGATTTTAGATGATTTCATGTTGTTTTGAATTATAGTATTCCGTCCTTACCTGTACCTTATTATGTGTAAATCATTGATGCTATTTGTGTTTTTTTTTCTAAGGCCAATAAGACCTTTGCAGGCTGCATTGCGTTGCATCAGAAAAGCCATAGAGAGTCAAAACCTAATATCAAGACCAAAGATTGTTGTGGTGTCAGATACACCTTCCCTTATTAAAAGTATTGTACCAAAAATAAGTGAATTCGCAGAGGTAAGTTTTCAATTCATCTTGGCTTATGATTCACATGCACATGTTGGTGTATGAATCTTTCTTGAGACTCATACATATGCCACTCTTAATGCATAAAAAATATTTTTACAAGCAACAATTTATAAATTACTTATTTGAAACTAGGACTAGAAATCTGCTGTAATATACAATTTTGTTCATTATTTAGTTTTCTATTTCTAGCTTTTTAAGAAAAAGTTTTAATTATAGTTTGGTTCCCCGATATTCACTAATTCGCAGAGTTGATCCCCTATTTTAAAATCGTTTTTGGTTCCTCCCTCAGATTTTTTATCTAAAAAAATAGTGATTTGACATATTTTAAATGACGTGGCATACGATGTCATGATATAGATGTTACGTTTAAAATATGTCACATCACCATTTTTTAGTTAAAAAATTTGAGTGAGGACTAATACTGTTGGATTTTAAAATAAACCAATTTTGCGAATGGTTGAAAATAGGAGGACCCAAACTACAATTATATCTAATAAAAATCAGTTGCCTTTGATTCTTATATGTATGCTCTGTGAGCAGGTTCTCCATTTTGATTATGAAAAGTTCAGAGGAAAAATGTATGAAGGTTTGCCCAAGTCAGATTTCAGAGTGAAGGATTGGGGTCCGGCACCCAGATGGGTTGCTTTTGTAGATTTTTTTCTTGCGTCGCGCGCTAGATATGCCGTTGTTTCCGGAGCTCATAGGCGTGTTGGAACTACCTATGCTCAGTTAATGGCTGCACTGGCTGCAGCACACAATCTAGGTACTTTGCACTGCCTTTGTTCCTCAGTATTGTGGTTTCTTTCTGTTATTCATCATAGTTGCATGGAAATTGCTGTTTAGTACGAAAGAAAACATCACGCTTTTTCACAAAATTATTGTGACTGTTTAATTTTGTTAGATCAGCTTTTACTTGTTTCTGAATTTTGTCTCTCTCGTACCTTGATTGGTTAGTTTCTCCTTCGTTACATTTTCATGAGAATGCTTTTGCACCAAAGTAACATTTCTCAAGCCTTGTATGTATTCTAATGAATAGAGTTTAAATTTCTTCGGAGACAAAAACTATCTATCTATTTGAGATGAAGCTAACATTAGATTACGACACTTTTTTTTCCTTCAAAATTGACTTATAGTTAGTTAAGGACATGTAGCACTTGTTTATGAAGCATTGACACATTTGGGATTGGGCACGTCTCAGTGTCCGACCTACATCGGTGTTTGTCACTTATACGACACCTGTTCGACGACTCAAACAAGTGTCCCAATTTTTGTTGTTGCTTTGACACACCTTAGACACTCATTGAACATATCTCTAACACATTAGATGTGTCCAAACAATAATTATCAATAAGGCGTTAAAGACATTAAATTTGATTTAAACAATTTTAGTAGTAGTCTAGTAGATGGATAAACAAAGGTGAAAGACTATAGTATCTTGTTTTAGATTTTTTTTTCAATTTCTTGTAATTGCTCAATTTAGATAAACATATATAAATAATGTTCGTATTTATTTGTCTCACTAAATTGTTTCAAAAGAACGTGAGTGCGGGAAAGAGAGTATTGCTAGCACTATTCTGCGTTAAATAGAATTGCCCTAGTTGCATAATGTCTATTAAAACATACTTCTGAATCATCTGAAATTTTTCTTCAGGGGACAACTCTTCTGGTTCAAGTTTTTCATTCTTCACCAGTTTCCAGAGCAATTTACTAACAAACGGATTAAAGAATCAAATTGGTTGGGGACATGTATGGAACAGATATGCAGGACCATTGAGTTGTCGTAATCAAAGCAATCAATGTGCATTCACTCCACTTCTTCCACCAGCTTGGTGGGATGGAATTTGGCAATCACCAATTCCACGTGATATTAAACGTCTTTATGCCTATGGTGTTCAACTATCTGGTCTTGGCAATGTAGATACTGATTCCCTTCAAAATTATTGTAATTCAAGGAAAACTGTTGTCAGAACTGTCACATATAATTTGTAGCGTTTGGAAGTGTGAATATGTGATATTTCACTGTATTATTTTTGTTATAACCTAATAATTTTTTATTCTAGAATTTGTTGCACCATTCTTTTCCCCATCCCCATTCATGCTAGTTCAATTTATTAAAAGGCAGTGCTAATTCTCGGAATTTTTCCAAATTCTAGGATCCGATAGTGGAAAAAAATCAATTTGGTAATAAAAAACGAGACTAATAATGTTACCGAAACTGTCAATAACTTTTTTTTTTTGACGTATTTTGAGTAAATATTGGGAGTTAATGAGCAACTATGATTTGAATGGTTTAGTAAATCGATTAGTTAGAGCATCTCTAGCGGTGAACTCATGGGTTCTTTAGATGGGGTTCGTGCCACATCTTGAAGGAACCAGTTATTTTTTTACTCCAATGGTGAACTCCATTTAAATAGGTTCTACTATACCAAATCACCTTGAATCACGGTTTAACTTTTAAAAAACCATATTATATCTCATAACTTTAATTTATACATTTATATTTTATTTATATTTAATTTTATTATAACTTAAATATTAATTTAAATATTCTAATTAATATTATTATACATTATTTTAATTTAAAATTAAAATAAAATTTAATTTAAAAATTTTAATAAAATTTTCTAACAAAAATTGTGAAGAAAAAGTATGAATAACAAATCGTTCCTATTAATGAGCTAACAATTGTAATTAAAAGAAAAAAAAAGACTAACGGTAATATATTAACTAAAAAAAGGTAATGGTTATAAAATTATTATTATTTAATAAATTAAAAAGAAGTTAACGACTATAAAATAATAAAAAAATGATAAATTTATTATTATTAATAAATTAATAAAAGTTAACTGTTATGAAGCACATTCCTTCCTGAGAGTACCGTGATGACACATTGGCACAACTTGACACAACTCCCGTTGGAGATGCTATTAGTAGAGAATATTGTTGAAATAACTGATTAGATTAGATGCAGGACAAAAATTAGAAAATGATTTGTTACGATGGTAGGTTTTATTTTTGAATCAATGATGATGCTAGGTTAATTGTGTATGATTTATAGTAATATTGAGTTAGTTACTAGGTGGTGTTTATTAATTATTGTAAAAATTCTGTGGAATTAAAGTTCTCAAAATTTGTTGTTTCGAGCCTGAATTAAAAGTAAAAATCCAAGTTCATGATTGGTTTGCCCGAACCGGCTTCGGATAGTTCCTATACTCTGTATTAATAAAATATTTGTTTAAATTTTAATATATTATTAATTATTGAGTACAAAAATATTAAAAATATTAATATTTTGTAATTAACAATTAAATATTAATAAATAATATTAATGAAAAAATTGATATAAAAATTACGTATACATGCACGTGTTAATTTTATCTATTGAGATTCATTTTGCTGCAAACAATAATATTTATGGAACTTTATTTTTTATATACACGTGCACGTGTTAAAGATTATGTGAAAATCAATTAAATCTTGATACTATCTTTTGAATAGTAATTTTTTATTATTTATTGAGTTTTATTTTTAATTCCACTTTTACATGTTAACTCTAAATTTTAACTCTAACTTGTTCGCATCATAATTTTAAACTTAATTTTATAAATTAAAACACATACGCAGATTCAATATTTTTGTTTTGATATAAATTAGTTAATTAAAAATTAAAGTGATAGAAATTTATCTATTTAAATTTTTTATAGAAATTATTTTAATTATAAATATAATATGAGGACCGGCTCAAAAGCCCCATGACTCCTAAAGGACCGGATTCAAACACTAATTTTGTAGTTCGTATATAATTTGGGCTTTTTAACCTAACTTAAAAAATTCGTTACACATATAGACTAGCCCGACGCATGTCAGGTAGTTTGATTTGGCACTTTTATCTGAAATAGACTTAGTATTTCGATAGATGTTAAAATTAAGTTTTTTAGTTAGATGGGTAAATGGTTTTATGAGTCTTTGTTGATTCTCTAATTTTCAACATTCACAAATGCGCTTGAATGTGAAAAAGTAATATAAAAATAATATGTTTGCGATGCATAACTTTAGTTGCATGATTGAAACATATTGACACACTTTAAAATACATTAAATATATTTTTTAACTGATCTTTATTTTAGTAAATCATCTCACATGTTTGTGAACCTATTTTCAGAGGTCCTGAACTGATTCTTGATTTTTCACACCTTGTGAATTGACTCGCCAAAGTTATGAGTAGACTTACCAAATTCAAGGAGGTTTACACTTTCTTATTTAAAGTCTTGTTTGTGAGTGAATCATTGGGTGAGAAACATCAAGAGTGTTATATCTCTTATTGGAGGTGATTATTTCAGACATGGGTGGTCGATTGGCATCGCATTAAAGGTATAAAAAGGGATTTTGTTCAAGGTCTAGAGTGAGATTTACTCTAGGGTGATATCTTGTAAGATTGGATGAATTATCTTATTTTTTAGTATAGTGATTCAAATTTTATCTTGAAAGGTGTTTCAAGAAATTTGGTTTTGATCGTTTAGAGAATAAGGGGTTGGTGTACAAGCCTTGTAAATATTAGGGTTGGAAAAACGGGCGGGTTCGGACGGATTCGAGTCCAAATATCCAACCCAGCCCAAACTGCGTTTGGAAGACCAAGGCCCATTTTTGGTTGTTTTTATATCGGGTTTATTGATATGCGGGTCACGAGTTTATTCGATTTTGCGAGTCGGGTTACTGATTTCAATTTGTATGGACTTTGAAAATTGTGGTCCAATTAACAACAAATTTATCTATGAAAGATTTTTCATAAAACAGTGGTTTACATTTTATTTGTATGGACCATAAGATAATTTAACTTAAGCCCCATTTATTAAAACAATAGTTTACATCAACTATCATTCAAAAAAAAAATGACTTATAAACATAAAGGATCAATATAATAGATTATCAGAGGTATCAATTAATAACATATTAGGACCTTCATATTTTGTAACAAACCTAAATAATATGGAAAACCTAAACAGGGCCATGCTATTCAAGTTTTCATCCAAATCAAAAGTTTGCCAACATCACCCAAAATGAGTCAAACTTTATAATTACAGTCATATGGAAAAGTAATTACAGTCATCCAGAAAACAGGGCCATGCTATTCAAGTTTTCATCCAAATCAAAAGCTTTCCAACATCATCCAGAATGAGTCAAACTTTATAATTATAGTCATCCAGAAGCATTTAAATAAATATATATTTTAATCCAAATCTATTAATAAACATAATAAAGCAATATTTTGATGCTTGATGACGAATTTGCATATGGATGATGCTGCAATAGTTGTACGTATAACAAAAATGAAATTAATTTCATAAGAATATCAAGAATATAACCTAATGTTAAATAAATGAGAATACATCAATATAAATATATAAAGTTTAAACTATAACCTTGAAATTCAACTCCTCTAATGTGAGATAACCACTTCGAAGTTGGAAAAGTACGGTTGAAAATGAACCACGGCCAAGTCTCTTGCCACTAGTATATTGGAAAAATAAAAGCTTGAGTACTAAATACTAAATACAATCTAACTAGTTGATAACCAATTAAGTATCAATTTAAATACTAAATACAATCTAACTAGTTGATAACCAATTAAGTTCTCATTCTATCTTTAAATACAACATAATCAGTTCATAACCAATTAAGTTCTCATTTTATAAATTTAAATACAACATAATCAGTTTATATTATAATCTAAATTACTAAGTAGGGCCAAACAATAATACAAATTTCAATAAGTTATAAATAATATCAAACTCAACTAAATTTTCAATTACAAACTCAATTAAGGCAGTAACTTACTCTTTCACATGTGGAAACATGAGTAAATTTGTGTGGTTTCCAATAGTGATGTTCATTTAACAGCTGGTGACAATCAAACACAAAATTAGTACCCAATAATTCAGACATTTCAGTTTAAATACTAAATACAACCTAGCAAGTTGATAATCAATTAAATTATCATTTTATCTACCAATACAACATAACTAGTTCATAACCAATTAAGTTCTCATTCTATCAATTTAAATACAACATAATCAGTTCACATTATAATCTAAACTATTAAGTATGGCAGAACAATAATGCTAATTACTAAGTTAAAAAAATATCAAGTTAATAACTTACCCTTTCACATGTGGAAACATGAGTAAATTTGTGTGGTTCCCAATAGTGAAGTTCATTTAAAAGCTGGCGACAATCAAACACAAAATTAGTAACAAATAATTCAAAAAAATTAGTAAATATAACTCATAAGTCCAATATATAGAAACCCACCAATTATCAAGCATGAACCACACATACAGAAATTGCTGGCAACAACCAACCAACCCAACAAACGTCATCAAATCATGTTCAAAACAATGTCACGCAATTACGGTTTTCAGCCAAAACATCATCCTCAAAATACAGGCATGTGTTGTGCAAGTATAAGTCATATATGACTTCAAAAAACTCAAAAAATTTGAAATCTGAAACCTAGATGTAATTAAATAAAACTGAATTAGCATAACTGTTAGGTTCATTATTAAATATCACTTACATACTTTATAAATAAAACATAAGTATAATTTTTCTTACTTAAAAAAACTTAAGCAGACCTAGGAGCAGTTGCTCCGTCAATAATAGACCCTTGCCTTCCACTACTAGTTATTGAGCCTTGTTGAAGTTCTACAGTGAATAAACAATTTAAATTAAAAGTTAATTTACAATAACAAGAAATAGTCTAATTAAAGAAGTACATATACATATTACACAACCTGTCACAACATTCTCATTCTCTGATATCTCAAAATTTTCTGTCAAAATAAGGTCTTTAAAGTATGAGAAAGAGGGCCTTCAACTAGTTCTGAGTGCAGATCAAAGCATCTGTCATTTTTGGGCTCAAAGAGCTCCTATAAGTGTCCAAAACCCTTCCACCTGTGCTGAATGCACTCTCAGAAGCTACAGTTGACATTGGTGAGGCCAAAATTTCTCTTACCATTGCTGCCAAAATAGGGTAACGAGCAGTGTTTTGCTTCCACCAAATCAAACTGTCAAACTTATCACAATCTACTGAACAAGCGTCACTTAAGTACATCTCAAGTTCGTTTTGTTTATCAATAGAATCCTTTTCTTTTAAGTGTTGTTTAAAGGCATCTATCCGTGCAAAAAAATGGATTTTTAGGGGGGTAGATTGTTCAACAGATCAGACAGCAACAGATACAACACTATGATCATGGGCAAATTTGTACCAAGTGTACAATTTCATTAAATTGTCCTTAATATTTTCAGCCTTCACCTTACCAAAGTCCTCACCATACATGTTATCAAAAGTCCACTCAATATACCTTAATTTATAACGAGGATCACATATCACTCCAAAATAAAGAAAACGATTGATTTTTTCAATGTCACCCCAATATTTATGATATTTTCCCTTCATATACAAACCCATTACAGCCACAATAGTATTCAGGTTCATTGATATTTTGTCAAGCTCATATTGAATAGAAGCCAAGTTATGAAAAGCTGTGTGCAGAGACACTTGTTGCGACGATGAAAAAACCTTTGTCGCTTCATAGAAAATCTTTAAAAATCCAACAAATGCTCGAACTCTTTCCCAATCATCAGAAGTAGGAGGACCAGCAACCCAAAACCAAGTCAAATATCCAAAATCCTCACTCTCTAATTTATCAGAAGCTGCTTGATACTTTTTAGCAGCTTCCAACATCATGTATGTTGAATTCCACCTTGTGGAAACATCAAGACTAAGAAGTTTTTTACATGTTATATTACAAATATAAATACATTCCTTAAACTTCAAAGCCCTTTGTGGAGAAGAACAGACAAACCTAATTGCATTTCGAATGCTACGAAGAGATAAATCTTGTTCTATTAAGCCATCTTGGACTACTAGGTTCAAGATGTGGGCGCAACACCTCATATGAAAATAATCCCCTTCACCCATCAGTCCATTCTTGTTCCTAAGTCTCGTGTTCAAATAAGATACAGCCACATCGTTGGATGATGCATTGTCAACGGTGATTGTAGACACATTTCTTATACCCCATTCCATCAACACCTCTTCAATTTTCCTACCAATAGTGTCCCCTTTGTGATTTGGCACTAAACTAAAGCTTATAATGTGTTTCTGATAGTTCCATTCTTTATCAATGAAATGAGCAGTAAGGGTCATATAACCGAGATTTTGAATGAATGTCCAACAGTCCGTAGTAAGAGCTACTCTACTACAATCAGATTTGAACAATGCCTTCAGCTTCAACTTTTCAGCAAGATATAGTTGAAAACAATCCCTAGCAATAGTCCTCCTTGAAGGGATGGTCATTTGTGGCTGCAACTGTCTACATAATTGTTTAAAACCCTCACCTTCAACCACTCTAAACGAATGTTCATCAAGAATAACAAAAAGGACAATGGCATTCCTACATGTTTGGGCATTGAATCTTTGGCTTAATGGAACTAAACTACCACCATCACCAAAAGAAAGGCTTGTTTGAGTGGGGTCCTTAAGAATGTGGGTTGGATTACTTTTGCATTTCTCAAAGTGAGCTTTCAGGTTCGAGGTTCCATGTGTTTTAGAATGGCAAAGGTATATTTGATGACAATGTTTACAAGCAGCAGTAGGAATAGGCTCATTGGGTATAATGTTAAAGTCCAGCCAAACCTTAGAGCTTCTCCTAGGACCATTAGCATTGGGTTTTCTTTTTTTAATACCAATAGGAAGAGGAGGAAGCCCATCTGCAGCAATAGCTGCTTGTATTGGTTGAGAATTATCTACTACTGAAATATTATAAAAGTTTAATTATTAATTTTTTTAATATTTAAAGTGTAGTTTTTAATTAATTTTTCTTATATATAGTTAAACTATTTAAATTTTTTTAGATAGTTAAAATGTTTAATAAGTAGTAATAGAAGGATACGTACTAATTAATATTACATAAAAATTAATTAAACCTGTGAATAAATAAAATTTAGGCATAAAGGATACATATTAAATAAAAACAGTTGCAAGAAGTACCCATAAAAATTAAGGCTAATATATTCATACAAATTAAGAATAAATTAGTTGCAATCATACATATTAAGCATGAAACATTCATACATACAAATTAAAAATAAAATAATATATACTAATTAAGCATCAAATAGTTGCAAATCTAGATACTAATAAGTAATTAAACACGAAGCATGCATACAAATTAAACGTAAAAGAAACATATTCATTAAACATAAAATATTTGCAAGTATACATACATACTAAACATAAAACAATTTGCATATTAAACATAACAAACTCAGTGGTGATGCTCCAATACTCCTTGTTGTCCTTCTTGACTGTTACCCTCTCCTTGTTCTATTACTCTTTGTTGTCCTCCTTGACTGTTACCCTCTCCTTGCTCCACGGCTCCCTAATGTCCTCCTTGATTGCTAGCTTCTCCTTGTTCCATCTTCTAAAGCTAGAATTAATAACCAACCAGAATTAGACACAAACCCTCAAAAATAAAAATTAGAATTAATAACCAACGAAACTGCAAAAATCATAATAAAATAAACAAACAACACAACAATATGAACAAACTAGATGTGAATAAAAGCTTGTAGTCTAAAAATATGAACAAACAAAACAATAATATGAATAAAACAACTAACCATACACTCAACAAAACAATATAAATAAAAGAACTAACAAAAGACACACACTAGATTAAAAAAAAAAGTAAAGTTAATTATAAACGAACTAGATTGAAAAAATTTGAAGTCTAAAAATAGGAACCCTGTATTGAGATAGGATGAACAAAAGCAAAAGATAACTTTAAAAGATGCTTCCAATTTATAATATCACTTGTCAAGCAAAGATAATTCAAAATCAAACATCCTTTTTGATAAAATTTTGTTGTTAGCTTTGGTCAAACATTAATGAACATGGTTGACAAAACATCCATCTTAACATATGTATTTAACATTAGATCATAATCCAATTGTCAGAACCAAAAATTAATTTACTAAATTAAATGATAATGCCTAGGAAACAAAAAAAAAATCATATTGATCTAATATTATCTACGCAATTACCTTTAAATTTATCTTCCACAACAAAATCATGAAATTCAACAATTTACTCTTATAATATGATATGTTTATTATTCTAGCCACAAAAAACACATAAAAAAATTTCTTCTAAGACAAACAAAACTGAAAATAAAAATATATTGAAGAGATTCACACAAATAAAGGGTTGATAACCTTAAACATAGAACAAACCCCAACATAATCACATTAAATAAACCACACAAAATTATGCATAAAAACATAACATTAACTAAAATATTTTTAAACATATACACTTATAAATGAAAAATAAAACCTTCAAGACAAACCCTAAGTTAAACAAATTGAACTCAACTTACCAAAAACAGAAAGAAATCATAAAAGACCCAAAAGATAAAACTTTCACAAATCATAAAACTGAAAACAAATTTACAAACCCTACAAACATTATACAATCAACACTAACCTTTTTGTTCTTGCTCACAATGATGAGTGATGACGACCTTCCAACACAGAAAAAAAAAATGGCACGCTCAGTAGATTCAGTACCTTAACATACATGAAAAAATGAAGTTATTTATTCAAACCTAGATGGTAAGGGAAATGAAAAATCTAACAAAAAACTTATTGTGCTTCGAACAAGTAAAATCACGTGTTAAAAACCCAAACTAAGATCGTTAAAAACAAAAAACAAGGAACTCAAATGATGTTGCATGTACCTCTCTGCCTTTGTGAAGGATCGTGTTACATGTACCCTCTTCATTTACAGTTGAAGAGAAGAAAAAGGAAAACAAAAGGAGGGTATTAGTGTCACTGAGCTGGTGGTGACGGCGGCTTCAAACAGAACCGGTGGTGGAGGTGGCCACGGCTACGAACAAAACCGGTGGTGGCGACGGCCACGGCTACGAACAAAATCGGTGGTGGCAGTGACCACAACTTCGAATAGAACTGATGGTGGTGGTGGCAGCTTCGTGGTGTGAGTGTATGAGTTTGAGAGTGATGAAATGAGGGTTTCAATTTTAGTGAGAGTGATGAAATGAATTAGGGTTTCAGATTTTTAGTGAGGTGGGTTGATCTGAATTTGGGCCTATTGTTTATGGACTGGGGCCTTTTAGTTTTTTGGACAGCTGGGAAGGGCTTTTAGTTTTTTGGACAGCATATAGATATTAAAATATAATATTATTAATTTGAAACGGGTCGGTTTGGGTATCCATGGTTCAAGAATTCTGAACCGAACCCGTCCATTATAAACCACACAAACCCATTTTGGTTCGGGTTATTTTGGGCCTCGGTTTTTTGTCCAGCCCTAGTAAATATTACCATGGATCTTACAAATGTTCTTTCACAATAAAGGAAGACGCTCTCATTCTTTGAAAGGGAACTGGATATACTCTAAAAGTGAGGACGAGGTAGAGGAATCAATATAAAAATATTATTGTGATTTCTCTCTCTTAAAATTTTACATTTTGTGTATTATGTTCATTGCGATTTTTCGTTTGTTGATGATCGAAGATGCAAATCTATTTTTCTAGTTTTTGAACAATATAATGAACAAAGTAATAGACAAAATACTTTCATATTTTAATATAGCCCCTTAGACTATTTATAGAGGAAAAGAAATACAGTAGTACAAAACACATTTAATCCAGCCTCAAGTTCATGTGGTACTTCACTTGCTTTATGGATGATTGGGTGCATAAACGCTCCACATTGTTCTCTATACAGGTACACAATCGTGCCACTTTGTCACCGGTACAAAGTTGAGTACCATGTCAATCTCATTTTGGGCCATTGTTGGTCCTCTCTCTCTTGGATACTCCATCCAATCCATTGTCCACAAAGTGGCAAGCCCTTTAAGGCATAGGCTAATTTCTTGCTACTCGAACCTCCACTTCTGATTCTTCACATCTTTAAGTATACCTGAGTGGAAAAGTCTACAACTCATATACTCTCTTAGTCTTGGACTTGCAAATCTTCAAGTATGATTGAGTGAAGGAGTCCACAAGTTTTCAGTTCTCCTAGTATTGGATCTTACGAATATTCTAGTATGACCGAGTGGAGGAGTCCACAAGTCTTTAACTCTCGTGCTCATGGATCTTCAAATCGTCAAGTATGACTGAGTGGAGGAGTTTGTAGGTCTTCAACTCTCCTGGTATTAAATCTCCAAGTCTTCAAGTACGATTGAGTGGAAGAGTTCACAAGTCTTCAAATCTCCTGGTCTTGTGTCTTCATATTTTTTTAGTATGATTGAGTGGACGAGTCTATAAATCTTCAACTCTTCTACCCATGTACATATGCTTGGCCACACCTCCATGTAACTTAGCTTGGCCACACATTCGCGTTCAAGTCTTCAACTATTTTAGTCTGATTGAGTGGAGAAGTCCACTAGTCTTTATCCCTTCCAGTCTTTATTGAGTGGACGAGTCCACAAGTCTTCAATTCTTCCACCAACATGCCTATGCTTGGTCATGCATTTGTGTAACTTAGCTTTGTCGCACATCCGCCTGCCTTGGCTTAGCTGCGCATTCACATACAAGTTTGATACTCTTCAAATCTAATTGAGTGGAAAGTCCACAAATCTTCAACCTTTCCACCCATGTGGCTATGCTTGGTCGTTTATCCACGTGCCTACACTCGAGTTGCATATCCACAGTTCCACATGCATACACTTCAATCTCTCATTCCTTTGGCCACACATCAACATGCATACATTATGGCTATGCATCCCTCTGCCTATTGACCATGGTTACACGGTACACTCTAGTCGTACATCCACATATCAATGTGCATACGCTCTGGCCATGCATCCAGGGTTCAACATGCATACACTTTGGCTCTGCATCCACTTTAGTCACACATCCATGTGCATACACGCTTGACGCATTTCCACACTTCAATATGCATACACTCTAGCCACAAATCCACACTAGTTGTGCATCCCTCTACCTACTACACATGGTCGCACAATCCACTATAGTTGCACATCTACACATTCATATGCATACACTTTGGTCGTCCATCCACCCTTCAACATGCGTACACTTTAACCGCATACCCTTTTATCTATTTCAGATAGTCACGCCATCCACCTTTTAATGCATGTGGTCGTGCAACCCTCTTCTTATTGCACATGGTTACGAAATCAATTCTCCATTAAACATGGATACTGATAACTCCTCCATTATTTATGGTCGTGTGGTCTCTCCCCTATACACATGGCCATGTGGTTGTCTGTTCCTTTTTTTTCTCAACTTGGTTGCACGACCTTTTTTGTTCAATGTTAAGTCACACGTTCTTTTCCTTTCCATACTTGATCGCTACAAGTTCACTTCAATTTCCCTCTAATTAAAGTTGTTGTGTTATTCCAAGGATTATTATGAGGAAAGATCAAAATTCCAATGAAGATGACTATTCGCTCGTCCATTTTCACTCGCCATTGCTCCTTGCACGCATGATAGTTTTGAGTGAGTAACCGAGTTTGTTCGTCGGTGCAAGTCATACTATTTTAACTTTCAGTCTTTTTCATCTTTTTATGTCTTGTGTTTATTAATCTTTTTTATATTCCTTATTGGTACTCCTCCTAACTTCGAGTTTGTTATGAGTCTTGTCTTAATAAAAACTTGTTTGCCACTTCTTTGTTATGAGTTTGTTATGAGTCTTGCATGATGGCTCCTCTTACTATTGTTGAACGTCGTGCCATCAAAGAGCGGAGGATCAATAAGGATGGGAAACAAAACTTCCTCTATCGCCCACAAGGGTGTTCCTTGGGAAACAAAACTTCTGCTTTGGAGTTTGAGAAGGGGAAAAGATAAATTATTTGTTCTTTATGGGATGAGTGGTTTCCCTTCTATGAAGTAGCTGGTCAATTTATCCGCATAGTGATATGGACAAGTTCTATCGTTTGGGTTACTACCAATCACTTGAAGCTATGGAAGCATATGGGCTGTTGTTTGTTGGTCTTGCTTATGAAACCAAAATATTGTTGAAGAATAATGAAGAGAAGAGTTATGACTATGAGAACATTATGATGACCTTAAAGTAAAAGTTGGAGAATTTAGAAACCAACTTAAGGATAGTTTAGGCTTCATTGAAAGTTAGAGGAAGAAAATGTGGACGAGTTTGATAACACATATGTTTTTGCTATTAAACAGGTATGAGCCTTGCATACTGATTTGGATTTGAGTGGTACTACCATTGACTGAGTGATTATGAGTTGTTGAGTTATGAATCCCGTCCTCAATGCTATTGAGTCCAAGGAAGCTTATTCAAAAGAGAAAATGGCTAAATAACTGAGTAGCAGATCAACTAGTTGATGGTTGGTCCTTGATGATGGGTGTTTTGTTGTTAGCTTGTTTGGTTATTTGAACTTTGTACTTTTTTTGTTTTTACTATTTTGTAATGTTTGTGGCCTATGTGCCATTTTTCTTGTGTTGTGTCTTGTGTGTCTTATTTTTCTTTCATGGCCTACACGCTCTCTTTTAGCTTGTTACAAACATTGTGCATCATCTACTATGTTATGTTGATTTTCAACTCATTTATTATTATCTTTTAAACTACAATTTATTTGCAAGATTCATCCTAAAAGGACGTCAAGGAAGTACTATCAATGGGAGCTTCTTTGTAATGTTGTCTTGACGGTATAACTCTTTCGTTCCTTTTTATCAAATATCAAGTAAACACACTTAATGAGAGCTTCACAATAACGTAGTCTTGAAGGTATGACTCTTTTGGTCATCCTTGCTGGTGTCAAGAAATCACTCTCAATGGGAGCTTCCCTATAATGTAGTCTTGAAAGTATGACTTTCTCGATCATCCTTATCGGTCATCGAGGAAGCATTCTCAATGGGAGCATCCCTATAAAGTAGTCTTTAAGGTATGACTCTTTTAATCAGAAATTCAGCTCAAAATTCCCCAATAATACATAAATTAGAATTTAAAATTAAGGGTCTTACAATAAGGACTTCGGGTGGAGTAAATGGGCATGGATTAGGGAGGCCGATTCCCAAGGAAGATTAGACTATAAAAAGAGAAGAAACAATTAAGGTTAGGGATATTTTAGCAAATTCTTGAACAGCATATTATTCTCTCATATGTTTTCTTACCATTGTATTTCTTGTTTATACACGTGATCATTGGCGCCAACTGTGGGGCTACGATAAAAATTTCCTTCAAGCTAGCTCCACCACAACATAAACCCTAACTCACCACTATGGCAAATCTCATATCTTGAAATGATTTTGACGAGTCATATATAAAGGAGAGAGATTACCCCTTCACGCAACTCATGAATGTTGTGAGAGAGCCGCAAGAACAGAATGTTAAACAACAACGCCAAGAGGAGTAGAAAAGAAAGAGATCAAAGATTTGGTTTCAATGAGAGATGTATAGAGAACAATTTAAAAAAATGATACAAACAAGGATAAGACAACACGGACCAAGATCGAAGGGATGACACAAACACACGATAAGACAAACAAGAAAACACAATCATGCGTAAAAAACATATAAGGTAAAACATATAAGAACACATAAAATAATGAAAGAAATTATAAATTACTTGATTGATGACAGTCGAGGGTAATTTAGCATATTTGTCCTTTCACTTGTCTTATTATAGTTGGTCAGACTTTACTGTCAGAGGATTTTTTAGCCAAATACAAGGTTAGCTTGGTGGTTATCATTCTTTCATCTGAATCAACATATGTAGTCCTATGTTCCCGTGGTTTGATCTTGTAGATGTGAATCTCATATGACTTCAAAAATTGTAGTGTGATGATTGCCAAGATAGTTCTTTTTAGGTTTTGATATGCCATTAAGTTTAACAAATGGGTGAGTTATTTAAACTCAATTATTGTACAGAGGTTTCTAGTTTGAGAGATTAGATGATGATCTTCCAATAGAGAGTTTTGATTCTTTAGCATTTCAGGCTTCCTTGAGGATAGTCTTGTTTCAACCATTATACTTATGTTTTCTTCTTCTTAGAATATGATGATCAATTGATTGATTATGTTTGATCTATCCATTTAAAGCATTGTTAGTTTAACCAAGGATGATTTAATGTATCCTCCAATCTTTGTTTTGAAGAAGGTCTTTGACTTTTTGCTATTCAACCTTTCGAATTTGAATTGTTGAGTGAGAGATTGGCACTACTAACTCTTTCTTATAATAGGTTACATACATATTTGAACATATTTCATGGATCATTGAAGCTTTTGGAAAAATTATCCCTATTTGGTTAGTTTTATTGTTGGCGTGCATTATAATGTTCCCATTACATTGCACTAACAATTCGATTGTATAAAATAATACTTCTTACTAACATAATAAATTTCAGTATTAGTATATTGATTTTTCTCATTGATTAACTCACTATGTCGTATTGAAGCATAGGCACTTTGTCCAGTTTGTCATTGAAGTGTTTCAAGAATCCCAACCAGAAGCCAAAATAAGAGAAGTGAATATTTTAGAATGTATATAAACAGATTTTAGAAAGAGATATAGAAGGGAGTTGCAATCTGCAGTTAAAATCTAATCACATGATCATGTATTTTCTTAGATGCTTTTATCTTAGATCATGTATTTTCTTAGATGGTTTTAATCTAAGATAATATTTCTCATATAAATGCGACTTTGATATGTTTACTTTGTTTTCAAGGACACAATAAGAATCCTTTCTCGTATTTGATCATATCTTTGAGTATTCACTTATCTCAATACAAAGATTATGTTTTACTACTCAAACTGTCATTGAAGAGTGACTAGCAAAAAAACAACTTTAACACAAATACTTTTTCCCTTAAACAAATAAAATACCTTTTTTAAAAATATCTTTTGAAAGGAGATGAAATTGACATTTGAGAAATAGATGTTCTTCTAAAGTATTTTTTTTATCTAATTGTTCATATAATAATTACAGTTCTTATAAATTAGTTTTTGACAATTCAGGTTTTGAAAGAAATTTTAAAATAGAAATTTCAGGAGACAAAAAAAATGGGGTTGATCCAAAAAATACACTCACTCATACCATTTCACTAGTATTTCCAATAGTAAAGGATCTCTACTCCTACATGGTAAAGTGTTCAATCAAGAGACTAAGCTCTAATATTAATTGAAGGTTCTAGAAAACACAAGTAAAATGGGTTTGAATTGTGTTTCGCCAAATTTGAAAGATACTACAATTGAAGGTTCCTTAAAGAGAGATTTTGACTAAGTATAGTTGAGGGGTTAATCCACTATTTCAATTAATAGCATACAATTATTTTTTTACTCTACTTCTTCACGCTTTAAGTATTCTTTTGTTGCCTCTCCAGGTTGTCCGTGTTAACACATTGCCTTTTTCATTCTCTCTCACACTCGACTGACTGGATGGTTTCTTCTTATATAAACAGAAGAAATGTCCATTGAGAATGTTATCATTGGATATCTTCAATCACCGTTTAAGGCAGATATGTCTTTAAGTAGATCTCAGAGGATGTCACAAAAGACTTTCAAACAAGTAACGAATTCAAGATGTTTAGTAGAGGATAAACATATTTTTATTTTTTCAGAGTGTTGACTTCCATTAGAGTATTAATTATCCAGAGTGTTGACTTTATATCAAAATCAAACTATACAATGCTTTTCATAGTTATCAAAGGTAGACAATTATTTTTCTTGACACACTTATCAAATGCAGCAATCGTTTTACTCGAAACACTTATTAGAGGCAGATGATCATTGTGCTTGACTCACTTATCAGAGGCCAAACATTCAAATAATTACTTGTATTAATAGATTCACTATAATAGCTTCTTCAAAGTCCCTATAAACTTTGTTCTGTAGATTCATGTAGACAAACGAGTACATGTATGATCAATCATAGGTTTCTAAAACGTCAAACTCCTCGAATTATCCCGAGTTGATATACTCAAATAAAGAAAGGAAGTGTGGCTCACTTTACACTGAAGTAAATTCGCCGCTCCATTAACCCAAAATCAACGACATTAACTCTCACAAGGAGACTCTTGTGAAAATTAACTTTCAAACCTGACATTAACTCGAAAAGCAAATGGATGAATTTGATAGTCCATACATTTGCCTTGGAAATATCTAAAACATTAATTATAATCTAAATATTTTCAAATTTTAAATTTTAAAATACCATATGTTTTAACTTTTTAAATTCAAATATTTATACATATTCCAATTATATTCGATACACTTTCTATTCCCATTATTTTACAATATAAAAAAAAGAAAGCTAATTTTTTTTAGGAATTTCATTTTTGAATTTAGAGAGAGGAAAGTGAAATTTAAAAATTATACAACATAAATAGAGGTAGTGGTTTTTGTAAAAATAATAAGGGTTAAATAAGTATTTAGTTCTTATAAAATTTTGAAATTTTATTTTTAATTTCTGTAAAAAAAATATATATATTTTTGCTCCTACAAAAATATTATGCAAGCAATTTTAATAATTGTTGGAGCATCGATGTATGTTTTTAAATGATTGTTTTGTATATATATAAGACTATAAAAAAATTACTTCACAAAAAATTAATTTAAAAATTGAGTTCCAAGTCTATATTTTAATGACTTTTTTATTGAATATATGACATCTAAAAAGTTCATATTTAATTTATCTCAAATTAAAAAAAAATTATAAATTTATACGGATAATTTTAAATAATATTTTAAATATATTTATAAAAAAATCATTTAAAAATTTAATATATTTCACTTCAATAAAGACTAAACTAATTTATAGAATAATATTATGAAAACAAAAACATATAATTTTATTTTGCAAAAAACTAAAAACAAAATTTTGAAAAGAATAACAGAATAAACGTTTATCTAACTCAAAAATAACAAGGAGAGGTAGTGGGATTTAGTACATTCTTATCTACTCAATTGGATCCAGCAACCAGGTAGAAAGCACATAGTTCGCGGTAATGCAAATCGCACGTGAAAGCGCGTATGGTTTCTCAAACAGCTAGCTAGGCAGAGGAGAAGTTTGCTGGCAACTTTTCTCTTTATATGTGTCAGGCCCATACGCAAACAAAAATCACACGTCTAATTCAAGGATTCCTGCATTGAATAAATACAGTATTAATGTAATGTAATTTTATTTAAAATAAAAAAAAAAACTAGGGAACTACAAAGTTTGGATCCCTTTTATTCGAGAGTTTATGTTTTTATTTTTATTTAGAGATGAATAAATATTATTAAAAAATTTGAAATAAATTATGTATTACTGATCTTATAAAATAATATTCAATATAAATATTAGACATTTATTAATTAAAGTATAATTTAAAAATTCCTTCAGAGTTTAATTACATTTACTACTTTTTTTTATCCTTTTCTCTCCTATATATAGACCTTTAAATATTTGAAATATTCAAAAATTTCAATTCAAAATTTTGTGATTTAAAAATAAATATATTGATGTATTGAAATTTTAAAATAATAGATACTTTATTTTTATTACAATTATCAATATTTCACTATTTTATGTCATAAACTTATACAGTATAAGTTTGTTTTTAGATTTTTTTTTTATTTTCATTGATTTTAAATTAAATTAATTTGATTTTCTAAATTTATGTTATTTTATTGTCTAACAATTTTGATAAAAAAATTTAAATTAATAAATATCATTTAATATTTCATTCGTTTGAAAATAATTATATTAGTTATTTATTTCACTCTTATTAAAAAAAGTGTATAAATAAAATATAATACCACTTCTATTTAATTATTTTTATAAATATTAATGTATTATTAATATCATAAATATAATATATTAAAAGATCGTATATTAAAATAATAAAAATAGTATTAATTAAATAATATAATTGAAAAAGTGTACTAAAAAATAATTTATTTTAAAACAATTTTTTTATAAATAAATTAATTATTTTGAAACATAGAGAAAATAATAATGGAAGTACTTTTTGACCCCCACCTTGGAACCTCCTTAGACGACAACATGGAATTCGAAAATCTTTTTATTCAATTTTTGAATCAGATTCCTAAATCCCACACCACATCACAAATTCACCATTAATAAATAATCCATGTCGTGACCCTTTCACATGGGATTGATTGCCTTTTGTTCGTTTCTTTCCTTTTTAACCCAATTTCCGCATCCGTTACACTACAAAACGACATTTCAACGGTGTATGGGCTTTTTGACCCCAAAAAAACACAGCTGTGGTTTCTCTCCCTTTTTTACTTTTCATGTTTTCCACCCACCTCTTAACGTTCAAGATACAGCAATAATTCAACACGTTATCTTAAGGTCCCTGATTGAAATAAAAGTGATAATTCTATTCTTGATTCTTTTTCCATTTTCTATTCAATCCACTTTGTATATACTCATCGGTCCGATAATGAGGTCATTTTTGTTGGTTTTTACCTGTATCAAGAAATTATTATAAATAAAATAAAGAAATAGTCGGGTTATACATATCTATATTTTTTTTTTCTTCTAATTAATTAAATTGTCCTATTTCTAAAAATAAATATCAAATTGTCCTATTTTTTCTCTCCAACACATGGTTACATGTCCATATCACGACCTCCATTTTTTTCCACTTCAAATGGTCGCATATCCCGGGGATGCGACCTTGTATAGGCCAAACGGTTTTCTCTTTAATGGCTTTTTGTAATTATTAATGTATACAAGGTCACATCCCCAGGATGCAACCATCTGAAGTGGAAAAAAAAATAGAGGTCGTGACATGGGCATGCTACCATGTGTTAGGAAAGTAGGACAATTTAGTTAACTGGGAGAAAAAAGAGTACATAGATGTGGATATCCCGAAATAGTCATCATATCAAACTATTATTTATTAAGAAATTAATATAAATAAAATATAAAAAAATATTATTTTATACGTGAATTATTGATGTGTTTCGTGTAATCATAACTAGAGAATAAAATTAATTATTTGAAAGTAACGTATTCTCAATAAATTTTAGATTTAACAATGGAAGTAATAATTTTTAATAGTCATTAAATTAGAAAATAATTAAACAAGAAGTAGTTAAAAAATATTTGACTTTCACAAATCGTTTCTCTCCTTTTATATTATTTAAATAAATAATTTTTATATTTTTAATTCTTTTTATTTAAATTGATAGAATAGATTTAATCAATTATAAATTTTAATTAATAATTTTGATGTCGTTAATATTACAATCTGAAAATATAAGTATTTTTTTATACTTAAATTTTATTATATTTGTAAGTATGCCAGTGTTTTACGCTGTTTACTTTGATTAGGTGGGTTTGTTTAATGATTCTTCTTTTTTGTTTTCTAACAAATTTAAATTGCTTGTATTGCATTATTATATTCTACAATTTAAATAAATGAATATTGTTTTTTAGTAAAAAAAATAAATAAATAATTGGCTTAACTATACAATTAATCATTACAAAACACAAAAAAATTAATTTTTAATCTATGTAAAATAAATTTGTTAATTTAAGTCTCCACGAATACAAATATTTTTGTTTTAGCCTTTAATATTAACACCATTAGTTTTTTTAACGGTTTAGTGATTAATGACGTTAAAAATTCAACAAATTTAGTTTTTGTCTATGCAAAATAAAAAATTGTTTTAGTAGTTGAAAAATGTAAGAAATTTGATTCTCTTTTAAAACTAGAAGTTTAATTATTTTTTATCTTTTTAAGTTTAGAATAATTTTTTAAAACATGTTAGAATATTATAAAAAAATTCTCCATAAAATTTTAGAATTTTTTAACTTATGATATATTAAATATAATTTTTTTAAATGTCATTTGTTAACCATAAAAATAACAAAAATATAGATCTAAAATTTAAATTTTGTGAAGAAATTTTTTATAATATTCTAAAT
>JBBPBS010000629.1:6282665-6292673 GCA_037974835.1 Cicer judaicum | reverse complement strand
ATATTTTTAATTTTTATTTAAATTAAAATAATATATATATATATATAATATAATTTATAAAAATACATAAATACAAATTTTAAATTATAATAAAATTTTAAATTATATTATTTATTCATAATTATATTTATGTATTTTTATCAATTATATGATATTATATATATATGTATATTATTTTTTTTATTTAAAAAAAATTAAAATAATTAAATTTTTATTTATTTAAAAAAACTCTTTAGAAAGTCACTATTTAAAAAATAGTTTTTTTTATAGAAGTCACCATTCTAAACTATTATTCTTAGTGAAAAAATAAGTATTTAGATATATAAATTTAAAAATGGAATATTTGAATAATTTTTTTTTGAAAAAAATGTTATTTACAAAAAAGCCCAAGAAAAAGACATAAGGACAATTTGAGAATGAAATTGATGGAAATGATCGGTTTTTGCATAAAGGCAATAAACAGGGAAATCATTACAACGATTGGCCACAGAAGATGGAGAATATTCTAATTGAAAATGGTCAACTAAGAGATCTTTTACTTTTCTTAAAGATTTCTTTTTTTTTTTTTTTTTATAAAACGTGTCTTTATTTTTTTATTTATTAGATGTTTGTGAAATAAATTATTATATTAGAGATAAAATAAAAGATTAATTAGTGAAAATGTATTTCTAAAAATAATAGAATATATTTTTTATATTGTTATATTTTTTTTAAATATATAGATAGTTATTCATTTTAAAAGTTTTTTTTTACCTGTTTATGTAGGTGATGAAAACATGAAATGTTATAGAGTAAACTACCCTTAAACATATAGAAGAATGACCAACTTGTTAAATTTAAAACTTGCTTAATTAAAATAAATTACTATTGGGCATGGGTACCACTAGCACAATACCAACTCCATAAAAGAGCACACGTGTCCTCCAGAGTGAAAGTGAGGACATTTCTTGAATATGTCATAACTCATAATAGAATTCTCAAGTAGCTTAATCCGGAGGTGTTTTCTTCCATTTGACAAGAACTTTGGTGACAACAAATAAAAATTATCTTGACTATTTTCCTTTTCAAAGTAGCTCTACCAAATCAGGTTTGCACCTCTGGCGAATGTTGTAATTCCTCATATGTTGTTTGTATATATTTGGCCATTTCTTTCCAAAAGACTAATGCATTATGAAGAGTAAGATCCCTCTTCAAGTCATCAATGAGCTTAACTAATTTAGGATTACTAGTCCAAGTGGCTTTGATATTTTGGAAGGGATAGGTTCAACAATATCCAATAGTAAAAGATGTAATTTAGTAACAGATAAGACACTTTTGAGAATTATGGTTGAGTAAAAAAAATTAATTAAAATAAATAAATTTTGAAATAATTATATAAAAAAATTAATATATATATATATATATATATAATTAAAGTATGATAGTTTTTAATATAATTAACCTAATAAATTGCAATTTACTATAAATATCTTTGAACTACTTTAACATCAAATGTCTTGATGTCATTTCCTTCTTTATATTGAATATCAAAACTAGAGGTTCCAAACCCATATTGGAAATGACTGTTGAGTTTTTGCTCCAAAATATATGTGATGCTATTTTTAGTAATGACTATTTTTTATCTAATCAAATAATTAAATTATCTGCACTATTCTATACCTGAACAAAAAAAGGAGTATTAACTTTTGTTGTAATTTTTTTTCAATTTTACCTTTTATTTAAATAACTTTTCTTCAAATATTATTCTTTTTTGTTTTTTATTTTATTTTAACACTTTACTTTTTAAAGGAATGATACCTTAGTAATTCGAATTTTAATTGAGGTAAATAAAGTCTAATTAAAGATTATTTCAACTTAAATTCTCTTAAATAATTTGTTTTTAATTAAAATTTATCAATCACTTAAGTTCAGTTACTTAGTTAAATTTATTATTTTTTATTAAAAAAATAATTGAATTTCTATATCTATTTATGAAAGTAAACTGACTTTTGATGCAATTTCATTTTCTTTCAATTTTATTCTTTATTTAAATCATTTTATTTAAAAGTTTGATATTTTTTAATTAATCAAAGAGAAAAGAAAATGGAAAACATGACAGATGGACACATTAGTGTCTTTAAAGGACAATTCAAAAGTAATTATCGATAACTATCAACTTAAATCAAACATTTTTCTACACAAATTTTCTCTTAAAAAATATTTTTTTTTCAAATTGAAATTTGAAAATATATAACAAGAATAACAAAGACACCATATATTTTAATATATAGTATAAAGTTCACTTAATCAAATTTTTGCCATTAATATATAGTATATATTATATCTTTATTTACATTTTAACGAATAAAATAAAATTATTTGGTTAATCATAATTTTTTTAATTTTTAAATTATTTATTTAGTAGTGTTAATGAATAGTTTTAAATATAAAATTAATTCTTTATTTATTTAATTTTTTAATAATGTTTTGTTAATTTATAATATAATAAATTATTTAAAAAAAATTAATATATAATTACTCTCAAAAGTAATTTTATTATTTAAATATAATATATATTATATTATCTATAATGAGATGTGTCCAATATATATGACAACATAAAATGTTATGCTAATAGTTATGATATGTCTATCAAATATAAAATATAATAATATTTATTTTATCACTATTTCGGGAAAAGCACATTTATATCCTATTTTCTCTTCCACTTAACCAAAATGCCACACTTGCAAAAAAATAATACCAAATTGTCCTATTTTTTCTCCCCTTCACATGGTCTCATGCCCATGTCACGACCTTAATTTTGTTCCACTTCAAATGGTCGCATCCTGGGAATGCGACCTTGTATAATAAATATAATTAATAATAATTACAAAAAGCCATAAAATTAAAAAGAATTTGGCCTATGCAAGGTCGCATCCCTAGGATGCGACCATTTGAAGTGGAACAAAATCAAGGTCGTGACATGGGCATGCGACCATGTGAAGGGGAGAAAAAGTAGGGCAATTTGGTTTTTTTTTTTGCAAGTGTGGCATTTTGGTTAAATGGGAGAGAAAGTAGGATATAAATATGCTTAACCCCACTATTTCATCTTTTTTTTATCTAACTTTATATCATATCATTTCACGGGTTTTTCACACTAATATCCTCTTTTTAATTTTCATATACCAAAATGTCACACTGCCAAAAAAATATACCAAATTGTCCTCTTTTTTTCCCCCAGTTGCTGGTCGCAACCTGGAGATGCGACCTCCTGAAGATTTTTTTTGAACTTTTTCACATGGTCGCATCCTGGGGGATGCGACCTCCTACTAACCAAATCAAATTTTTTTCATTCTCATTTTGCCCTTAAGTATACTACTTATATTATATATATTATTGTTATATATTTTAAAATTAATTATAATCATTAAATTAATTAGTAAAAATAATTATTTTATTAATATTATATAAATGTTATTAATTATAATAATAAATAGAATAATAATAATAATAATAAAAAGAAAATTGTATTAATAAAATAAAAATAAAAATACATTAAATTAAAAGAAAAAATACATTAAAATAAAAATAAAAATACATTAAATTAAAAATACAAATACATTAAATTAAAAGAAAAAATACATTAAAATAAAAATAAAAATACATTAAATTAAAAATACAAATACATTAAAATAAAAGAAAAAATACATTAAAATAAAATGACATTAAATCAAAAGAAAAAAATACATCAATTTTGAGTAGATGTAGTAGCAGCGTTTGGACAATGTTTCTTAGTATGACCAGATACCCGACATAATCCGCACTTTCTTGGGACTCTATCCGTAGTGTCCATTTCAGTTCTAATGCGTTTGGTCTTTGTGCGACCTTTCTTGTCTCTCCGCATTAGTGGATTGTGACACACCTTAACACCTTCATATTGTGGCCAATATCATTCGTTTGGTATCAATTGGAACGCTTCACTGTATACTTTTAGTAATGTTTCCACTTTGTACACATCAGGTATAAGGCTCCAATAATCATATTTGATGCTAGAACATGCTGCTATCACATGTGAACAAGACATATGTTTAGCTTGATATTTTCCACAATCACACCACTTCTTAGGAAGATTTACACTAAAATGGCCAATTGGTCGCCCTTCTTTTGGAACAAGTGTCTCGTGAACCATGAAAGTATGGTTGCTTTGATCAAAATAATCGACTCTATGACTATTTGATTTACGTATTTCTGATTTCATAAAACTCATGCATGTTTCTATGTATACCTGACCAGAAGCTAAAATTGATGCATGTTGTTTTGCCATGGTTGGAAATAGTGTACGTGTTTTATAATATGTTGATTGAACCAAAGCAGTGATGGGAAGGTTGCGTGGTTCTTTTAATAATGCGTTCATCGATTCCACAAGGTTGCTAGTCATCTGACCCCAACGACTACCTCCATCAAATGCTTGAATCCAATCTTCTCTCGGTATATTGTCTAACCATTTCAAAGCTTCTAGGTTTATGATGCCAATTTCTCTGCAGTAGTATCAATATGTAGACTGATTGATTGAGTAACCTGTATTGAAACAGTAGACAATGCATTATTACACTAATTATAAAACTTCATTATTTAATTTTTCAGTAATGATAAGACATAAGAATTAAATTATTACCCATAGAAATAACCTTTTTCTTCAAAGCATTATCCTTAAATTCCCTTGCAAAATTTTGTGAAATATGTCGGACGCAGAACATATGCTTTGACGGAGGATGTTGCCACCCATTATTCAAATTATTATAAGCACTTTTGATAGATTCGTGTCTATCTGAAATCAAACAAATGTTGGCTTGTGATAGATTCGTGTATATTAATGTTAATTTTATTATTTATATTAATGTGTTGTATTATATTTTATATTAATTACTAATAATATATAAGTTTATATATTATTATTGATATATTATTGTTGGTATATTATTATTTATATATTATTATTGATATATTATAAATTTATATATTGTCTTATATTAATTTTATATTATATTAACGTTAATTTTATTATTTATATTATATTAATTTTATATTTTATATTAATGTGTTGTATTATTAATTTCATATTATATATTATTACTTTCAGATTCCCTCGAAGGATAAATTGAAATGTCATGGTCATGTCAACAAAAAACCGAACGACGCCATATTACCGTATTTGCAACAAGCTGGATTTGGTGAAGTGATTAAACTTGGAAATTACAAGATCGATGTCGGTTTGATTACTGCTTTGGTTGGAAGATAGAGACCAGAAACACATACTTTTCATCTCCCAACAGGTGAGTGCACAATAACTTTAGAAGATGTGTACTATATTTTAGGATTAAATGTGTCTGGTTTGCCTGTGAGCGGTTCAAATTTTGTGAATGTGAAACTCGTTTGTCAAGAATATTTAGGAGTTATCCCACCTGAGGGAGCAACAAAGGGTAATTTTATTAAATTAAAATGGCTTAAAGATACTTTTGACAATGTTGGGGAAAACGCATCCGAAGAAGAAAAACAAGCATCATGTCGAGCATATATATTACGTATGATTGGAGGATTGTTGATGCCAGACAAATCCAAGAATCATGTACATCTAAAATATCTTTCAATAGTGGGTGATTTAAATAATGCATCCAATTATAGTTGGGGTTCGGCAGTTTTAGCAATACTCTATAGAGAATTATGCCTTGCTACGAAACCCGATGTAATGTCGATGGGAGGATAGGCATTGTTGTTGCAAAATTGGGCATGGTATCGTTTGACTTGTGTTGCTCCGGATGCACCAAATGCATGGATATTTCCACTTGCACAAAGGTAACTATTGCATATAATATATTTTAATTTTTTAAAATTTATTATTTACCGTATTACTAATTTTATTATATATTTCATTTTTATATATTCGACAGATTTAATTCCGGTGGTCTAAATTTCAGTAGAGTTCCTCACAATGATATAGAAGGATACCGGAATACTATCGATCATATGATGGTTCATGAAGTAATACATTCATATTCATTCTCATGTAGTTACAATTTAATTTTTTTTATATCTCTTAATATTTACTTTATTCTATTTTTTTAACATTCAGTTTCTTTGGAGACCGTATCTTGGGTTCCAACACGAGGTACCCGAACAAGAGATCAACACTTGGACTGCATGTACCTATCTGCACTGTTATCATATCATCGAAAAACATCATGCAAATAGAGTTGCACTTCAATTCGGCTTTCATCAACAGATTCCGCAACCTCCAGAAGATATGACGCTCTACCATGAGGTCGACATGAGGCGTGGCATCGATGATAATTGGAGTGTGGTTTGGAAAGATGAGATTCAACATTGGAATGAACGTCATAATTTCACATTGCAAGGTCAATACGTTCAAGGTGTTTTATGCCACACTAAAGAATATATGAATTGGTTCACACATCACACTAAATTATATATATCTGTGGAAAGGTGCCTGCGTGATCCACGTTTGCAACCTTCAACATATCCGATGTTCACTCTATGCCTCAATCAATCCCACAACAAAATACCATGCACCAAACACCGTCTTTATCATCACCACAACATTTTCACGAAGCTGCAGATATATCGACTCAATATTATGTTCCTTCAGTGCCAACAATACCAACTCCCATTAATCCGACCGAGAGCGGAATTTTCTTTAATTTGTTTGGTACTCATTGCACAACTCCCGAGTCGGCTTATGCGGCTTTTGATTCTATGTATAATGTCAAAACTCAAAATGATACAGAAGCAGGTGGTAGTGGTTCTAATCCACAAACAGATTACAACGAGGATCAACCACAACAACCTCAAATTGTTCAAAGGGCTAGACGAGTTCGACGACCGCATAGATGTGGAACTGGAGGTCATTTAGATGAAAATATTTAAGTTTTATTTAATATTTTTTTTATTAATGTCATTTTATTTTAATGTATTTTTTCTTTTAATTTAATGTATTTGTATTTTTTTCTTTTATTTTAATGTATTTGTATTTTTAATTTAATGTATTTTTATTTTTATTTTAATGTATTTGTATTTTTATTTTAATGTATTTTTTCTTTTAATTTAATGTAATTTTATTTTTATTTTATTAATACAATTTTCTTTTTATTATTATTATTATTCTATTTATTATTATAATTAATAACATTTATATAATATTAATAAAATGATTATTTTTATTATTTTAACTAATTACTTTAATGATTATAATTAATAACATTTATATAATATTAATAAAATAATTATTTTTATTATTTTAACTAATTACTTTAATGATTATAATTAATTTTAAAATATATAACAATAATATATATAACATAAGTAGTATACCTAATTGCAAAATGGGAATGAAAAAAATTTGATTTGGTTAGTAGAAGGTCCCATCCCCAGGATGCGACCATGTGAAAAAGTTCAAAAAAAAAACCTTCAGGAGGTCGCACCCCCAGATTGCGATTAGCAACTGGAGGAAGAAAATAGAACAATTTAGTATATTTTTTTGGCAGTGTGGCATTTTAGTATATGAAAATAAAAAAGAGGATATTAGTACGAAAAACCTCATTTCACCTTCCTATCTTATTTTTATCCCATTTTATATCTTATTGTATATGTATTCTATTTTAAGCATCAAACAACCCATAAATATTTCATTTTTGTACTAACGTGCGGAGCTCTGTTTCATAAATCGACATCCACTTGCTGTTTAGGGTCCAAAGCTTTACTAACGTAAGCTACGTGGTGTCTGACTTGCATAATGACAAATTAAAACCAATTCCCTTGGTGCATCAGTTTCAACCACGGAGGGTTTATTGAAGTAGGAAGACCTAAGACAAGAGCAATGATGAGAGCCTAATTGAGTGTGTGAAAGTGCCAATTTGTTGAATTTAAAAGATTGTCACAAATATGTTTTCAGCATCGTGAAAACATAAGAAACCAAACATACACTTTAAAGGAAGGAACAATTACTTATGGCCAAAAGGAAGAAACCAAATTTTTATTGGCCGATGGAACCTTAAATAGTACCTGTCCAAGTTTGAACTATGTCGTTTGTCTTTGACTGTAGGTGCTTATGGCAGACGACTCTTCTCTAGAGTTTCATACAGTTTACAAATGGGTTCTGCACTCAACTTGGTTTTGGTTGAAAAATTGGATTGTGTGATATTTGGGTAGCTGGTGTTAGTAGGAATTGTGTTGGTCTATGATCTAAGCTGTTAGTGTTGTCAAGTTGGTGTTTGGGTCGCACAGGTTCAGATCAGTTATTGAAACTAGGATGTGATTCATGATGCAAGGAAAAGTGTATCTTAAGTTTGTAATTGTAAGATTTGTTTACAATTTGCAGCTGAAAAATCTAATTATAGTTGCGGTTTTTTAATGGATGAGGTTGGAGTTTTTTGAGTGATTGTTTATCTTGATTAGGAGTTAAATTTCTCAACTCTCTAGTTAGTCATGTTTTCGATGTTTTAATGAAAGGTAGATGTCAATTAATGTATACATCAACCTAGTCTTTTTTGGTGTTGATGGAATTTAATTGTTTGGATGAATTTTGATTGAAGACAAATTACTCTACCGTGAGCTTTGTGTGTTTTGATGTGTAAGTGGTACTTTTTTGAGTGGGAAAAGTGGTGTTGGTTATTGAAGTCGTATAATTCTTTTTCGACTTTTGATTATTTTACTTTTGAAAATATGTTAATCCTTTTTAATAAAACAAAATATTAATTCTAAGAAAAAGCAGTATTCTACTTCTTTTCCATTGTCTTCAATGTTTCATTCTTATAAATGATTATTTATGGATAGAGTTGTCAATTTGACAAATCTCTAATTATTGATCCTAATCCATATGTTGGAGAAGTCAAAAAATTAATAATTTAAAAGGCCCAAAAAACAAGACTCCCAAACTAAAAGTCCCTTAAAATTTTGTGGGCTTAATGGGCCTATAGACTCACTTTTTTAAAAAAAGAATCGATTTTTTTTTTTTGAGAAATAAAATTTTTTAATTTTTCACCGATAAATTTTTTTTGATTTTTTTCTATAAAAAATGTTCGATTTTTGTTCGATAAAAAGTTTCTGATTTTTTTTGATAAAAAATATTCTTTTTTTTTCAATAAAAAGTTTTCGATTTTTATTTCGATAATCTTTTTTTTGGATAAATTTTTTTAAAAAAAAAAATCTCAAAATTAACAAAATATTGGAGCTTATAAGCCCCTTCCCTTAAATCCCATGAAATAATAGGCCGAAATTTTTAAAAAACTATTTTGATATGAAGTTTAATAATAGAGATTTTAATTAAAAAAAGAATAAAGAAACCTTATACTTATGGGTTTTTTGACAGTTCTATTTATGGAGAGTTGCCGTCACTTAAAAAATAGAGTATTACAGGTTTGAAAGGAAATCAATTCCAAATATACGTGGTAGACAAGAATGTCTATTGACTTGAAATATTATCTAAAACCCATACATATTCAGTATGCAAAATATATATATGTTCACTCCATGGAAAAAAAATTAAAAATGTTACCTTTTTATTGTTAAGATGTTAGGTGAAGTAATAGTGAGAGATATAAGATCAAAGAAACCATTGCAACATTTTTCTTGTTAAGGGCTGAGATGTCTTGTTGAAAACGAAGATGAAAATTTTGTTTTTTAATTAAAGGAAGCAGTGTGTTGTCAAAACCGTCAAACAATTACTTGGTAGAGTATTTTAAAATAAGAATGACATGACCCATTAAATGAAAGTGTTCAATAGAGTACGTTGTAGAGATCCTAATGTGGTTCTACAATTTTTGTCCTATTATTGAAAGTTAGATGAGGGACACATGTTATTATGTCTATTGTTCCAAAGTCACTCTAGTTGTATTTTCTTTTTTTTTTTCATCTTTGTGAGTGTGTGTAATTTAAGACCTATGTATCATGTGTACAGAACTTGGTGAGGAACTCTGCCTTGTGCCTTTGCTAATGAATTAAGTTGACCAAAAA
>JBBPBS010000629.1:6251162-6271136 GCA_037974835.1 Cicer judaicum | reverse complement strand
TAAAAAAAAAAATATATGACGATTCTCTAATCATCATTCTCTATAAACACCATTCAATTTTACTTTACAATAGTAATAACTATTTAGTTTGGTGTTAAATAGTTTAAACATCCATTATTGTAACCACATCTGTGACTAGAGATGCCTCATATTTTATTTTCATTTCATCTGTATTAAGAAATGACAATAATTTTAAAAAATATAATAAATATTTTACTAAATTATATTTATTAATAATTGATATGCTTTATACTATAATAATTGTTATGCTCTATACTAAAAAGAAACAATTGATATGCTCTATATTATAATAATAGTGAAGTAAAATATAAAACTTTGGCAAGTAGTATTACTTTGATAATACAATTGAATACAAACTATTAATCTTATCTTAAAAATTAAAAACGACATCTATTTTAAGATAAATTTTATTTATTAATGTAACACTGATTATGAAACAAATGAAAATACTAATTTATAAAATTTCACTAATTAATACTCATACACTAGTTTTACAACTAACACTGACTAATGACAAATAGTTTTGTAAAAAAATGACAAGTATAGTTAATAAAAAACTAATCCATCAAATATAAGTTTGAGAAAAGTATAAAACTTTAGTAATGAAATTTGGTCAACAATTTTATTTTTTGAAGACCTTGGTGAAAAAAGCATCCGCGGTATTTGATTATTTTGTCCCTCTTTCGGTAGATGTAACCTCTGTTGGTTTATTCATTTACTTTTTTTAAATAACTTTTTTATAAAGAAAGAAAAGCACCAATAAATTTTATGAAGGGGTTTTCAACAAGTGGTAATAATGAATACATTAATTATTTTATTGAAAGAAAAAGTTGCCATTTCATAAAAATGAAAATTACCATTTCTATATATTTTAAAGGAATCGCACATGAATTAGTGTGTAAATCTATGGATCGATGATATTTGTTCGTGTTTGGTAGTTGTATCCCTCGATCATAACTATGATTATTAAAACTATAGTTGAATAAATAAAATTAAAATTTCATATCATTATCCAAAATGATATAAATTTTAATGAAAGAAAATTAACATGGGCATTGCACGAATCATTTATAATGTACTCTTTATTTATTTATTTATTTCTTTATTTATTTATTAATAATATTTTTTCTCTATATTAAATGGTGGATTGGTTAGGTAGGTAGACGATAATGGCAAGTTTGTATCTGATAGTTTTTTCTTTTCCATTTTGGGTTGGTACAAGCTTATTTCATGTACAATGATAATTGTATGTTTGGTGCCTGCATGATAGCATTGACAGGTGTTATAATTTGAGATTTTTTGGGATATATATATTGTTTGTTGATGAAAATGTAAGAAAATTTGTATTCAACGGTAAAGTATTAGATTTGAATGTAAAATATAATATTCAATTAAATAATATTAATATTTAATAGTTTAAATTTAAAATATAATATTTAATTAAATAATATTTAACAGTAGAGTTAAATCTTATGGATGAATAAGATATATTTTTTGTATATTATAATAATTGTGAGTTAGAGTAAAAACTAAACAACATTTTAAATAATAATTTAAGACCGTCTTACAACGAATGCATTTTTTACTCATTATATATATATATATATATATTAAGAATTGACTTTAAATAAAATATATTTTTTTATCCAATACTACTTATTAAGAATTGATATTTTTTTCTATTGCAAATGTAAAATAGAATATAATATTTTAGAAATAAAGTACATAGTATTATTTAGAATGTACACTTGAAAAAATAATTGATCTCATTAAAAACTCAAAATAACTTTTATTTTAAGACAATTTGGTTTTACTAAAATAATACTCATTGCAAGACAAAATGAATATATTAGTTACTTCTTTCATTCCTTTTTATCTATTATTTTTGTAATGGTTATATGTAATTCAACATTCCAAATCCAAGATTCTTCCCAAAGTGTTAGCTTTGCTAGGCTTTAATCGTTGGGCCTTTATGTTCACTAGCTCTAACCCCAGTCACGAAGCCCTCAAATGGTCTTGGATAACTGATAGCGTTTCAACAAGTGTACTTAATCGTTACAAGTAATAATAAAACGGTAGTATCGAGTGTTGAACACAAGAATTATGTTTTACTATCGACTTGTATTTAATTACTAAAATTGAACAAAATATTTCTGAATTGATTGAAATAATATTTAAAATTCACTATAGTAATAAAATTGATCCTTTATTATAAAAAAAATGTCAAAGATAAGTTTCACTTTGAATCCAACCTTGATGTCTAATTTGATCCTAGTTACTGAATTCATTTATTGAATTATTACCAAATTATGTTTATTATTCTTGCCCTAATGTCTTAGTGAAACAACCATTAATTCCAAAGTAACCCCTAATTCTGTAGTAGATTTAAGATTAGAATTAAGCCTTACCATATAGGAATTCTCTTGTTAAAAACTGTCTTTGCATAGACTACAATATCATGAATTTCTCATCTCAAGCATTCGTAAAGTCCAATCCCGTTTCAAAATACGAATCGTATAACATTTTAAAGTTGATCAAACAATAAAAAGCATTAAGCACGAAGATGAGAAAAATAATTCAATAAACTCATTCATATAACTAGAAATCAAATCAGAAAAATAAGGGTTTCATCTTGTTACACTCATCCCTAATAAATAGGATTTAGTTACTCATGACAAAGATAGAAACGATAGAGATTAGAGAAGAATTGCAAGAAATAATTATGAATGATTCTTGATAAAACTGCTCCAATGGTGTTAGAAACGACCGTCTTTGAGTTTATCTGTTAGGGCACAAGTCTCCAAACTTTCCAATAGTGAAAAAGATGCCTAAAAAGTGATAAAAACACATTTTAATGAGCTTTGGTTCATGCCAGGCGCCCCAGGCGCAGCTGCTGCGCTTCAAGCGTGGATTGGCAGATTCATCAATGCGGAAATGCACCCCAGGCGCAGCTGTTGCGATTCAGGTGCACAACTTCTTCTGTTTGACAATTTCTGCATTTGTCTCCTCTTTTGAGTCTGAATTGGGTTTCAGTATCTTCATGAAAGTTGTAGCTATGGAGCTTAGCTTTCATTTACACTTAGTTTGGCTCCAATTGGACATATAAACTCTAGATATGGCTGAAATACTCCACATAGGTCATGTTGATTTCTCACCAAAACTCAACATTGCATTAAAATAAGAAAACAATGCAAAACATCAAAAAATCTCTACTTAATCAAGGAAATAAGAACATAAAAACTTCATTAAACCCATGAACTAAAATCAACAAAATATATCAAACAATTCTTTAAATTAACTAATGATTAAAGATATATAAGACTAAAAATAATGAAAAATATGCATATGATGAAGAGTCATCAGAATCCCAAACTTAATCTATTGGTTGTCCCCAAGCAACAATTAATTTCAGATGTGGTACAATTAAAATTAAACTTAAACTTAAGTTCTCAAATCAGATCAAACTCAATTCTCAATGTTCTAGCTACTACAAAACATTAATCATGCTCCATGATTGCTTATAAAAAACAACACAATTTGTACACTTTAGCATTCATTCATCAAGTTCAACTTTCTCTTCACACAATCTCACCAAAATTTATCTCAAGTGTTTAGCAAGAGTTACAAATTTATTACTCATTCTAGAACATGCATCACGCTATCATAGGATTGAAAAAAAATTTAGTTAACAATTACAATGCAATAAACACATGTACTTTTGGAGGACTTTCGGGCTGTAATGGGGCTTAGATAAGGGTATGATACTTTGGGATAGTAGGCTTTACTACTTGGAGTTAGGCATAAATTTTCAAATTATTCTCCCTCTTTTATTCTATTTTTTTTCCATATTTTATGATAGACATTCTCAACCATTGACAAAAGAACTAAGAAGATGTTATTTTTTTTTTAATTTATTTATTTATTTATTTTTTGTGAGAACCACAACCCCAAACTTAGAAGGTTTCTATCCCATGAGCAACCCCAAATCTAGAACCTTATCAAGACGATATTTTTTATTTATTTATTTATTTTATTTTATGGTTAACTCCAAGTAAGGTGATTTAATTAAAGCCAAATCTTTGACTTGTAGTGTGGCTAGTAACCGAAATAAAAGGACAAGGATCAAAGGGGCTAGCGAAGGATAAAATATGCATACGGTAGTTAAAAAGACTCAAATGACCAAACAAAATTGTCTAAGTGTATGTATAAATTACAAGTGATGCAAGTCAGAATTAGTGCAAGTTCTGAAGGGATAACACATGTCTAGATAATCACACAACAAATAATTAAAGTGTTTAGACCCAAAAGCTCATAACTAGGATAATAAGAGAGAGTATAAACTATCTAAATGATGCCAAACATGCCATTACAAAATTTATTTAGTTTTTTTTTTTAAATGGCAAGTGAGACTTTGAACACCAAGGAGTAATCAACAATGCATACATTAGTGAAACTTATCGAATTGAGCAATGATATAAGCAAAGAAATAGAGTTTAAATTTCAATATTTGAAACAAATAGTTGAAGATTGGGTTCAAGTTGTTAGAAAATTTTCATTGTAGTGCACGTTTACAAACAATTAAAAAAAAGCAAACTCAAATTAAAAAAAAATAAGATTGCAAAAATAAAAGTTACCTCTACCTATGGGTTGTCACCCACAAAGCGCTTCTCTAAAGTCATTAACTTGACGCCTCAACCATTGTCAAAGTGTATTATATGAGACAAAGAACACATCATCTTCCTCACCAATGGATACATATTTCAAGGGAGGTGTCAATTTCTTGAGTTCAACCAGTGACATCTCTTACTTTTTCTCTACATATTCATCTTCATTCCATTTCAACTCGTCCCATGTAGTATCGAAGTGCGGGGAGTGAGATAATGATGCTTCTAACATGAATACAATATATTTTAATCTTGGATCTTCACTATCTTTAATAACATCTTGGGGTAGACATAATACTCTTTCTAACGACATAATGGATCCTTGATGTTCAAGTTCTTCATCGACTATTGAATTGAAAATATCAATTCGGTTGCACCATTCTCTTTTGTTTGAATGCTTTATGGCTTTTAACATATTGAATGTATTGTCTCCTCATTTACCTTAAAGGTTAAGGTGTCATTCGCCACATCAATCATAGCTCTCCCTATTGCTAAGAATGGTCTCCCCAAGATCAAGGGGATATCATTATCTTCCTCCATGTCTAGTACTATAAAATCTACTGAAAAATTAACTTATCTAGTTTGACCAACACATCTTCCACCACCCCATATGGGTGTTTTATTGAAGGATCCGTAAACTATAACATCCGTTGTGTGTCTTTGACTCTTCCAATGCCCAAACTTTTGTATATAGAAAGGGGCATAAGACTCATGCTAGCCCCAAAATCACATAGGGCTTTTCCAAATGTTTTATTCCCAATAGCGCAGGGAATAGAGAAGATTCCAGGATCCTTGAGCTTAGGTGGAAACTTCCTCTGTAGAATAGCATTACACTATTCGGTAAGCATCACAGTTTCACTACCAATTTTTCTTTTCTTTAATAGAATCGCCTTCATGAACTTGGCGTAAATCGACATATTCTCTAGTGCTTCTACAAAAGGAATGTTAATTTCAATTTTTTAAAAATGCCAAGAAACTTACCAAACTGTTTTTCAGTTTCTTCCTTTCTTAATCTTTGAGGGAATGGAAGTCAAATTTCAAGCTTTGGCAATGCCTTATTTTCTACACCACAGGTTCTTCCTCGTTTTCAAGAGCGATGTGCTCCTCAACTGATGTTAGGGTCACCATTTCCTCTGAGTAGGTTGGAGCTGAAGTACTTCCACTTTTTTTGACTTTAGGTGGTACTGGTACATTTACCTTGCCACTGCTTGTTGTCACGATATTGATATTATTTCGCAGATTCAGATATGTGTCACTAGAAAAAAATTTAGGCGCTCTTTGTGCTATTTATTAAGCAAGTTGACCCAATTGGGTCTCAATATTCTTTATTGAGACTGAGTGATTTTTCTGGATGGCTCTTGAATTTTCAACGAAATAACTTGTGCTTGTTACAAACTTCTCAATAGCACTCTCCCAAATAGATTATTGAGGTGGAGCTTGATTTGCTTGAGCTCTTTGTTGACCTTGAGATCCACCCTGTTGATATTTCCATGAAAAATTTGGATGATTTCTCCATTCCGGATTGTAAGTACTAGATAAGGTATTATTCTACTACCCATTGTTACCCATAAAGTTCACCTCTTTTGGTTCTTCTGTATCATCATCATCCGACACTTCACAAGCTCCATTTTTATGTGCTCCCACACAAAAGCAACAACTAGCATGTTTTAACATTTCGATAAGGGCCACTTGGGGTTGTATATGTAGAGTTGCCATCCACTTCTTTATCTCAGCAACGATAACATCTTCTATCTGTTTTGAGAGCAACTTCCCTTAAGCCAACTCCAACTTCACTGTTTCACATAGTTCAAAGAAGTTTGTGAGATGTCTATTGGCGTCTTCGTTATATTTACCAGAAAATTGAATCTCCTTCAACTCTCGATATAGAGCGGGACATATTTCGAACTTGTTGACTGTAACCGGTTGGTTATGGATGACCAATCGAGCACAATTTCTATCTCGATTCCCATACTCGCTGAGGGTACGTTCAGGTGGTGGTGGATCAACTCTTTCTGCAAATATGAAAAAATCCCCCAAATCCTCTTCTTCCACTACTACTTGTCTTTCCCTTTGTCTCTTTTCTCGAACCACCTTTCAATTTACTTTCGCAATTTATTTGATTTCTAGATCAAATAGAAGTTCAGCTGAGGATTGGCATCACATACAAGGTTAGACAAATTATGAGTAATAAACAATTTCAAAAGAAAAATAAATCATTTAAATAAAAACAAAATTTATTGCAGCGCAAAACATTTCAATTAAGTAAATAAATTATACTCAATAGCGATATGACAATCCCTGACAACGACGCCAAATACTTGATAGCATTTCAGCCAGTGTACTGCATCGTTGTAAGTAATAATAAAACAGTAGTATTAAATGTCGAACTCAAGGATTGCGTTTTACTATCGACTTGTATTTAACTACTAAAGTTGAACAAAAAGTTTCTGAATTGATTGAAATAATATTGAAATTAACAACAATAATAAAATTGTTCCTTTATTATAAGAAAAATGCTAGGGATGAGTTCCACTTAAAATCCAACCTTGATGTCTAATTTGATCCTAGTTACCGAATTCATTTGTTGAGTTATTACCGAATCTCTTTATTATTCTTGCCCTAATGTCTTACTGACAGAACCTTTAATTCAAAAGTTACCCCTAATTTCTTAGTGGATTTAAGATTAAAATTAAGTTTACTATACATGAATTCTCTTGTTAAACTAATGTATTTGCAACTAATTTAATTGGTTTCATGACTTGCACCTATCTCTAGACTACAATATCATGAATTTATCACCTCAAGCATTTGTAAAGTCTACTCCCGTTTCATTTTAAAGTTGATCAAGCAATAAAAATAATTAAGCACATAGATGAGAAAATAATTCAATAAACTCATTCATATAACTAGAAAATAAATTATAAAAATAAGGGTTTCATCTTGTTACACTCATCCCTAACAAATAGGTTTTAGTTACTCACGATAGAGATAGAAAAGATAGAGATTAGAGAAGAATTACAAGAAATAGTCATGAATGATTCTTGATAAAACTGCTTCAACGTTGTTAGAAATGACCGTCTTTGAGTTTCTCTATTAGAGCACAAGTCTCCAAACTTCCCAATAGTGAAAAATATGCCTTAAAAGTGATAAAAATGTTTTTTAATGAGTTTTGATTCGCGTCACGCGCCCTAGGCATAGCTGTTGCGCTTTAAGCACACAATTTCTTATGTTTGACGTTTTCTGCATTTTGATCCTCTTTTGAGTTTGAATTCAGTTATAGTGTCTTCATGAAAGTTGTAGCTATGGATCATAGCTTTCATTTTCACTTGGTTTGACTCTAATTGGACAACTATAACTCCTGTTGTTGTTGAAATACTCCACATATGTCATGTTGATTTGTCACCAAAATTCAGCATTGCATTAAAACAAGGAAACAACGCAAAACTATGGAAAAAAAATCTCTACTTAATCAAAGAAACAAGAACATAAACATCCACAAACTAAAATAAACAAAATATATCAACTATCTCCTTAAATTAACTAATCATTAAAGATAGATTAGACTAAAAACAACGAAAAATATGCATAGGATGAAGAGTTATCAATTACCCTACTTCACATGCCTTTAAACCACTCTAATACGTTTTTTTTATCCTTGGAAATAGACTAAGTGCACATAGTATTTCTTCATGAGTTTTTTAGCTCATTGATAGCGTTTTAACAACTGTACTGAATCGTTGCAAGTAATAATAAAACGGTAGTAACAAGTGTCGAACTCAAGTATTACGTTTTACGATTGAATTGTATTTAACTACTAAAATTGAACAAAAATTTTCCGAATTGATTGAAATTATATTTGAAATTAACAACGGTAATAAAATTGATCCTTTATTAGAAGAAAAATGTCATGGATGAGTTTCACTTTGAATCTAACCCTGATGTCTAATTTGATCCTAGTTATGAAATTCCCTTATTGTATTATTATCGAATTCTCTTTATTATTCTTGCCTAATGTGTTAGGGGCAAAACCTTTAATTTCAAAGTAACCCCTAGTTCCTTTGTGGATTTAAGATTATAATTAAACTTTACGGTACAAGAATTCTCTTTTTAAACCATTGCATTTGCAACAAATTTAATTGGTTTCATGACGTGCATCTATCTCTAGACTACAATATTATGAATTTCTCATCTCAAGCATTCCTAAAGTCCACTTTCGTTTCAAAATACGAATCATAGAATATTTTAAAGTTGATTAAGCAATAAAAAGTATTAAGAACATAGTTGAGAAAAATAATTCTATAAACTCATTGATATAACTAGAAATCAAATCAGAAAAATAAGGGTTTCATTTTGTTACACTCATCCCTAACAAATAGGGTTTAGTTACTCATGACAAAGATAGAAAAGATAGAGATTAAATAAGAATTACAAGAAAGATTCATGAATGATTCTTGATAAAATTGTTCTAATGGTGTTAAAAACGTCTGTCTTTGAGTTTCTCTGCTAGGGCACAAGTCTCCAAACTTTCCAATAGTAAAAGAGATACATAAAAAGTGAGAAAAACGTGTTCTAAAGTGTTCTGATGCACGTCACATGCCTCAAGCGTGCTTTAGGCACACCTTGATAGAAAAATGATGTGAAAATATTGTTGAAAATATTGTTGAAGAATTTCTCAAATAAGCCTCAAGCGCTCTAAGGCATAGATAATATACAATAAAGAAAATCTAATTGTTGAAGAATCAATACATTTAGGTTTAATGATAAAGAACCTATTGATATAAGGTGGTGGGAAACAAATCTTTTCTAATTACACAAGACTACCATCAATTGAGAGGTATTGATTTTACTAAAACTTGCTCTCTTGTAGTCAGGTTAGAAGTTATTCAAATCTATTTTCTTTTACTATAAATCATGGAATTACTTTATATCAAATGATGTCAAAAGTGCATTTTGAAATGATTTTATAACTGATAAACTTAACATTGTCATGCAACCACTTGAATTTGAAGAATTTCAATTTCTTGAACATGTCTTCAAACTTTAGAAATGGTTCTATAGTCTCAAATAAGCTTCAAACACACCTTGATAGAAAAATGATGTGAAAATATTGTTGAAATACGCCTCAAGCGCGCTTCAAGTGCACAAGATCTTCTATCTTGTGTTTAGTGCAATATTCTCCTCTTTTGATTCATAATTTGGTTATGGTGTCTTCATAAAAGTTGTAGCTATGGGTCGTAGCTTTCATATGCCCTTAGTGTGACTCCACTTGTACATCTACAATGTCAAATATAGCTAAAATAATCTACATAGGTCATGTTGATTTCTCACCATAATTCAGCATTGCACAAAAACAAAGAAACAATGCAAAACTACGAAAAATCTCTACATAATCAAGGAAATAAGAACATAAACATTTCATTAAATCCAAGAATTTGAATAAAAGAAATTTATCAAATAACTCCTTAAATTAACTAATGATTGAAGATAAACAATGCAAAACTACGAAAAAAATCTCTACTTAATCAAGGAAATAAGAACATAAACATTTTCATTAAATCCAAGAATTTGAATCAACGAAATTTATCAAATAACTCCTTGAATTAAATAATGATTGAAAATAAAAAAGAGTAAAATCAATGAAACATATGCATATGATGAAGATTTATCACTCATACATAGACCAATCGAAGGACATTAACTTGTCCAAGGAAGAGGAAATGCTTGGTCTGTTAGTGAACAAAGGTGAATTTTGCAAAGAGGATGAAATCTTCCCACGAATACTTGTTGGAAAACTCTAGACTGGTAGTAGATACAATGTTAAAGCATTAAAACAAATCACAATCCAAGCACGGAGGTTGAAGTACCCAATTGATGTTTAGGAACTAAATTAAAACCTCCACCTGCTTAGGATTTCAATTAGAACGGACGCTAAAAACATGTTGAAAAATGAACCTTGAAGATTTGATATAAACGTTATCATACTATAAAGAGTAACTGATAGAGCTAAATATGCACAAGTTCCCATTTTGTATAAGGATCTATAAGATGTCTATGAAGATTCGCTAATATCCAATGGTAAAACAAATTCGAGATCTTATGGGCATCCATGAGGAAGTTGAACACTTGGATATCAAAAGAATATAAATATTCTTGAGGATTAAAGTTCTCTTGGACCTGAAAAACCCTTGACGGGGAGCATTGTGATAAAAATAAAACACCGATAGTGGTACATGAACAATGGATGCTCGTAACACATGACGAGAGAAAATAATATATTCCAAGAGCTGACACTCAATAATGATGGATATGTAGGATTTGGAGGGAACAAAAAAGGTAAGATCGTCAATTATGGGACTATGGGTAATGTTTTTATATATCAATTAAAAATGTTTTATTGGTCAAATGATTAAGACATAATCTACTGAGAATAAGTAGATTAAGCGACAATGGTTATGACATTGTCTTTAATAAAAGAAATATCAAGTTATTAGTCATATTGATGGCACTATAATTTTAACTAATAACAGAAAAACTAATATTTATAAAATCAAACTCTTTGATTTAGAAAAAAAAATTGTAGAATGTGTTGTGTTAGTGAACAAAGAGCAATAAGTCTGACACAAGCAATAGGGGCATATAAATTTAAGAATGGTCTCAAAATTGAACAAACAAAATCTAGTTAGTGTATTTCATAATCTAAAATTAAAATCAGATGCTCTATATGAGGCATGTCAAAAAAGCAAGCAAATCATAACTTATTTTCCTTATAAAAATATTGTTTTGAATTTTTACACATTGATTTATTGTGTCCAACAAGGATATACTCTATTAGTTTTAAAAACTAAAAAGTATCATCTTGTCATTGTAGATAACTATAATAGGTGGACATGGGTTAAGTTAGCATGTGAAAATTAATTATTTATTTTAATAATTAAATGCTTGCGTTTTGTCTCTAATTGATACGTTAATTATGAACCAGTCTTCCTTCCTGATTTCGTGCTTCTATTTTTTTCCCGGTCAAAACCCTAATATTTGATCTTACGTATCTGTTAATTGCCCAGTCAAAATGTCAGAGTCAAAGCACACGTTTTTCTATTTTTGAGCGCACATTCTAAGGTCAATTCCTAGAGCACGTTCTGATGGATCCCCTGATTCTTTTAGATCCAGTTGCGGATTTTCTCTATAAATAGAGGGTTATCCTCAGTTGGAAAATCACACCAAAAGCTCTTCATATCTAAGGCTTTTCTCACTTCTCCCCCTTCTTACTTTTTCTTCTATTTCTTTCGAGTGGCCTTAGTGCCATATTACGAGTGGCAGTCATTCGACTGCCATACTGAGAATGTTATTCTAGAACGGTTTTCTACTGTGCACTAGAACTCCGATACAGAGTCTGCGACTTAGTCCACGACTCAACCTAGTAATATTTTTTCGGTGGCTTGTTATTTTGCTAGAGGGTTTTTAAACTTCTAAAACAACATTTTTAAGACATTTTCGAACTTCCATGTCTACCGATGTAATTACTGGGACATGTTCTTCTACATTGACTTCAACAAACTGTTCGGTTTGAGGGCAATCATTTCAAACGATGGTAACAAAAGATGTTATTTTTTCTAACCACAATAAAAGTTGCCAACGTTTTGAAGGATGTCACTCCTATTGTTCCAGAAAAAGTTGAACAAACAAAAAAGGATAAGATAGTTGCTGCATTAACCCAATGGGAACATAATGATTACTTATGTAAGAATTATATTCTTAATGGACTTGCTAATGATTTGTATGATTACTACAGTTTCGACAACAATACTGCTAAACATGTTTGGGATGCTCTAAAGAAGAAATATGATACTAAGGACGCTGGAGCCAAAAAGTATGTTGTTAGCCACTACCTCAAATATCAGATGACAGATTAGTCGAAGCTCAGTCTCATGAAATCCAGAAATTGCTCACAAGATCATCTCTAAAGGTATGTCCTTAAATGAATAGTTTCAGATTGTTGTTATTATTGATAAACTGCCCCCTACTTGGAAAGATTTTAAAAATTCTCTCAAGCATAAAACAAAAGAATTTTCTCTAGAAAGTTTGATCACTCGCCATAGAATTGAGGAGGAATCTCGTAAATAAGACCAAAAAGATGAAGTTCTTCTTGTGGCAAATAACAAGAAAAAGAAATTCATTAGAGCCGTTCTGAAGCCAAACAACAAACAACTAAAGAATTAGAATCGCTCTTCAAAGAACAACAACAAGAATAGGAACCCTCCAAAGGTCCCAAGTTCCAAACAACACCCACCTCCTAGAAATGATCCAATCCCATTTCTTTGTTTCCATTGTGGGAAAAAGGGTCATATGGCACACAAGTGCATAAACAAGTCAGGCCATGCTAATCAGGCTAACCTAACAGAAGAGCAATTCATTGCTATGATAACTTAGATCAACCTTGTTGGTGGATTAGATGGATGGTGGATAGACATTAGCGCCTCATGCCATGTCTGTTATGATCGTGCTATGTTTAAAACATACACTGTTGCCGAAGATAAGAAAGTGTTGTTGGGAGATTCCCACACCACTAATATTGCTGGTATAGGAGTTGTGGAACTAATATTCATATCTAGAAAAACCTTAATTCTAAAGGATGTCATGCACACTCCGGAAATAAGGAAGAATCTGGTTTATGGGTTTCTTCTCAATAAGGCAGGGTTTACTTAGTCTATAGAGGCAAATTTATACACCATGTCTAAAAGGGGTATTTTTGTTGGGAAAGGGTACGCCACTGATGGCATGTTTAAATTGAATGTTGAAATAATTAAAATGTCTCATTCTGCTTACATGTTGTGTGATTTTAATATTTGGCACGCTAGACTCTGTCATATTAACAAACATGTGATTTTAAACTTAAGTAACTTAGGCTTAATTCCAAAGTTATCTTTAAAGGATTTCGAAAAATGCAATTTTTGAAGTCAAGCTAAAATAACAAAGAAATCACATAAATCAGTTGATAGAGAATATGAACCCCTAGAATTAATACACTATGATATATGTGAACTTGATGGAACAATAACCAGAAATGGAAAACGTTATTTCATAACTTTTACTGACGTTTGCTCTGACTTTACTTTTGTATATTTGATAAAAAATAAAAGTGAAGCGTTTGTCATGTTTATGATCTTTGTAACTAAAATTGAAAATCAATTTAGTAAAAAGATTAAGAGGTTTCGTAGTGATAGAGGAACATAGTATGATTCCAATTTGTTGAATGAGTTTTATAAAACCCAAGGAATTGTACATGAAACTACTGCACCATATTCACCTGAAATAAATGGTAAAGCTTAAAGAAAGAATAGAACTCTTACTGAACTAGTTGTTGCTATTATGCTTAACTCTAGTGCTGCATCTCACTGGTGGGGGGAAATTATTTTGACTGTTTGCTATGTTTTGAATAAAATTCCAAAATCTAAAATCAAAACATCTCCTTATGAGATAATGAAGAAAAGACAGCCCAACTTGTCTTATCTTCAAACATGGGGTTGTCTGGCTTATGTCAGAATCTGTGATCCCAAGCGAATTAAACTCCCAAGTAGAGCCTATGAATGTGTATGCATAGGATATGTTGTAAACAGTAAAGCGTATAGGTTTTATGACCAAAATGCAAAGGTGATCATGGAGTTAAATGATGTTGACTTCTATGAAAATAAATCCCCTTTCAAATCAAAAAATAGTGGGGGCAACGAACCTAGTGAAGTTCCTGTGATAAGAAGCACTCAAAGCAACAAACGGGATGAAACAGAAACTCGAATGAGTAAGAGAGTAAAAGTTGCTAAAGATTATGGACCAGAATATATGGCCTATAATTTAGAAGAGGATCTTGCAAATCTAAAAGAAGCTCTGTCATCATTGGATGCAGATCTATGGCAAGAAGTTATAAATAATGAAATGGATTCTCTAGAGTCTAACAAGACCTGGCATTTAGTAGACTTGCCTCCTGGTTGCAAACCAATAGATTGTAAATGGATTTTGAAAAAGAAACTAAAACTCGATGGATCTGTTGATAAATACAAAGCACGCCTTGTAGCCAAAGGTTTTAGACAAAGAGAAAATATAGATTTCTTCGACACTTTTTCACCAGTCACTAGACTAACATCCATTAGGGTCCTTATATCACTTGTGGCTATTTATAACCTGGTTATACACCAGATGGATGTTAAAAAAGCTTTTTTAAATGGTGACCTGGAAGAAGAAATTTATATGGAACAACCTGAAGGTTTTGTAATTCATAGACAAGAAAACAAGGTCTGTAAGTTAGATAAATCTTTGTATGGTCTTAAACAAGCTCCTAAGCATTGGCATAAAAAATTTGATAACTTGATTATGTCGAATAAGTTTAAAGTGAATGAACGTGACAAATGCACTTATTACAAATATGAAAATAGCATTTGCACTATCATATGTCTCTATGTAGATGACTTACTCATATTTGGTTCAAACATTCATGCTGTAAATAAAGTGAAATCATTGTTGAGTAGCAACTTCGATATGAAAGACCTCGGAGAAGCAAGTGTAATCCTTGGAATCAAGATTACTAGGTCAGAAAAGGGAATCTCTTTGGATCAATCTCACTATGTTGAAAAGATCCTAAAGAAATATAATTACTCTGGTGAAGGTGTTAGACAAACTGAATATGCGAGCATCATTGGCAACCTCAGGTATGCCACTGATTGCACTAGACCCGACATAGCCTACGTCATGGGATTGTTGTGTAGGTTTACTAGAAGACCTAGTATGGAGCATTGGCACGCTATCGAAAGAGTCATGAGATACCTTAAAAGGACCATGAGTCTCAGATTATACTATCAAAGGTTTCCTGCAGTCCTTGAAGGATACAACGATGCTGATTGGAACACCTTATCAGATGACTCCAAAGCAACCAGTGGCTATGTTTTCAATATAGCTGGTGGTTCTGTGTCATGGAAATCGAAGAAACAAACGATAATGGCTCAGTCCACCATGGAATATGAAATGATAGCACTAGCTACTACTAATGAAGAAGCAAGCTGGTTGAGATTCTTGCTAGCAGAGATTCCTTTGTGGGAAAATCCATTGCCAACTGTGTTGATCCACAGCGATAATACCACGACTATTGCAAATTGAGAATCGTTATTACAATAGTAAAAGAAGACAAATTCTTCGTTAGCACAACACAATTAGAGAATTACTTTCTAAAGGAGCTGTTATAGTGGATCATGTACGCACTGATGAAAATTTAGCAGATCCTTTGACAAAAGGATTAGCTATAGAGAAAGTCCTATAGATTAATGAGTCACCTATGATGGTAACCCGACCTAAAAGACTAGAGATCCCAATGATTAGGTTCAATGGGTAATAACAAGTCATAGTGATATGAGATGAACATGATATATAATATATAAGAGATGCATGATTCTTGAAGTGATAAAAGGATGAGATAATAGAAACTCTTAATGGGATCTATACTCTATGTGGAGTGGAGTACCAAGCTATAGGAGTACTCGTGATAGACTCACCTATGTGAATGTGGAAGTGGGGGCCGCTTCCTATAGAATTTTGAGGCAGAATTCCTAGAGCGTTCACTATACAGGGATACACGTGCATGACCCTAAATGCACGGGCTTTTGAGAATACACCTAATGAAAAGGTTGTGTGTGGGTTTGATGTCAGAGATAGAGTTCAAGACTACGTGTCACTCTTGTTGAATCTGAATCTTACTTGCTATGCAAAGGTTCAAGTCGAGAGACACATTTGTTTATGCATTATCTTATAGAAGCGTTTGATGCTATTCAAAAACCTATTTTTTTAAATTCAAGTGGGGAATTGTTGGAAATGATGATGCTTTAATGGAAATTTATTGGAAATAATGATGGCATTTATGAGAGCTAGTGTTGTTGTGAATTGAAAAAAATGAAGTCCCACATAGGAGGGATATCACTCACTAGTAGGATATATAAGGTGGAGGTATGAGACTTGGAGAGGGTCCCAAGGGGTACCCCAATTTAAATGCTTGCGTTTTGTTTCTAATTGATACGTTAATTACGTAACTGCCTTTCTCAGAGTCAACATTATTTATCTGATCCAGTCTTTCTTCCTGATTTCGTGATTCTATTTTTTGCTCGGTCAAAACCCTAATATTTGGTCTTACGTATATGTTAATTGCCCGGTCAAAATGTCAGAGTCAAAACACACGTTTTTCTATTTTTGAGTCAACGTTCTATGGTCACTTCCTAGAGCACGTTTTGATGGATCCCCTAATTCTCTCAAATCCAGTTGCAGATTTTCTCTATAAATAGAGGGTTATCCTCAGTTGGAAAATCACACTAAAAGCTCTTTGTATCTAAGGTTTTTCTCACTTCTCCCCCTTCTTACTTTTTCTTCTATTTCTTTCGAGTGGCAGTCATTCGACTGCCATACTAAGGGTGTAATTCTAGAACGGTTTTCTACTATGCAGTAGAACTCTGATACAGAGTATCTGGTTTGTTTTATCCTAGGGACTTCGTGGTTGATAGTATGTCTTGCATAATTTGGGCAGTGACTCGAAACGTCTAAAACAGAGCGATCTAGTCCGCGACTCAACCTAGTAATATTTTTTCGGCGGCATTGTTGTTTTTCTAAAGGTTTTTTAAACTTTTGAAAAAACATCACCTTATCTCTTAGATTACCTATTGAAAAACTTAAGTTATATTGGAAGAAGAGTGTTCTCTCTCACCAATTTCTCTCTTCTTAATTTCTTCTCTCCACCAATCAAAGTGTAAGAGATGAGTAGTAATAATTAGAATTAGAGATTTTGGAATGTGTTCACGTGTTCATAATAAATTGATGATCTATATCATATTCTATGAAATTAGGGACTCTCGTTGCAAAAATAAAAAGATTTTGACTCAAGAAATTGTTTTAAACGTTTATTGTCAATTTGAAATTATTTAGGAATGAACTTAGTTGCAAAATTAGAGAATTCTTACTGCAAATCCTAAGACATAAACGATAAAGACTTCCACTACATTTTGTACAACACACACGTGCATTCAATAAGAAACTTCTTCTTTACACTTGACACTTCTAGAATTTCTCTTAAGTATGACTTTGTTCATTCATCATGTACGCTCTTCCTTTGAGATAAAGTTCTTCATCCATATACAATTACACTGTTGTTGGCTCACACACAACAACGAGAGATGTATAACTTGTCAAAAAACCTTTTGATAAAAGAAGATGATCATCTCGAGTCAAAGTTGACTTTGATAACATTGTTGGATCACGAGGAGTCCAAATGACCAAAAAGATATCACATTAGGTTTGGACACCACATATCCTCACAAAATTTTAAGATAATGAGTATGTAGGTCCCATTATTTACATGGATCGATCTATTTTTCAAGTATCAACAAAATAAATTATCCATGTATACTCGCGCTATCGTTGACTCACATGCATCAATGAAATAAATTGTCACACTATCACATTGTAGAAAACTTCCAATTCAGACAATTAATCATCTATAATTAAATCGTAGATTCTAATACTATCCTTGGAACATCAATAGAGTCTGAAACACATAAAAAAATCTTGACATTAGGCTAGCAACAACAACTAAATATCAAATTTTCACAAAATATCTTAAGACAATGAATTCCCTTATTTACATGGAGGTGAACACAGATATTTTTCTCAAACACAATTATTTACTCATTGTTCTCCAAAACAAAACACTTAGGAAGTGATGCCCTTAACAAATTTATGGAATACTTATAAATTTCACAATATATCTCATTACTCAAGCCCCAAATCTGGATAGAAACATAAATCTATCCGGCTACTCTACAGTTTTTTTTCCCTAAATTAATTTTTTAGTTGTTTAACTTATTTTTTATTTGAGTTTTATTTTTTAATTATTTTTGTCATTTTTTTTCTATTAATTATATTTTTATTAATTTAGTTATTTATGTTAATTATGATAAAAGACGTTAAATTTTATCATTCTTTTATCTTTAAATTCATAAATGTTATGAGTTTCAAAGTCATAAATTTGATGAATGTTTTGGATTTTTAAATTGAAGAAAATTATTGATATTTGAATTTATAAATTTGAATATAAAATAGATTATAAAATTTAACATTGTTTTGGCAGAAATTAATAAAAAAATCAACTTGACCAATAAAAATATAGTTAAAAGGTCAAAATGGAATGAAAAATAATTAAAGAAAAATTCAATAATAAATCAATGAATTAAAAAAATAATTTATTTTAAATAAAATAAAAAGCTACTTATTATTTACGACTTCGTGAGTGCTTGTGTTTATCGAATTTTTGTTCTAATAGCAAAATGACATTGAAAGGACTTGTGTTTATCTAATCGATTGATTATGAATATTGGGACTCCTTGTTGAAATAGAGAATCACTAATTTTATTTCTGAAAGTACATAGATTTATAATTAATCACACAAAGGTTGGGGTTTCTTCTAAAACAACTAAACTACATAAGCATCCATTTATGAATGATCAATTGAATTGGGTGAACTACAATAATGATTATTTTGTGATGAATTGAATTGTGGTTAGTTCATTGAACTACAAAAATTCAACCTTTGTGTTTGGATCAAATGAACTACAATGATGATTATCTTATTAGTTGAACTGTGGTTTATTTGTTAGGCTACACAAATTTGGCTTTTCATCTAAATTAGATGGACTATAATGAGGATTATCTTTTGATCAATTGAACAATGATTTCAAATATTTGACTTTTCATCTAATCGGATTAACTACAAGGAAGATTAACTTTTAATAGTTGAACTATGGTTAGTTCATTAATGAACTACATAAATTTTACATTTTAACTAATTTGATTAACTACACTAAGGATTAACTTGTGATTAGTTCATTAGTGATTAGTTCATTAGTCTACAAAAGTTTGACTTTTCATTTGAATAAGATGACTTTACAATTAATATAGGTGATTAGTTAACTGTACTACAAAAGTTTTGACTTTTTATTTGAATAAAATGAATTGCAATGAAAATTAATTAGTGATCAATTGAAGTGTAGTTATTTCATTGAAGTATAAAAGTTCTAACATTTGTATATGAAATCACATAAATTCTGATGATGATTAATTTATTATAAATTGAAATATGGTCAGTTTTACTTCACTATTCACTACAAATGTACCATTTTTTATTTTAATTATTATAAAAATTTGAACTATTTATTATGATTTTCTTAAAATAATTTTTAAAGCATTTCATATTTTTCATATAAATTTTTTA
>JBBPBS010000629.1:6210470-6251136 GCA_037974835.1 Cicer judaicum | reverse complement strand
AATATTTTAATATTTTTGTATTTATGCCACTATTTTTATATAGAAAAAATCTTGAAATTCATAAAATGAGAAGTTGAAATTGTTTTTTTTTTTAAAAAAAAAAAACAATTTTTATTATCTTAAAATTTAATATTTTATTGATTGAATGTCAAAATTATTTTTCTAATATGTAATAAATAAGTCCAAAATAGTTTCTACTATTTTTTGAGTCGTTTCTCATAAAATTAATTTTTAAAACTTAAACTTTAAATCAACTCATTTTAATCTTTAACAAATAGTTCAAATTTAATTTATAGATAATAATTTTTATTTTTTAATCTTATTTTTAACTAAGTAATAATATAATTAATTCATCACATTATATTTTTAAAAAGTTTCCACCCTCCAAAATTTTATTCCCCCTTTCCCATTTCAGTCTCCCACTAATGGCGTTAAGTAGAGCAAAAAAATAGGTGCCTCTTGAAAATCAAAACACTAAATTGAAAACATAAAAACTCATTAAATGAAAGTAGAGATAAATATACAAATATTATCTTTAAAGATAAACTTAGTCTCGACTTTAATATTTTAGTTTATAATTAATTAATCTGTATATATATTTATTATGTCAATATAACAATAGTTAGAGAGGGCCAGTTTTCTTGTTTAATTAAACAAATGGTTGAAAACTTATGTCTAGTATCTCTCCACCTTTTTGACTGCATTGTACTCTGTCACGAAAAAGAAACTCACCAAGAAAATAATAAACATTAGTACTAGTAATGAATAACTACCATTGAAATTAAACCCTTTGTTATGATATCAATAAATCAATTATATCATCAAACAAAAAGAAACCCAAAATTTTTGTTCCACCCAAAAACCCCTCAAATTTTTCCATGGGAGAAAAAGAGAAGAACAAGAACAACAACAAGAAGCAAAAACAGCAACACCCAAATGACCAAAAAACCAAACAAACCTCAGATTTCTCCTTTAAACCAAGTTATGATGTAAAAGGTATAAGATTTGGTGGCCAATTCATAGTAAAATCATTTCCAATAAGAAGAGCAAGACCCTTAGAACTTCTCAAAGTTCTTTCTTTTCCACCAACAAACAACAAAACCAACAAATCAAAAGATAAACTTCCATTCCCTTCAACAACAGCTTTCTTGCCAACAAATTTCACAATCTTGGCTCATCAAGCATGGCACACACTAACCTTAGGACTTGGTTCAAAGAAATCAAAAGTTGTTGTCTTTGTTTTTGAAACTGAAGAAATGAAAGGTGATGTTGATAGAATTTGGCCACATGAGATTTCACTTGGTGATGTTAACAAGAAACTCATAAAGGGTCTTGTTGGTTTTGAAATGGCTAGATTCAAATTCAGAAAAGGGTGCTTGACTTTTTATGTCTATGCTGTTAGAAAAATTGGAAGCTTTGGTTTTGTTTGTTCTGAAGATCTAAAGACTATTCTTCAATCTGTTGTTGAGCTTAAAGATTTCTTGGATCACACTGTTATGCTTTCTATGCCAAATCAAAGAACCATTAGTTACTCTCATAATAATCAGGTTGCTATGGCTCATTAGATTCTTGCTGCAATGTCACACAAATAATATCAATGTTCTTGTTCAATATTATTATATTGGTGTTCGACATTGCAGCAACATAGATATATATGATCAATTATCAAAGTTCATATATTTTATATTTTATATAAATGTGTTTTTTTTTATCTCTTCATCACATTGACAACATTATTGTTATTATTATTTTTGTTAGGATATTAATTTTTTTTTTTTGGAATTTTTGGGAGGTTTTTTATTGGTTTATTTGTTGATTATCTTGCTTGATTTGTAATTGTTTTTTTGGAGTTGGGGGAAACAGAAAGTGTAATTTTAGAATGAATAATTTTGGGGATTGAATTGAAGTTTATTGTACAATTGAAGTTGAATTTGTCCTTTTTACCGACACATATTGATGCAAAATTTGTCACAGGAGCAGAAGAGTTAGGAGAACATATTTTGTTCTTGCTAGCCAGCCTAATTGATTTTTAGCTATTCCAGGCATTGCAAAATCACTGTCTAGCATACCCTGAATTCATGACATTATTAATACTCCTAATTTATCTTGCACTTGTTAGAACATCAAAAATTGAAAATCGTACTATTTAACCTCTTCTTAAATGCTAATTATTAGCACAATACGGTTTTCATTATTCTTGTTTTTACAGATTGTAGATCATTCTGGAAATCATATTATTACGTGGCCTAGTAATTATTTATATATATATTCTTTTAATGATTTTTATCGAAGGTTGAGTTTCACAGGGATTTATGTTTGAATTCCTCTTAGAAGTAGAAGAAGAGGCATTCACATTTAATATTTAACGTATTTTAAATATAATTATTTTTGGGAGAGAGAATTTATAGTAAAAATTATGAGATAGTCCTGTACATTTATATCTCCCTGTACTCTCCATATTAATGTAACACTACAAGATCCCATTTTTTATAGTATACAAAATAGGTTAAATGGTTGAAAATGTTAGTCGGCAATAGTAAAGAAATTTTAAGGATGTACCATGAATTTCTTTAGGGCATTTAATATATGTTACAATTATTTTAAGAAAATTCAATATATATATATATATATATTTAAGTTTTTAATCTAACAAAATTATTTTATGTTCAGCAAATTACTTTTATTTTTTAAGCAGCGATATTTAACTTTTGCTCTTTATATAAGGCGTATATATACAGTTGAATTTAATACTTTTTTTTTTTGGGTACAGAATGTATACTAGACATATTTAATGAAAGTTATGGTACAGAGAGTCTGCAATTTCTGTATAATATAAATCTAGGGTACAGATACCGCTCAATTCATTTTTTCCCCTGCAAATTAGTTCATGGTAAATTGTGCCAATGTCCAACCCGTGATCCATGAACCATCCATTTTTAAATGTTACTAATTAGTATTTTATAAGTAGGAAAATGTCAAATAATCTCGAATTGTGAAAAAAGATCATGCATACAGTATTCTAGCTTGGGAAAAATGCATTTAGTAAAATATTGGAATATAACTGTGACTATAAGTTATTGGGAATATACAACTACATAGGAAATTAAATATGGCAAAATAGTACTCTTTAGCACAATGGAATAGTCAGGATAGGATCCATTGAGAAGCAACAATAACCAACCTTTTCCTCTTCATAAAGTTTCTAATTGTTCAAAAAAGTAGAGAAAAATAAAATAAAAGAAATGAGACCATATTTCTTTTTCCCCTCTGCCCACCTGTGGCTTTAATCATGACATGGGAAGGACCCATGTTACTTTAATCTTCACAAGATTCATGGACATCTCTGTCTATTGATGCTTGTAGCTGCAGTCCTTTACCTTAGATATTGAAGTTGTGTGTGTTTGAAGTTTTTTGACTTAATAAATGTGTTGGCCTCTAGGTGGTTCCACCATATGAGTCATTATAAAATGTCACATGTTAAAACATGCACTTTATAAAGAGAGGCAACCTATGGAATTAGTTACGAGCATATGGTCCGGTTCGATTCCGCAAATTAACATAATTTAATTAAATTATTAATATTTTTTTATAAAAAAACATAAATATTATCAAAGTTTTAAATTTAAATTATTAATATTTTTTTTTATAAAAAACCATAAATATTATCAAAGTTTTAAATAGTTGTTTTGATTGTAGCAGCATTTAAAAAAAGGTTAAATATTATAAAAGTTTTAAATTGATGTCTTGATTGAAGATGTGTTAAAGATTTCTCAATTTTCATACTTATGATGTTGCATCGTAAAATGTGATTGTTTTTATGGATGTGAACATGTCATATCAAACTAAACTTTAAAAAACTCAGCTAGATATGATCTATTTTATCAATATTTTGTTCGGCTTGATTTGACATTTTTTTTAAAGTTTGGTATAGTCTAAAAGTCTATTTTATATCAAAATATTTAAATAGTATATTTTATATTTTTAAATAAGTTAAATTAATTCTTAATATATAAATAAAATTAATAAAATAATAAACATGAAGAAAATTAAAAAATTAAAAATTTGAGTTTGATCTTATTTAAATTAATAAATTTTTAAAAAATTTGAACCTAATAATTTTTTTAATCAGATTAGATCAGACTATACTTTAAGTAATTCAAATCATAAACATCTAACGGAAGATGTAACCTATTTCTGTTCTTACTTGTCCTAGTGTGAGTTAAATTATTTGTACAATCTTGTATTATAGTGTAAATATTAGTTGAGAGATGAAATAATGTTTGAATAAAAGAAAAATGTATCTTATATTATAGTATATATATTAGTTGAGAGATAAAATAATGTTTGAATAAGAGAAAAATGTACGGTAGTTGATAGATTTATCAAAATATAATTAATTCTAAAGAAGTGTTTTTGTTTTTTTGGATTGTAAAAACCGTGATTCTCATATTTGTTTTATGAACGAGGTTTAGTTGCAACTTGCAATTGTTGTGTTTTGTCGCAACTCTTTTTAGTGATTTTTCTTCACTGCATTAAAACAGAGAATCATGGTAATAGACGATACCAGTGTCTCAGTTGTGTACCTTTTTTCTTCAAAATATTGGATCATATTTTGTTCACCAAATATTTAGTCTTTTGAATAGAGATAGCAATTGGTATTTGGTAATGTATAGGTAGAGTATTATAATACTCATCTCAACCCGTACATAGACTTATACTTGTGTACACAGTTAGCAATTTTAATACTCGTATCTGTATTCTCTAATTGTCTAAATACTCATGCTTGTATTTGTTATATATGTTTTAGTTAAAATAAATCAATAAATCATAATATATTATATTATTTTATTAAAATTAAAATTATTAAAAATTCTTTAATATTAAATTATTAAAATTACAAACCAAAGTATTTATAACTTATCAAAACATTTTCTATAAAACAACATATCCAAACATTATAAATTAATAAATATTATAATAAACATCACCCAATAAAGTATGTTTATTGATCGGTGTTTGAGTTTGCTTTTGATTTTTTATTTGTCAAAATATAGAAATTTTATGTGAACTCAGTTCATATACAACGTAAATATTTTAAAATATGGGGATTTTATGTGAATTCATTTCACGTAAGTTGTAAACATTTCAAAGTTTAGTACGTAAACTATGTTCACGTACGCGTATTTAACAAAGTTTAAGAATTCACAGGAAATACGTGAACTGAATTCATGAACACCTACGTGAACAAAATTCACGAACACCTACGTGAACTCAATTCACGTAACATACTTGAACGCAATTTACATCAACTTATGTGAATTCAATTCACGTATACATGATCTCTGTTAAGTAAATGAGGCGTACATGAATTGAGTTCACATAGGTGTACAAAAATTGAGTTTACGTGAATTGAGTCCACGTAGATATTTGTGAATTCAGTTCACGTAAATATTCGTGATCTCAATTTACTTCAAATATTTCTGTGGTATTTTCTTTTTGGATGCAAATAAATGGACCAAGGGGGAGACAATAGTAACAAAATGCATGATGGTTTGTACCTTGATTTTGATGAAATGTATGATGGTTTGAAACCTGATTTTGATGCAATGAATGATGGTGTTAAATCTGAAATTGACAATGCTATGAATGACAGAGTTCAACCTATTATGGTGGAGTTGACTAATGTGTTTACCACCGACATAATGTTTGATACGCTTGATGATTTATTGAGATGAACTAAAAATGTTGGAATGAAAAATAAAATTATCGTAGTTATTTTTAGGTCTGAAACTATGACAACACGACCAATAACAAAGACAAAATTAATTTTTGGTTGTGAAAGAAGCGACAAATATATACTTTAGAAGAATTTTAAACCTAAGAGAAGTATTTGGACTAAAATTTTGAATGTCCATTTGGATTGAGAGGAACCCCATCATGTGTTGGTGATGGATGGTATCTACATGTAGCATGTGATCTCCCTAACCATGAATTGGCAAAAAACTGGCTGATCATTCTTTCTTAGGCTGATTGTCTCAGGAAGAGAAAGTTGTACTTGGTGAAATGACGAAGAATATAACACCCAAATTTTTAACAGCACAAATGTATTTTTTTAAACAACTTAATAAAATAATATGTCGTAATACAAAATGAAAAGAGTTATAAATAATTACATCATATATACAAACAAACTAAAATAGGTTTTGGGCTAATAGTCTACATTATACAAATAGAAGATACACAGGAGCTATAAGACTTATTAGACATTTCTCATGCCCCTGAAGTATTCTTGGCAGACACCTCCACATAAGTACTACTCCAATAATGATATCCCCAATGGTCACGTCAAAAAAATGAAACATAGACACACCAAAAAGTCAATTGTCAAGTTATGCCATAGATATATTCATCCACAAACAAATTATGTACAACCACCAAAAGAAAAACACTAAGGCCTTATACAACAAAAATTAATATGATCATCCACTAACAACTACAATAACAAGGGTGACCTCCAAATACTGCACAAGTTCTTTCTGACGCAGTATCTCTTCTCGAAGTAACCTCGTCCTCTCCATCAGCCATAAAGAGATCAATCTCCTCAGTAGTCAAGTCCATTGACGAGATATGTGGCTTTGACGACACCGGAATCTCATAACAACTCAGTACCTCAGTAACAATCAGTAGGGGATCATTCTCTGGAAGTGGAAGATCTTGCTCAACCCGCTTAGACGGTCATATAATATCTTTTCCCGTTGGAATAAACTCTTTATCCTTCCCGCCAATCCCCAATCCAACCACTGTATCCTCAACTCCTACGGTGACCTCCGTATCAACTCTAACTGAGGCATTATCTGCATCTTTCCTTGCTCTATTCACCCCGAGCACCAATCCCAAAGGTCGTATGAGTAGCCTGCTTGAGATGAGGTCGTATACCCAAGCAATCGATTAATATCAATCAGGGAAATCTAACGACATTTCCGTCGTCAAGGTAACAATTGGTGTTACGAACTCGGGTATCAACTGAGGGCAAAACACAATTTTCACAATAATATAAAGGGTCACCAATCGAAATTAAAAATAACATTTAACAATTATGTCATAATGACAAGCAATAACACTTAGCAATTACAACACGATAACAAACAATAATAGAGTATGTATATATAAATATCATATTATAATAAACATGACCCGGGTGTAAAGCACCTTAATGCAATGCTTATATGTCAATGCACATGATTCCAAAATTTCCAAACCCTCATCGAGGGGCGTAAATCATAAATATACTGCCTCTCACAGACCATTACTAATTATCGAGATGTTACCTATCACAGATCAACACAATTTACTAGATTATAGTCTATTAAATACCTACACAACAAATAAATATTCTTAAGGTTAATATGGACCAATCAACTCATGGAACCATCTCGTGGTCCATCACGGTCACCATAATTAACGCTGTAGCCCATCACAATCACCACTAATTATGAAATGCATGAGCATACTCTGACTCTTTCACAACAATCATTATGTAATTGTATCTATTTAAAGACGCCCCTTTTAATATTCATCACACATTAATAATTTATCACCCTTTTCACATAGCATACTGATGACATATTCTCATCAATAAAATTTATAACATGTAGCAACACGTATTGTCACTCAAGAATACATTATCACATCAATATTAATCATCACATATTCACACATCAATCATACATCAATCACACATATAAAGTTCCTATGTGCAAATTAAAAATTGGAAGGAGCCCTTATCTTAACTATAGCTTTTTCAACAGTTATCACTACCACAATAAAACACAGAAAAATCTCGCTCATGCTGACACCTTCAATCAACTTGTGTTTTACTTAGTCCCTGAAACTTTAACTACCTTACAAACTTTTTCTTACTCCTTGCCTCCTTAGAGTATATATACTAAAAGAGTTTAAAATGAGTAAGGACTAATATTATTATTATTCACAATACACACTTTCAAATATTTTCACACAACCAAATATTTTCTCAACTTTGCCATAATTCATTTTTTGTTTGAAACGACCAAAGTTTGAAAATCAAGAATTTAATCACAAAATTTTAAAACCTCATAGTTCCAAAAGCAATTTTATGAATAACCAACTCACAATTTTTTTCCAAAATATTAACTTTGATTTGGCTACTACCATTTGAAAGGAAAGGAAAACTAATCTTCTAATCTTATAATAATAACAACAATAGTGGCTTCATCAAGTGAATTTATTTATTTTAATCAAACCTCGTCTTTAATATCATCTATCTCACAACCTCATCTTTAATATCATCTATCTCACAACCTCATCTTTCAAGGAGGAGTATTTTTATTTATTCATTTTTTTTTAAAATTAAACTTAAAGTATATTCACAAAAAGTACAAAAATAAGAGAAAAAGGAAAATGAGGGAAAATGAAACCAAACCTCGATATCAATGAAATTGAAAAGGATGCTTGGAACTTTTAATTACTGTTATAAAGATTTAAACTTTTACATAAAGATAAAAGCTTCAATATAAGGTGGAACTTAAACACAAAGGTTAATACTTTTAATACAAAAAATCAAACTTCTAAGCGTACAAATTTACACTTTTCATAAAACTTCTATGTTTTCAAGACTATCTCAATATCACGTACATCAATTTTTTCGCTATCATCTTCAACAATCCATACAACGCCAAAAAATGGTAAGTTGAATTTGAAGAAATATCATTATACACCACCAACGTCGAAAAAGGTTTAAGAAAAGTTTTGACTATTCTTTGGAAAGACATACACTAAAAAAATCATTTTTCTTTAATCACCACAACAACATCAATATATCAGAGTTCTCCCCACTGCTAACTTGGTGCCAATGGTTTCGATTTATTTTTGAAACTCAATGAGCTAACTACACAAACATAAAGATTCATAGGAATTTGTTCACCATTAAAATTTATCCGACCACAACTAAATTTCAAAATTATATCTTTTTCGGATACCAAACTTTTAAAACCAAATGATCTATATTATTTAGTTAAAACTAAATAAAACGAATATTTTTCAAATCACATATACACACATTCGACTATTAGAGCACAAAAAATTTGAGTTCATAAAGTACCCTAAATATTTTCTTTTTAAACTCAGTCCAAGAGTAATTAAAAAATTAACATTTTAAACTCAAAATATTTTAATTTCAATATAACTTTTTGTAAAATTTCAGTTTCATTTCAAACTCATTTATTTGAAAATAACTCATTAAATTATTCAAACACGTCAAAAATCATTTTTTTAACCATTACTAATAAAATCAACAACAACACAACAACAATAATAACAACAACAACAACAACGAGAAAAGATTTGTTAAGAACTTAAAAATCTCACTCATCCCCCCAATGTATAAAGTTCTATGAATTTTGTAGAAAAAAAGGAAGGAAGTAAGTGTCTCACCTCAAATTAATTAGCTTACAAGCACCACCTTGTAGAAGGGACTAACTTTCCTTCCTAACTCTTCTCGAACGGAGGCTTTGATCTAGTAAAAAAATGAAGAGTTTTTTATTTTTTATTTTATCACCAACATTTTTTTTTCAAGAACAGATAAGGAGGAGGCAAAGAGAGAGACGTCGCTGACTTCCTATATAAAAGGGGGGCTGGCTCTTTTTTTATTTTTTTATTTTTAAACATATAAACAAAAATAAAATTAATAAATAAATATATTATAATTAAAATATTTAGGTATATTACTACAATCATCATTATAACATCTAAGCACTCTTACACACATCACTCACTTCTCAATCTAATTTAATTAAAATATCTACTCTCGTCGCAACTCAATTGACATATGAATTTATAAGCAACATGTGACATCTCAAAATTTTTATCGATAATAAATTATCCGTAACTTAATTAAATTACTCTCTAATTATTAATTTTGGTACTTAATTCATAAAATAAAAAATTGGGCTAAAGGCCTAAGCAATTCAACCCAAAATACACTAAAATTGTATAAATTAGAGTTTAGAAGATTTTTGGTCTTACAAAGAACTTGATCAAACCAAGAAACATATCGATGACATTAAATGATCAAAATGTTGAAAGTTTAACGAAAATTAAAAAAGTTTATAATGCGCGTCAAGCATATCATTCATCACTTAGAGATAATAGAACAAAATGCAATATTTAATAACGTTGAGGGAACACGAAAAATATGTGCATCAATATAGGAAGGTAGATGATTCAGATGAGTTAAGGGACATATTTTGAGCCCATCCAAGAGTTTCAAGTTTCAAATGTCATTGCTTGAGATTATTGGTCTTACTTCTACTGAAATAACATTTTTTGTAGCGTGCTGATAGCTTTGCGTGGACACTACAAATGTTGAAAGTTTAACGAAAATTCAACAAGTTTACAATGCGCGTCAAGCATATCATTCATCACTTAGAGATAATAGAAGAAAAATGCAACATTTAATAACGTTGAGGGAACACGACAAATATGTGCATCAATATAGGAAGGTAGATGATTCAGATGAGTTGAGGGACATATTTTGAGCCCATCCAAGAGTTGCAAGTTTCAAATGTCATTACTTGAGATTATTGGTCTTACTTCTACTGAAATAACATTTTGTGTAGCGTGCTGATAGCTTTGCGTGGACACTACAAATGTTGAAAGGACATATTATAAGTTGTGAATTTTAAGTCATCATTACTGATAAATACCTTGCTTTGATAAACGCAATTTAATATATTTTTCCAAAAGCAGTCAATTTATTATGACTGTTTCATGTATGCAAGAATGTCAAATCCAAGTGCAAGATGATCCTGTTTCCAAAAAAGAAGCAAATGTACATAATGGAGGCATGAGACACTCTTGTTTACAGTTATGACGAGGCTCATTATTACATGAAGTTGGCTATGTTTGAAAGAATTTGTAGTAGCTTTTTATTTTTATTATGTACATGAGTAATAGTTAATTCCTCATAAGGAAAGATTTGTTGAGGCGTGGCAAATAGAGTTATGTACTCTGGGAACACGACAAGACAAGGGGATGAGTTGGGGCATTAGAGTTTAAAAAAGATATTACAAGACAATATGAGTGATGTATGCAGTGTTTGGAAAAATATATCTAGCATGATTGTATTACAACACAGTGAGATAATAGCATTATTTGAACAAAACATAATTCAAAAGGTGCATTATTATACTAACATATTGTACGTCTATTTTTGTGGTGTTGTGTCTAAAAATACAAGAGATCATATAACAGCATAGTATGATCACATGAGGTATGTAGGTATTGATAAGTGTGAGTGTCGTTGCACTATTAGGACAACCCATGGTGTACCTTTTTCATGTGAAATAACCAGGTATACTATGATCCTATGTGCCATTCCGTTAGATGCTATTCATGTTTGGTGGAGTAAATTAACTTTTCATGATGATGGATCGGGTAAACCTTCAAAGTTATCAGTAAAACATGAAATATATGTCATAGTGAAAAAGTTTGACGAACTTGATGTACCTGACAAAATTGCACTTAAAAGTAAATTATGAGATATTGAGTATTCATCCACTACATCCATGTGTCCACCTGTTGATAAGGTAAAAAGAAAGGGTGCACCAAATAAAAGTAACAAAGTTATCAATAAGTTTTTCAAATATTTCCCATCATCAAAAAGGGAGAGATTGTAATTATAAGGTGTCTCCTAATTAGTTTTATCTTAGATTTGGTGTTTTGAGTGATGTCAACTTTCTTTATGAGTAACCTTGAGTATTCTTTCAGTTTTTCCTATCTAAGTATTATTTTCCTACCTCTCTAGGCATTGAGTATTATGAAGTCTCTAGGAAACATGTACTATAATGCCTCAACAAGCAACCAGAAGTACAATATATGAACTCCATAAGAATTGGGGCTTCTTTTCCTATTAAGTTGAGTTTGTATAATACCTATCTACTTTCCACAAGTAGTATTTACTCTATTTCTCCAAATTTCCACTTGAGACCTTCTAGTCTTCACAACAATTTTGGAACTTTCCTATTGAGGAACAAATGATTACAAGTCTCTTCAGACTTTCCTTTAACAAAGAAGGTAGCCACTATTAAGTCGATTAACAATAAGATTACAAGCTTGTGCCTAACTTGCACAAAGTTTGTCCTAAAATCTTAACTCTCGTTGAGAGTATATTACAATTAAAATCATATTTTGATTCAAGTATTACATGTCATTTAGAATTAATTATTATTATACTTGATTGAATTACAAATATTTCTAATAACTCTCATAAGAGAATATATTACAATTTGAATCTCATATTCATTACCAAATGAGCTACACGGTCTCATACTCCTCAAGTTTTATCTTATTTGAAAAAATATCTTTTTAGAAACTTAGCATAAGTGGACGGATGTTGCAAGGTAATGTCCTTGATACATTGGAGGTACCCACAATACTACCACTTGCCTTACCCTGTTAAAATTTATTGAAATGTTTGTTCAAGGCATCAAATTTGGTCATGATCAAGTCAACTCCATCTACCTCAAACTTACTTGATGAAACCCTTTTTAGGTTATTACCTCTTTCATTGCCCCATTGGCGATGATTTGTAGCCACAATTTTAATGAAATCATAGGCTTCACCGAGTGGCTTATTCATCAAAGCTCCTCCAGTAGTAGAATCAAGAGTTACCTTAGAAGGATATTGCTATCCATTATAAAAAGTATGAACAATGAGTCATTTCTCAAGATCATGGTAAGGACATGATTCAATAATCCTACCAAGTTTTTATTAGTGTTTGTCTTACCTTTTGAAGAAAACCTATTATCTAAGATCTATGGTATACAATCTTTGAGGAAAAAAATTTCCTCAAAGGCTTTTTCCAATTAATCCCAAGTAGTAACCAAATCGGCTGACAGTGGCTTCAACCAAGCTTTGGCGTTCTCTCTGAAAGAAAAAGGAGAACACTTGAAGGCGAATAACATCTAAATGAGCACATTCCATTCTTATATTGTCACATGCTAGCACAAATTTTTCAACACGATTATTCAGATCTTCATTAGACAACCCTCTGAACTGATTTTAATTTATAATAGAAAGTAGGCAGAAGATATAGTAAAATTCCTAACTTCTATGGGTGGTCTAACAATCCCCAAGCATAGACCCCTAGCAGTCTAGGCTGCATAGTCCTTCAAAGGTCTTTTAACATAATTGGCTGCCATGATTATATAGGCATACGAACCTCTCTAACCTTTTGTCTTTGTTGCCTTATTCTTCTATGAAAGGTCCATTCTATCTCGGGATCAATCTTAACATCAAATCCAAAATTTTATGTTCTTCGCATAAAAGAAAAGAAATCATCTGCGAAAAGCAAAAGGTAATAATAGCAAAACGAAAACAAAACAAAACACAAAATGAATGTGTTTTTATTTTTTTATAACAAGTACCGACAATAAAAAAATTACTTAATTTAAATAAATGAATAATCTACCTCCAATTTGTTAAAAATCCAATTTTACCCTTAATAAATTCATTCACGCGAGCGGTAAAAAAAATTACTTCAAAATCTGACCCCTCGTTGAAATTTCTGATAAGTAATTTTAATAAACGAAATTTCCGGCAATTATATGTAATAATGGAAATTTGGTCAATAAAATTTCCGATAGTTGTATTTTCAATATCGGAAATTTTAAATTTTCGGAAGCTACCAGAAATTTCAAAAATTTTAAAAAATCTGGTAGTTAGTTTTTGTTCACCAGAAATTTCATTTTTTAAAATATCCGGTAGTTATTCTATTAAACCGGAAATATAAAAAATCCGATATGTTATTGAATTTAATTTACCAAAAAAATACATTAAATTTAAATTTTATCATTATTATTATTTTGTTAATTTTTATTTATTAGACAAAAAAAGAAAGTTATTATAATATAACAAGTTGGTTGTTTTGACACATCTATTTAACCGCATATTTTATTTTATTAATAGAATTTTGATTTTTTTAATTATTTTTAATTTATTTAAAAAATCAAAATACTATTAATAAAATATATTAAATTAAAGAAAAAAATACAGTTTACTAAAGGTGCCACAAACAAATGACATGTCCCTAATATTTTGCCTATAAAATAGCAACATATTTTCTTAACAACTCTATGCTATTTTTATTGTAAATATTTTATAAAATAACAACTTATTTTCTTAACAACTCTCACCTATTTTTATTCTGATGTAATAAAAAATAATAATAATAAAATATACTAAAATATTGTTAATGTAATTAAATAATAATAATAATAATATTTAAACAATTTCTAGTAGTACTCCCGGAAATTTCAAATTTTCAAATTTCTGGTAGTATTCTCGGGAATTTCAAAAATAAAATTTCTGGTATTTATTTATAACTACTGGAAATTTCAAAAATGAAATTTCTGGTATTCATTTATAACTACCGGAAATTTTCATTCATTATGAAATTTTCGGTAAAAAAAAATTCTTTTAAATTATTACAGTTTCATTAAGGGTATTTTGGACATTTTAAACGTAATTTTTTTAAATGAGGGGATATAGAGTTAATTGAAGGGTACAAAAGTCAACAATCCAATAATGAAATTAATAGCCAAAGAAAACACAATCTCCAACAACGGCGCAAAAAAATTGATGTGAAAAATTCGTAATTATACGGTTTTGTTTAAGTAGTAAAAATATTGAATCCACGTAGACTCTATTTAGAAGTACCAATTAATTATATTTTAATTAAACTAACGGAAAAAATAACTTTGTTAAGAGAAAGTTGAAACAATGAAATAGTAAGAATAAAATAAAATGCAACAAACTAAAGACGATTTTAATAATATTGAGAAGATTAGAATGGGGTTTGTCAATGATAACAAATAAGTCTACATCAATTTACCTTTTATTAATATTGAATCTCTTTTAAAGGTGAATTATCCTAATATAGTTAGTATTCCTTCTCAAGAGATAAGAACTATGTCCAATTAAACCCACTCTACCTTTCGAGGTAATTAAATTTGGATTGAACCCTTTAAGTTTTATGATAATTCATTGATTCCTCAAAAGACCAAACTTATTCTGGTAATTTTAGTCTCGAGTTTAATTCCTACAGTTCTAATACTAAGGTTCACCTCTCGTTCCTTCCCCTAATACATATGATTATGCAAATCAGAGATCCAATAAATTTACATAACATGAATGTTCAATAGATATTAAATCAAAAGTAATTCAATAATTAACAAAAAAAAAATAATAATCAATCCATCATCATGAATGGATCAAAGGCTATGTCAAATCCTAGAAATACGAAATCCACTCAAACATCAAAGAAAAATAATCCATGAAACATATTAAGAACATTCAAATCGGGAAATTAGTGAAGGAAGAAGAAAAAAGAGTTTGATCCTAGCTCCAAAGCACCACCCAAAGTCTGAATTTCATAACCCTAAAACCTTCTTTTTAAGTCATGTTTATACTAGGCAACAAAGAGGTCCAAGCCCAATTAAAATAAAACTGAAAATCAAAAAATGAGCTTTGGCTTATGAGACACCGGTAAGGCAACTCTCACACCCTTGTATTTCATAATAAAGCATGAAAACAATAATCTTATCACGAAACACGACTATGTGAGATGACATGCCCTAGTCATTTTTCTAATTAGACTCAGCGAAATAGCAAAGCGAGAGGCATGGTTGTGTTAGCTAACACACTCTGCCCGTGGTTCTTTTTGCCTTCGTGTTTGCATTCAAATTTCTTTCAAATTGTATCCATCTTTAAACCATATCATTCAAACCTGTTTTTCAACATAAAAGTGCTTCCTTCCTACCAAACAAGAATTACCAAAGCAGATTCATATAAAAACTAAACCAAACAAAAGAAGTTTTAACCAATTGAACTAAAAATTCATGTACAAAACAACGAAAATAAGATGCAAATATGCCATTGTGCAAATACGCCTCTATTCTCGTTGCCAACTTTTGCGCCATTGTATCTTCTTAATTTTGTTTTGAATCATGGTTTTACCTCTAGACCATCGTGGGTTTTGCTGGAATTTTTTTATATCATAGATGTGTGTTTTGTTTTGTTACAAGGATTTTATGTGTCCTGTGTGACGGCCCTTATGCATCCACCAAAAACAGGTTAGCGAGTGGCATGCAGGGTCTTGATATGGTCCTGCCTCAATCCTTCTGAAGGTTGTAACACAATGAAGGAGAGTGATGCAAAACCAAGAAGGTATTTTGTGTAAGCTCTTAACAGTAATATTTGTGACATTTCGATCAGTTAACTACCACATCCATGCATGAAAGATGAACAAATAACGATTGCTATTCATGAAGAGGAATATAGTGCAAGTCTTAAGGCATGTAAAAACAACCTTCGTGGTCTAATAATTTGATCAAAGGGTGCAATATCATTAAAGGTTGAAGAATTGTGGGACAAATTACTTGAGTAATGGAAATCTTTGGGCAAGTGGGGTTTGATCTCACTTGGTAAAGGACATTATGTGTTATCTTTCTCATCCGTTGAGGACCTTAGAAGTGTTCAGTCAGTTAGTTAGTCCATTAATATTCAAAACTCTTGATGTGGACTCATCAATTTAACCCTAATCATCAACATCAATCTTCTAGGATAATACAACTATCTTCTCGGATAATACAACTAGTAAATCGAAATTTGATAGATCTTTAGGCCATTATGCCATATTTTTGGTTGATGTTGATTTGACTGCAGTTTCAAGACCAAGTTGTAGTCGAAAGAAAAGTTTTGCATTTTATGTGGGAGTGGAATATAAGAAACTACAAGATTTTTCAATTACTACAAGCACATTAGCCATACATTTACTTCTTGTGAAAAAAACTCAAGCTAGTAAGAAGAGAGAGATAAATAACTTAGACAAGGAGGAAAAAAACAAACAAGCCCGATTAGTTTTCCGACCAAGGATAATCGCCCTTCTAGCAATTGCACTGCTGATGGAGATAATCAGCAAGATATTGATCGTAGTGATCCAATTCTAATGGTGAAATGGTTGAAAATGGGGGAAAACAAGATAGTGAATAGAAAAAGAAGAAAGAATGAAAAAAGAATGAGTGATGAAAAGGATGATGTATTTTTATAGAGAAATTGGTTTGATCATTTGCGATGAACTAAAATTCAACTTCATTCTCAAATGTTTGTTAGAAACAAAGTTCCTCGCAAATTTTGAAATTCGAAATCCACTTTTCCTCTGAAACATTATCTAGGACAAATGTTCCTTGCAAATCATAAAATTCAAAATACATTTTTATCGCACAACTTACATGATAACTTTGTTCATAACAAATCTTAAAATTAGACTTTTCCGTTTAAACGTTTCTTAAGAAACCTCGCAAATTAATGAATATTTTTTTTCATTAAAATATTTAATATTCTTAAATAAAAATTTAATACAAAATAATTATAAAAACTGAAAAATTTATTTAAATTAATTGAAAAAAAAACTTGCAAAATAAATATTAAATATGCACATGTAGATAATTAGTATGATAAAAATATAAAATTATCCAAATCTAGTATGATAAAAATAAAATTATCCATATTCAAATACTATTATTACATACACATGTAGATAATTAGTATGCAAGAATAAAAAATAAAAAAATAAAAAAATAAAAAAATAAATAAAGACCCATTCCAAATCATCGTCATAATCATCATCTGATGCAAGTTCATCTACAGGCGATGACGGTTTCAGATCCATCTATTCTAAAACTTTCGTTCCATCCTTTCATAAGCTATTTGTTTATTAAGCATCATTTCATACATTTTTTATTTGTTTCTCCATCATATGTCTTTCACGCTCCTCTTGCGCATGTAGTTGGACCCTAAATTATTTTGTCCTAAATTTGACTTTGTGACCGTTGTTGACTCAACTGTTGATTTATATACTCTTTCATCTGTTCTATTAAGTTGAACATTTTAGAGTTAATTGTGGGCAATGAGTAGAGCCTTCTCCATCAACAATTTGCTAATAAATGCTTCTTTCTCCCCTACTAAGGGCCAAGTTTTTTTGGCCATACGCTTTGTTTGCTTATCCCTCGTCCAACAACAGCTCCCAAAGTCTATTTGTAGTAGCCTCATCAAATACAGGACTAGAATTCATAGATGGAGATTATGAGCTACCAGACTGAGATAATGTTTGTCGTGCAAGCTCATGAAATTGTTATGTATACAAAAAATTAAATAAACATATCAAATGGGATAAAAATTTGAAAAATCTATTCAACATTATAAAAATATATATTAATTTGAGTGTTCTCGTAGCGAACGTCAATAAATCATCTTCTCTAACATGTGTACGATAATATATCTTATTCACATTTAGATTTTTTTTTGTTTATGTTTCTATTTTATTGAAAAAATGTAGAATAATTATTTTTTTATTTAGAAATATATATTTAATAAATATATAATATTACAAATCAAATATATATATATATAATTAAAAAGTTTAAAATTTTATTTTAGATCACCTTAAATTTTTTTAAAGCTACTCCATATCATCCTTACTCATTTTCTTAATTGGAAGTGGGCCAAATACCCTTAGTTCGTCTCAAGGGTGATCCTCATTCTTTTAAATGCAATCTTAGACGGTAAGAGTCTAAATTTTTAAATTAAATATTAATTTAAAATAGTACTTAGTAAATTAAAGTAAATGAAATCCATATTACATATCGTCCATTAGAATGTCTAACAATTCGTTGATCATTTGATTCTTGTGCTTGCTCCTCCTCCTTTTTTGCTTCCTCTTATTCATGTTGTTGTTATTGATGTTATTGGTTTGTAAAGCCTGATTGTGTAGAGCACAAATCGGGTATTGTGACGAAGATTTCACTTGATTGTGCTTGTGGTCCAGGAAAAATTGAACTGATATACCAACGAATTTTAAATATAGGGGGTGGTGATGTATGTGGGGATCGTAATGGAATAATAGTGCATAAAGGTGGAGATGAATATGTGGGACTTGTCAACAATGAAAAGAGGAAGAAGAGAGACAACTACTCTAGGGTTTCATAACATAGAATGAATCGAACTTGAGTTAATAGGGTTACAATAAGTCTATTTATGGGTGAATAGAAATGTCTAAAATACCCTTACTACTAATATATAATAACATTATCTAATATCTCCCTTCAAACTCACGATGCATTACATGGAGCATTGAGAGTTTGTCAACTAAAAAATAGAAATGTTTAATGGAATGCATCTTTGTGAACAAATCAACAATTTGTAAAGATGAAGAGATAAACGGTAAAGTAATGGTTCCATGCTGAAGATGATGACAAGTAAGATGACAATCAGTCTCAATGTGTTTGGTGCGTTCATGAAAGATCGAGTTGTGAGCAATTTGAATAGCACTCTTGTTATCGCAGTGCATCGGAGTTGGCTCAAAAAGAGAGATACCCATATCAGACAAAAGCCAACGCAACCAAATTATTTCAGCGGTAGTGGATGCCATAACACAATACTCAGCTTCTGTAGTGGAGCGAGAGACAATGTCCTGTTTCTTACTCTTCCAAGAAATAAGAGAATCTCCAAGAAAGATACAAAACCCTGTGGTGGATTTACGATCTGTGGTGTCACCAGCCAAATCAACATCAAAATAAGCTCGTAACTCCAATGAGGATGACGATGGAAAGAGAAGACTTTGAAATTGAGTTCCTCGAATATAACGAAGAATCTGAAGAAATGTTGCCCAATGTACTGTAGTGGGAGAGACAACAAACTGACTAACAACATGAACATCATAAGCAATGTTAGGTCTGGTAATCGTAAGATAGACTAAGTTGCCAACCAAAGTACGATACAAAGTGAAATTTGGTAAAGGAACACCATCCGAGGGAGCATATTTCACATTCAACTCAAGAGGAGTATCTCTTGCTCTAGTATCAGAAAGACAAGCCTGGTCAAGGATGTTGGCAATGTACTTGGATTGAGAAAGAATGTAGCCTCTAGAAGAGTAGACAACTTCAATCCCCAAGAAATAGTGAAGAGTTCCCAAGTCATTCATCTCAAACTGTTTGGTTAACTGCAATTTCAACTCATTGATTCCACTAACATCGTCACCTGTAATAATCATATCATCAACATATAGAGAAAGTATAATGCGACCAAAAGTGGTGGACCTTATAAAAAATGTAGAATCATATTCACTAGAGCGGAAACCAAGAGAAGTAATCACAGTAGATAATTTCTCAAACCAAGCTTGAGGATCATATTTAAGACCATATAGAGCCTTTTTTAACTTACATACTTCCCCTTGATTATGAGAAACTCCTTGTGGAGGGACCATATAGACTTCTTCATGAAGCTCACCATTTAAAAAAGCATTTTTGACATCCATTTGGGAAATATTCCATTGATGAATAAATGCAACTGCATTAAGAGTACGGATAATGGTCATCTTGGCTACAGGAGCAAAAGTTTCTTCATAATCGATACCATATTGTTGAGAGAAACCCTTAGCAACAAGACGTGCTTTTAGCGCTCAACTGACCCATTAGACTTAGTTTTGATCTTGTATACCCAACGAGACCCAATAGCACGTTTTCCAAGAGGAAGAAGTACTAATTCCCAAGTGTCAGTTTTGTGCAATGCAGATAGTTCTTCTGCTATAGCCTGATGTCCAAGAGGATCAAGAACAACCTCTTTATAAGAAGATGACTCAGACAAACTGTGAATAGAGGTTAAGAAAGAAGTAAACGAAGATGAGTAAGTGGAATAGACAAAATCAAGTAACTAAGTAGACTTACGTTGACAAAAGGAGTAACGAGGAGGATCAACAATCACAAGAGGTGGTTGGACAGCCGAGGGGACAAGAGGGATATCATCATGTGGAGTAGTAGTTTTTGTCCTGCAATTCTCAACATTACAATCACTAGAAGCATTATCATTAGGACCAAACAGATCAATATGAGTTAGTTCAGAATTCTTAGTAATATGAGAATAACAGAAAACAGAGTAAAAAGGAATGTGCTCAAGAAAAACAACATTATGAGATATATAAAGTTTTCTTGCATGAGGATCATAACAACGATAACCCTTTTGACCATCCCCATAACCAATGAAAAACATACATGGCTGAATGAGAAGGCAACTTACTGCACTCTACTTGAGGGCGAATAACAAACAAGTAGAACCAATAACTTTCAAAGAATAGTAATTAGGGGTAGAAGCATACAATTTTTCAAAGGGAGACAAACCTGATATAATAGAGGATGGAATTTTATTAGTAGCATGAACAACAATAAGAACTGCTTCTCCCCAAAACTCACTAGGAAATGAAGCGGACAACAAAAGGGAGCAAACAATCTCTATAATATGACGTTGTTTCCTTTCAGCAACTCCATTTTGTTGAGGAGTATCAGTACAAGATGTTTGGTGCAGAGTGTCATCATAAGCAAGTAATTCAGAAAATTTATTAGATGTATATTCACCACCTAAATCACAACAAAAGCACTTTATAACATAATTATGTTGAGTTTTGACCATTTCACGAAACATATGATAAATGTCATAAAATTCAGACTGATTTTTCATAAGTGAAATGCAACAATAATGAGTGTAATCATTAATAAACGAAACATAATATCTAGATCCATCTTTGGTGAGAACTGGTGATGGACCCCAAACATCAAAGTGAACTAAATCAAAAGGCGCATATGAAACGAAAACACTTTTACTAAACGGTAAAGCTGGAAGTTTTGTAAGTTTACAACCACAACAATCTGAGATATCACATGTTTGCAACTTTCCTAAGGCTCCAGTAAAAGCCAAATATTTTAATCTAGAAGCAGAAACATGTCCAAGGCAAGAATGGCATAAATAAAAACTAGAAGATAAGGAATTCAAGTGAAAACTAGATAATAAGTCAGCAATAGTTGTTGAGGCTGCAATATCTAGGAGTCGCAGGTTAACCAAAACATAAAGTCCCCCCTGTCTATGGCCTGTACCAATCAGCCTCCCAGAATGTGGATCCTGCACACAACAAGAAGTGGAAGAAAATATAACCGAATAACCGAAATCAAATATTTGACTAACAAAAGAAAGACTCTAAGTAAGATTAAGAATATAATAAACATCAGATAGAGACATGTTAGGTGTGGAGACATAACCAATGCCTGCTAGTGGCATATGAGTGTCATCAACAATCATAACCAACATAAACGAGACAAGTTTCATAGACACAAAAGGTTTATCATCATATGTCATATGGTGAGATACTCTAGAATCAAGAATCCATATGAAAGGAGATATACGTAACATACTAGAGTAGTTCAAACCTTTAGAAGAGGTGCCAGACATGACATGTGATTGAGTGGCAAGAAGTTTTTGAAGTTGTTATGCAATATTAGATATTTGGAAGCAGTCTTAGATGAGTATACAGAACTAGAACTAGAGCCAATTGTAGGAAGAGTAGAAGCAACAACATTGGACGATGTCCCCTTAAAATTCTTCTAATGTGCTCTCCCTAATTTCGGACAATGTGCTTTCCAATGACCTTTTTCTTTGCAAAATGCACATTCATCATTATCAAGCCCAACCCTCCCTTTAGATTTTTCTTTTTGAATAGGAGCAACAAAAACAAATGGAGGAGTTGAGAGAATTCCCTTATCTGACACACTAGAATGAGTCTGAAGTCTAATTTCTTCTGCCAACAATTCACTAACTACTAATTTAACATTAGGAAGGGGGAACAATGCAAAATACCCCCACGAAGGCCCTCAAAACATCACGAAGAGCCATCAGAAACCAAACTAGATGTTGCTCCTCTCTTTAATCAATGTATGCTTTGACATCTTTAAACTCAAATGATTCCATAAGAGCCAATTGATCCCACATATTAGTCATTGTCGAATAAAATTCCTAAATGGTCATATTATTCTACTTAAGGGCTCTAATATTACTTTCCAACTAATAACATTTTACAAAGTTAGACTGAACATACAAACGTTTCAAATGATCCCAAATCTCTTTAGCAGTATCATATTTTGCTAGTTGTACTCCTATAGACAACTCAACAGAATTATTAATCTAAGTAATAATTTTTGAATTACTAACATTCTATATTTTCAGATCTTTTGTATATTGAGTTTTATCCTTTTTATCTGTAAGCTTAACAGAAGTTCCCACATATCTTTTTCAATCAAATTATTTTTATCACATAACTCTAATAAGAGTAATTTTGTCCATTGAAGTGAACACTAACAATTTGAAGAGAATAATCCTTAGCTCCAGCCATAACAAATAATGATAGGAAAATACGACAAACACAATCATTGAGACAAAATAAATTAGGGATAACCTAGTGCTGTGCGAACCCGATTTCTCGCCCTTCAGACGTTGTGTCCCTGATCCGACCAATGAAGATGAATACTTGAATGTTGCGAACCTGCTGTCCAAAAATTAGCCCGATCCAACAGTTAACTAATGCGCAATCGATATTTTTCTGATACTGATTTAACAAAATCGAGAATATGGTTACTCTTCTCTTTTCTCTTTTAGTGGTTGCCTTTTCTATCAAAATAGTCTCTCTTCTTTACAATAGATCCCAAAATCAACCAAAGGTTTTTGATACCATGTTAACAATGAAAAGAGGAAGAAGATAGACAACTACCCTAGTGTTTTATAACATAGAGTGAATCAAACTTGAGTTAATAGGGTTACAATGAGTATATATAGAGGAGAATATAGAAATGTCTAAAATATCCTTACTATTAATATATAATAACATTATCTAACAGGACTCAATGAAGTACTAGTAGTGTATACATATCGAGTATGTGTAAACAATGGAAGTTTCATACTAGATGGGTCTTGGGAGGAAAATGGCAAATGGGGTATTATAAGAGGGTGGAGTGGGAGTTTATGGGGATTTTAAAGATGTGCGTGGCATGAAAACATATTGTCCCAAATAATATAGATTAAATATTTTGTGGCCGAATAAAACCCTCACAAATTAGTGACCGAAAAAGCCCTCACAAAGGCCAAAATTGAAATTGGTCTTTATTTGTGGGTGAAAAAGCCCTCACAAATTTTTAAATATTTAAGTGGATTTTGTGGTTGCCTAAGCCCTCACAAAATCACAACATTGTGATTTTGTGAGGGCTTAGGCAGCCACAAAATCCAGTTAAATATTTAAGAAGTTTGTGAGGGCTTTTACAGCCACAAAAAATGCATTTTGTGAGGGCTAAATTCGTCACAAAGGATTGATGTGACCAGTGGAATTTAGGCTGCAAAGGCCGCCACAAAGGAATGACCATGTGGAATTTGTGGCTGCAAAGGCCGCCACAAAGTAATGCATAATCCAGCTGGAATTTGTGGCTGCAAAGGCCGCCACAAATGCTCAAAGCAACACTATATATATTTCTCCCCCTCCTACTTCATTTTTTCACATCCAATTTCTCTCTAAACCTCATAATACTATTCTCTCCTCCTTCTCTCTACACAAAATTACTCTTCATTTAAATTTGGTAAGTATATATTATATTATATATGTAATTTTATAATTTTATTTTTTAATTTGATATAACCAATTAATGTTATTGATTTTTATTCGATATAACTAATTAATATTTTATTATTTAAATTAATCTTTAATTTAATTATTAATCTTGATTTTTAATTTAAATATTTTATTTTAAATTTTTAATTATATTAAGATTAGTTTATTATATATTAAATTTAATTTATAATTACATTATATTTTAAATTTAATTTAAATTTTAATTTAATTTAATAATAATTTAAATTTTAATATTATAATTATATTAATTTATTATATATAATATTATAATAAACTATTAATTTTGAATTTAAAAATTAATTTATTAAATACGAATTATTTTGTGGCGGCCTAAGCCCTCACAAAATATATTTTATTAATTACGTTGGCAATTGTGGCGGCCAAAAGCCCTCACAAAGGTCCGGTCTGCAAATTCAGCATGTCCTTTGTGGCGGCCAAAAGCCCTCACAAAGGTCCAATCACACAAATTCAGCCTGTCCTTTGTGGCGGCCTATGCCCTCACAAAGGCAGACTTTTGTGGCTGCAAAAGCCCTCACAAATGCTTGTCTTTTGTGGCTGCAAAAGCCCTCACAAATGCCAACCTGTTTCAGGCATTTTGTGCCTGCAAAAGCCCTCACAAAATTTTGTGACCAGCTTCTTTGTGGCTGCCAAAAGCCCTCACAAAATCCACTTTTGTGGCTGTTTTTTTTTTCCCTTTGTGAGGGCTTTTGGCCCTCACAAAATTCATGTTTTCTTGTAGTGTTTTTTTTAAGTTAAAAAAAGTAATGTTTTAATTATATATAGCTTTAACGTATTACAGTTGTTGTAACAAAAAATTAAATTAAATAACTATTTTAAAATAAAATTATATTTGTGGAATGTATATAAAAAAGAAACTTACAAGTACCAAAATAAAAAATAATTATAATTGCAAAGAGTGAAGACAAATTCAAACTATTTTTAAAAATATAAAATACTCAGATAGTAAATATTTAGTGAAGTGGCACTTAAACCAGGATTTAAGTTGCTGAGTATACAATTTTTATAATATTAAAAACTAAATAACAATTCAATTAATTATATAATAAAAAAATTCAACCCAAATTCAATAAATGTCATCTCCTTTCATCTATACCTCCCATTCTCTCAGATAATTGAGGCTGTCATGATCAGTTCAGTAAAAAAAAAAAAATAGTGATCGTTATAGTATCGTTTTCAATTTTTATACTATTCTTTTTCCTTCAAAGCCAAAAAGATACTCAAAACCCTCCCAAATCAAACATTCCAAAACCTATAAAACTCAACCATTGATATGAACGTTCCACCGACAAAACTCAACCATTTGCTTCAGTGTTGTGCGAATCTTCCGTGCATCTTTTCAATCCCCGCTCTACTCCTCTTCTAATTTTTTTTAGGTTTGAATGAATCTAAAATCCACCTCTATCTTTTCTCATCCCCACATGTACAACAACAGTAACACCTAGAAAGTGGTTTATTTCTTGATTGTTGTGGTTTTTCCAGGTTGAAAGTGGTTTATTTTTTTTTAGGTTGAAGAAGATTATTATTATTAGTTTGAAATTAGATAAGTCTAGAATATAATTTCTATGTAAGAATATAGAAGTGTTTTAATTATAGAAAATTTTGGAAAGTATCTAGAAGTGAGTATTAATTAGAATCTCCTAGAAATGTGTCTAAAGTTTTCTATTTATACCTGTAAATATCTCATTGTACTTGACATTAATAATCAAGCAAATTGTGAGTTTTCTATTATAAATACCTTCCTTTCTCTAACAAAGTGGTATCTAGAGTTTGGTTGTGCGAGTTGAGAAATGGCGACCCGTGATTACACTACTTTCCACTTTCTATAATTATAAAAAATGGTGTCTTCACATGAAAGCATTGTTTGGCTCTCAAGGTGTATGGGAGATTGTTGAAAATGGCTATGATGAGCCACAAGATGAAGAACGATTATCTCAACTTGAGAATGAGGTTTTAGCAAAGACAAGGAAGAAGAATCAACAACCTCTTACTCTTATTCATCAATGTTTGGATGATTCTATGTTTGAGAAGGTTGCTGATGCTACGAACTCAAAAATATCTTGGATGATTTTGGAGAAATCACTCCAAGGCATTGACAAAGTGAAGAAGATAAGACTTCAATCTTTAAGAACAGATTTTGAAGCTTTGAAGATGGAGGATTCTGAACCAATTTCAGATTATTTCTCAAGGGTGAAGACAATTGTGAATCAAATGAACATATATGGAGACAAGATATAAGATGTTTGTGTAACAGAGAAAACTATTCATTCCTTGATTCCTAAGTTCGATTATGTAGTGTGTGTTAGTGAGGAATCAAAAGATCTTGACTCAATGTCAATTGAGGAATTAGAAGGTTCATGCAAGCTCAAAAAAAAAAAAAAATGATGAAAAGGCAAGAGGAGCCACTAGAGCAAGATCACAATATCAAAGCTTCATTGAAGGATGATAGACGAATCAATAGTCAAAACATACATGGACGTGAACAAGGAAGATGACGAGGACGTAGTCGTGGCCAAGGAGGAAGAGGAAGAGGAAGACGAAGAGGAAGAGGTTTCAATCGTGAATCAAACTACGAAGAAAAAAGTCACTCATCACTAAGAATTCGTGGAAGAGGAAAAGGTTATGGCTATTATTAAACTGAAAGAAGGAATGAAAAATCCAAAGTTGAATGTTATAACTATCATGAATTTAGTCATTTTTCTTGGCAATGTCGTAATGCTCCTAATTAAGAGGAAGAAGAGGTTAATCTGGTTAACGAAAATGAAGAGTCAACTTTGTTGCTAACACTCAAGGAAGAAGATAAAGATGCTAATAGTTCATGGTACTTGGACAATGGTGCATGTAACCATATTGTGGATGCAAAGAGAAATTTGTGGAGCTTAATAAAAAGATGAATGGAAATATTTCTTTTGGAGACTTGTCAAAAGTGAAAACTGAAGGAAAAGTATAATTCTAATTTCTTCTAAAGATGGCAGTCATAAGTTGATTAGTGATGTATACTATGTGTCTAAATTAAAGAGTAATATTTTGAGTTTGGGCGAACTTCTTGAAAAATGATATGAAATTCTCCTGAAAATAAACATATTTGGCTTAGAGGTCAAAACAACAGTTTAATTGTTAAGGTTCTTATGTCGAAAAATAGAATGTTTATCTTGAACATAAAAACTATTGAAGCAAAATGTTTGAAGATGAGTGTCTAAGATGAAGCATGGCGTTGACATATGAGGTATGGCAACTTGAACTTTCGTGCACTTAAAATTATGTGAGAAAAGAATAAGGTGAAAGAGATGCCCGCAATCAATCATCAAAATCAATTGTGTGAATGTTGTCTTCTTGTCAAGCAAGCTAGAAAAAGTTTCCCTAAAGAAGTTACATCAAGAGCAACTAAGCCACTGCAACTTATGCATACCGACTTGTGTGGACCAATCAATCTATCTTCATTTGGTAAGAGTAAATATTTCATATTGTTTATTAATGATTTTAGTAGAAAAACTTGGATTTATTTCTCAAGCAAAAATCTAAAGCTTTTGTTGCTTTCAAGAACTTCAAAGCTCTTGTAGAGAAGGAGAGTGGTCATGAAATCAATGCTTTGAGATCTGATTTAGAAGGTGAATTCACTTTGAAGGAATTTAATGAATTATGTGTAATTCATGGAATTCCCCGTCCGTTGACACTTCCAAGATCTATGCAACAGAACGTAGTAGCCGAGAGAAAGAATATAACTATTTTGAACATGGATATTTGCATGTTAAAATCCAATAGGATGTCAAAGGAGTTTTGGCAAATCACTATCCAAATTCAAATGTCAAAGACCTAACCCCTCTAGAAGCATGCAATGGAAGGACGGCTAACGTTAATCACTTGCGTGTCTTTGGGGGCATAGCTTATGCACATGTGCCACAACAAGAAATATCCAAACTTGATGATCGAAGCATTAAACATGTCTTTGTTGGCTATGATTGATATTCTAATGGTTATAAGTTGTACAATCCATGCAACAATAAGGTAGTGGTGAGTCGTGATGTTAAATTTGATGAAGATGCTACATGGAATTGGGAGGATTAAGAAGAAAAAAATTATAATTTCCTTCCATATTTTAAAGAAGATCAAAAGGCCACAACACCAGTTCAAGATGCAACTTCACCTTCTTCATCTCCTCCTTTACCTACTTCTCAAGATGAAAGTTCAAGCGAAAGACTAAGTAAGATGAAAGATATCAAAGACATTTATGAAAGGTCAATTGAAATTAGTCTTGACCTTGAAGAGTTGTATTGTTTCTTAGCGGATAGTGAGCCATTAAATTATGGAGAAGCATTGAAAGATAAAAGGTGGAGACAAGCCATGAATTAGGAGATCAAATCAATTGTGAAGAACAACACTTGGAAAATAGCAACTCTTCCGAAAGACCATGAAATAATTGGAGTCAAATGGGTGTATAAGACTAAAAAGAATGCTAATTGAGAGATTGAACAATATAAAGCAAGACTTGTTGTCAAAGGCTACAAACAAAAACATGGAGTTGACTATGAAGAAGTTCTTGCACTAGTTGTTCGCATGGACAATATTCATTTGGTAATCTCTATAGTAGCTCAAAATAAGTGAAAACTTTATCAACTTGATGTAAAATTGGCATTTCTAAATGGCTATCTTGAAGAAACGGTCTATGTTGAGCAGCCAATGGGGTCGTGATTATTGGACTTGTAGATAAAGTTTTGAGATTGAGGAGAGCGTTGTATGGATTAAAGCAAGCACTAAAAGCATGGAATAGTCGTATGAACAAATACTTCCAACACGATGGGTTTTCTCGTTATCTCAATGAATATGCTCTTTATGTCAAAGTTTGTGATAATAGAGATATTTTGATTGTTTGTATTATTAAATATTCTCCTCTTGTCAAAGAAAAGTCATTTCGCGTTCAACCTTTTCCTTTGCTCAGCCGGTGATAGCGGATAGATAACTTTCCCGTTTTCTGTCAACAAAAACATTATATTAACTCATCTATTCAACGTTTACCGTGATTTAACTAATAATAAAATCCCTCGTGTCAAAACGTGTTTTTAGGGAGCTTTTGCTGGTAAATAACTGCATATTTGGTTAGAGGCAACTCTTGGAGTTTCACATTTTTTTACTAATGATAAAAAATAGATTTTTTATATATGTTTAAAAGAGTATTTTTTTGGTGTATCTAAACACTATACATTTAATCTTCTAATATACAAGAATAACTCATTTGATTATACTTTTTAATGATATAAAATCAATTTTCTACATTAAAATTGATTTTGTTTTGTTTATTTGTTATTTAATAGAAGTAATTGTATCTTTGAAATTAATCATTGGTTTGAATGCGCGTTGAATATTTTACAAAATTGTGGTGAAATAGGTTGGCAACACAAATTAAAGCTTCCATGTTGTAGCTTAAGAAATTTCATGTTTAATATACATGGGAATGCGGTATTTAATGTTCCAAAACAAGTTCAAACATATCATTATTCTAACTTAAAATTATTATTTGTAATTTTTTAATCAAAGCATAATTTTTACGGTAAAGTTTATTATTTAATTTATTTTACGTTTTTTTTACAATGAAACAAATTGATCAATTCAATAAAAGGATTCACGATGAATTATTGATTACAACTTGATTCAAACAAAAGTCTTTAAATAAAATTCATTTCCTTAACATAAGAAACTTACTTACAAAGTCTAATTAAACATGAGCAGCAAATAACAACAAGAGACCAGTAGTCAAAATAGTTTCTTTACCAATATCTAGAACCTAACTTTTAGTTTAATAAATTTTTTACCATGATTGATAACAGCAAAAAGAAAATAATTCAAAGTCGTCTTTATTTATCTAGATATTGATCATTTGTTTGGTTAATGCTACATTCAACTTATTGTTAACAAAAAGCAAAATTAAAATCAATTCAGTATAAATTAATTCAGTATAAATCAATTGTTATTACTATAACTATCGTGGACTCCAATTATCCATACCACTCCATTTTTTTATATAAACATATATCTAACATGTTTTTGTCTATTGTAATATTTTTAACCTTAACATCTCATTATATCTTGATCATCAACTCTAATCTCTCTTTTTATCCTTATCTTCTATCTCATACTCATATTTATTATTTTCTCTCACACCCCCTTCTCCTTGTTCCTCCATTTTTAATAACTTGAACATCCTCATTGTCTCTCATTTACATCAAGGTTGTATCAATCTTGTTCCTGGTCATTTTTTTATATTTACAATATGTAGTTGTTGTTCTAGTTTTCATGAAACTGTTTTTTAAGCAAGCCCATAAATCTACATGAACTCAATTGCGTATGCAAACTAACGCTGCCTAGAAATGTACGTGAATTGAGTTTGCGTAAGTGAACATATATTGTGTTGCAATATATTTGATTGTGTTTTGATTATGATTTTGATATGGTTATGGATAAATGGTGAGCACTATGTTTTACTGATAGAGCATGTCGAGTTATAATTAATGATACTACTAATGATGAGGGTGTTGCTAATGATGAGAGTCTTCATGTCAGACCAACCACTTCTACACGAGCTCAACATCTAGAGGAGCCACAAGAAGTGCAATGGGAGAGGCGAGCACAATGGGAACAACGACGATTACAACAACAACAAGCACAACAAGAGGCCCAACAAGAAGAGGAGATCCAACAAGAAGACCAAACACAACATGAGATCCAACCAGAGCATATACATGTTGATGGAGATCCTGGTGGTCTGGTTGACAAGTCTGTCCTTATGACATTTGGTGATCATGTGGTTACTCAACTTTGGGATGGAGTGGTAATTTTTTTGATCATATTAAATTTTTAATAGTTGTTGTCATAATGTGTTTTAACTTATATTTCTTCGCTTCTTTTGTGTTCAAGATCGTGGGGGAGCTAAGGGTATTAAGCAATGATTTTTTTTTTAAAAGAAGCTATGGTTGAACATGAAGAGGTGGAATAGCTGGTTAAGAATTCAGGATTATATTCACTGCTAAAATGCAGTTACGAAATGATCGAAAAATGGATCATATCTGCTTTCGTAGAGAGGTGGTATCGAAACACCAACAACTTCCTTCATCCAATTGGGAAAATAACGATCACTCTAGATGAAGTCTCATCTCTTCTGCATATACCCATCACTGGTGCATTCTTTAGTGTCAACGTATTTAACAAATATGATGATGCATATTTATTAGCTGAACTTCTAGAAGTTACCGAAGCTTCTACTTAAGTTGAGTTTAATGTCACACAAACAACCATATTTTGATATAGTTGGCTACTTGAAGTATACCATCAGCGTTGTCGTGACCAAAATTGGGAGATGGTTTCCAAGACATTTCTACTTTTTTTGGTTGGTTCCACATTTTTCAGCGACAAGAGTGTCTTTGCAGTTAATTTTGCCTACTTAGAGTGCTTTTGAGACCTCAACTCATGTGGGGGATAAGCATAGGGTGTTACTGCTCTTGCTTACCTATATGACAATCTCTACGAATTTAGAAGGCATTAGACCAGAATGATTTTTGGGTATCTGACACTCTTAAAGGTAAAGTCAATGGTTGTTTATTGTGTTGATATGTTATTGATTCTAAACTACGGATATTATTAATTCTAAACTAATGATATGTGTTCAGGCTTGGTTCTATAAGACTTTCCCGACTTTATGTGTAGATTGTTGTAGACCTTCTCCCAGATATATTTAGGCCAACCCTAGAGCACTTTGATGGAAGTCGATGAGGGATAAGGGTTTGTTTCTTCCATTTAGGAAAGCTCCTGTTGAGTTTCATGTTGATCAGATATGTTGGACACCATACGAAAAGCGTCGAGTGAAGCGACTGTTGAGGATGTTTGTTTATTTAGAGGGTCAATACAGTGGTGTCCGAAGATGTATGTATATCTACCTAACAGGGTATTGCGTCGATACCGTCAAGTCCAAACCATTCTTGGTTCACCGTTAAAAATAGTAGGTCAGACGACCACCCAAAAGGAAATGAACATAATATTTGCACTAAATGACAATTCTTAACAAATGCAATAACAATCATACGATGATCTGGCATAGATGTTGGTGGTTGACTTGTAAGTGGAAAAATGTTTGTGGTTGGTTAAGTGATAATGAGACGTAAACCAAGTTAAACTTCGAAGCAATCACATGTCGTATTTCTGAAAGTTTCCTCTTTATCCAAGTTACAACTTGTTCAACACATACACTTTGTATAAATTTTTAAACAATAAATTATCCATCAAATAATCTCTCATAATGAGACATGAACTCTTGAACCTCTACTACACACTATTAACGAATGAATGCCCAAAAGTTCTCAACAATTCCAAATAAACCTACAACTCCATAATATCCATAATTACCATCATCACCGACATCAATAATGTTATCTATGAATTTATAAATTTCAAGCGACAACCAATCGTTGAAGGGAAGAACCATAGGTTGTTGAACCTTGTTGATTGATGGTCGAGGTGTAAGCTTTTTGACTGATGATTGATGTAACATCCATTACAACTTTTTATGTATGATCCCCAAGATAGAAGGGAAGAATAATACATAAAAAGTTGTATTGGAGGGATTCTAAAGAAATATTTGGTTATTAAGTGATCCATTGACCCAACTCTCTTTCCTGGGAGCCCCTCCAAAGCACATCTGATGTATAACCCGAACTTACTATATAGTGTTCAATAAAAGACTTCCTTACTACCCTAAAGTTAAAATTATGTCATAATATTTTTCTAATTAGATGATTTTAGGAAGTGTTATAGACCGTCGCACAAACTAACCGGTCCCCTAGGGAGGAAATGTCATGATTGAAGTGATCCAAGCCATAAATGCAATGGCTGTTGCAATGGCCCAACAAGCTGTAGTTCAGGTCCAACAAGATGCAGTCCAGGCTCAACGAGATGCATAGAGGAATCAGAGGGATTAAGCAGCTAGTGACATAAGAGTATTGAACAAATTCCGTCGACAAAATCCGCCTAAATTAAAAAGGAAGCATGACCCCGAGAAGGTAAATCTTTGGCTATAAGAAATCGAGAAGGTCTTCAAGATCCTACACTGCCCTAACAATGCGTAAGTGGAGTAAGTGGCTTATTTATTGATTGGGGAAGCTAAATACTGGTGGCAAGGTGCGAAGAAAATGATGGAAACAAATCATGAAGGGTTGACCTGGGAGGATTTCAGAAATAAGTTCCTAAAAAAATGCTTCCCGAAGAGTGCTAGGGAGGAGAAGGAGGTCCAATTTATGAAGTTGTATCAAGGGAATCTCACAATAGCATAATATGCAGCAAAGTTTGAGTCCCTAGCAAAACATTTCCGCTATTTTCTAAATCAAATAGATGAAGAATACATGTGTTAGTGGTGCAAAAGAAGGCTTAGGTATGAGATTAAGGAGTTAGTGAGGCCCTTGGAGATACGCCAATATCAAGTGTTGGTAGAGAAATGCAAGAAAGTGGAGCAGATGAAAAACAACACCTTAATAGGGGTGTTGTAGGTGGATCCATGAGACCTTAAGTAAGGATTTAAATCGATTCATATCATGAAATCCATAAGCTTGGCCTCTAAATGTTAATATTTGAAACAGGGGCATAACGACCAACGGAAAAGGGACAAGCAACATCAACAACATAATTTGTTTGCCTGACCACAAAAGAATGCTAGAGGTCAACCTCAACCTCAAAACGGGGAAGGTCAAGGGCCAAAAAATCCAAGTCAAAACCAGACGCAATCTATTAGGTGTTTCCGTTGCAATAGGGAAGGACACAAGATAACTAATTATCCAATCAGACCTAGGGTTTACTACATGTGTCAAAAACCAAACCATTTTGCAAATGAATGCCCTAAATGGAAGGACGATAGAGCTGTCAACCACAACAATTTTACACACCTTACTGCCAAGGGAATGTCTACCATATTAATGGAGAGGAAGTCCCATCTTCCTCTGAACTTATGCAAGGTGAGTGTTTAATCGTTGGAAAATCACTTAATATAATATATGATTCAGGGGAAACACACTCAACCATTTCATGGGATTGGGTGGATTTGCTCCAACTTGTTGTTACTACCTTGACGTTTGATTTGGTGGTTACCTTATCTTCTACCAAATCAGTGAAATGTAATACAACTTGCTTGCAATGCTAGTTGATTGTGTTTGATATGAAATTCAATGCTAATTTGATTTGTATCCCCTCAAGCATTTGGGAGTGATCATTGGGATGGATTGGTTTTCAAGCCGTTGTGTTCTATTGGATTGCGCTCGTAAGTATGTGATATTTCCAGACCCAAGTGTTTCTTGATTCCTCGATACCAATAAATGGAACTTCTCTTTGAAAGGGGGAGTTCATAAATATGTTACCCTCAACTCAGTCAATATGAAGCTAGAGGTGGAGGTAGACGGGATTCTTGTGGTTGAATATTTTTGAGAGGTATTTCCACCAGATGTACCAATATTACCCGAAGTTTGTGATATTGAATTCTCAATTGATGTGACTTCGAGTACAGGGCCTAATTCTATTGCCATATATAGAATTTCTCCATCGGAATTGTGAGAGTTGAAAACTCAGTTGGAGAACATGTTGTCTAAACAGTTCATACAACTGAGTGACTCACCTTGGGGAGAAGCAGAGCTCCTAGTGAAGAAGAAGGATGGGAAGTCTATACTCTATGTCTATTACCAGTAACTTAACAAAGTCACCATAAAAAACTTGTATCCCTTGCCACACATTGATGACTTGATGGACCAACTCAAAGGAGCAATTATATTTTCAAAGATTGATCTGAAGTCAGGGTACCATCAGATTCGGGTGAAGGAAGAAGACATTCCTAAAACAACATTTAGAACTTGCTATGGACACCTTGAGTATTTGGTGATGCCTTTTGGTGTCACATATACACTAGCTATTTTCATGGACTACATAATTCGTATATTTCACCCCCTTCTTAGACAAATTTGTGGTGATCTTCATTGATGACATATTGATCTATTCTAAGAGTCGAGAGGAACATGAAGTTCACCTACATCATGTGTTGCAAATCTTGAAGGATAAGCGATTCTATGCTAATTTGCGGAAATGTGACTTCTAGTTTGAGGAGGTGAAATTCTTGGGACATGTCATTTCAATGTAAGATATTGTTGTCGAACCAACTAAAGTAGAAGTTGTGGTGGCATGGAAACAACCACACAGCGTCATTGAGGGTTTTGCTAAGATTGTAGCGCCGTTGACACAACTCACAAAGAAGAATCTTATCTATGCTTGGATGGAGGAATGTGATAGGAGTTTTCAGCTAATGAAAAAGAAACTAACTACATCACCCGTATTGGTGTTTCCAGAACCAGAAGAACCATATAAAGTTTATTGTGATGCTTTTTTCCAATGATTGGGTTGTGTACTTATGCATAACAAACAAGTGGTAGCATATGCTTCAAAACAGTTGAAGGTGCATGAGAAGCATTATCCCACACATGACATGGAGTTGATTGCAATAGTTTTTGCACTAAAGATTTGGAGGCAATATCTGTATGGGTGCAATTTTGATGTATATAGTGACCATAAAAGTTTGAAATACTTGTTCAACCCAGGAAAAGAAAATGTGGTAGTTGATGCCTTGAGCAGAAAGCGAGCCCATTTGTCATCCATAACATTGAAAGGGTTAGAGTTGTTAGAGAATTTTCGCGACTTGGATCTTAATTTGGATTCCTTGTCGGGAAAATTACAATGTGGAATGATCATCGTAGATAATTAACTAATGAATGAGATAAAACCCCTTCAAGCGACCGATAAGGCTATTCAGGGGAGACGAAAGTTGGTTGAGACTGACAAGGCTCCCAAATTTGAAATTGGTCCAGATAACATTTTTTGGTGTAATAAATGTATTTGTGTACTCGATAATGTAGATTCGAGAAAGACCTTTTTAGATGAGGTCCACAAGAGCAAACTAAGTATTCACCTTAGTACTACGAAGATGTATAAAGACTTGAAGCAAAGATTTTGGTGGTCTTGAATGAAGAAATAAGTGGTGGAATTTGTGGCGTCTTGCCTGACTTGTTGAAGGCTAAGGTTGAACACCAAAAACCTGTTGGGTTATTACATTCATTAGATGTACCAGTGTGGAAATGAGATATCATATCTATGGACTTTGTGGTGGCATTACCTAAGACTTAGAAGAAATTTGACTCCATTTGGGTGATTATTGATAGTCTCACAAAATCCTCCCATTTCACACCCCTAAGGACTACTTACAATGTATCCAAGCTTGCGGAGGTTTACGTTGTCGAGATTGTTACATTACACATGATACCATCCAACATTGTGTTTGATAGAAATCCAAAGTTCACTTATCGTTTGTGGGAAGCATTGCATAAGACATTGGATACTAAATTGAGATTGAGTTCCACCTACCACCTTCAAATTGATGGTCAAACAGAAAGGAGTATTTATACATTAGAGGATTTGATAAGAGCTTGTGCATTAGATAACCGAGAAATTTGGGATGATCTATTGCCTCTTGTTGAATTTACCTATAACAATAGCTATCACACAAGAATTTGGATGTCACTGTACAAGGCTTTGTATGAGCGCAAGTGCCAAACTCCCTTGTATTGGTATCAGGATAGTGAAAACTTGATCATAGGGTCAGAGTTGGTGCAACAGACCACATTGAAGGTGCACTAGATCCAAGAGCGGGTGAGAATATCACATAATAGGCAGAGGAGTTACGTTGATCGACATAGGAGACCTTTGGATTTCCAGGAGGATGAACATGTATTCTTGAGAGTAATGCCTACTATTGGAGTTGGTAGGACATTGAAGTCGAAGAAGCTCACCCTAAAGTTTATTGGACCATACCAAATTCTTTGACGTGTGGGTCTAGTGGCTTATCAGATTGCTTTACCACATAATTTGGCCAATTTACATGATGTGTTCCATGTGTCACAAATGAGGAAGTATATAGCATATCCAACCCATATTATTGTGTAAGATGATATTCAATTGAAGGAGAATATTTCCTTCGAGGTCCCACCGATAAGCAACACAGACAAAATTACCAAACATTTGAGAGGAAAGGAAATCCCCTTGGTTAAGGTGATTTAGAACCAGACGAATGAAGATGCTACTTGGGATTTGGAGGGGAAGATGAGGGAGCTTTACCCATACCTTCTAGATACCTCTTAGTTTCGAGGACGTAGCTATTTTAAGGGGGTAAGTATTGTAACACTCATTATTTTAATTAATTAATTTAAAATCTTAAGTTTGGTTTATTTATTCTGTTTAATTAATTTAGTGTGACAACAATTATTCTTTGGATGTCTAATTATTTGATGAAGTGTTTTTATATTAATTAATTAATTATTGAGATTTTTATTATTAACTAATTAAAACTCGTAGGAGTATTTGTCTTAGAGTGACCATTGACTAAGTTAATTTTAACTAAGTCAAAATTAAATCACCCACACTACTACTCTTGATAACTTTATTCTATTTTTAATAACACTTAGTTTATAGTTCTGTGTGTTTTGTCCTTTGCATCCATTCAAATATGTAACTAGCAAAAATAAGTATATGAATGTCAATTAATTCCTACCGGTGGGCCATTGAATGCTATTATTCCAATTGAATTCTTTATTCATGTGTGCAATTAACCTTAATAAAGAGAATTATTTCTTCTCTCTTCACGGCTCCTTTATTAGTCCCATACACCTTTTTGTCATAGAACACGATTAAACTTGCAATATAGCAAAAAGAAGTTCTAATCAACCACACCTTATTCCCAATATTATATTTGGTTTATCTCAAATATTTTCTAAGTCACTCAAACAACCATCTCTATATTCTCTCTCATTCTGGTCAAAGTACTACACATGTTTAACACATTACGTGTTTTAGAGTACTTAATTATAAAGTTATAATTTTTATGATTATATCATGAGTAATATGTTTGTTATGATGTATTTTATTTTAAGTCTTGACTTTTTGAGTATTTAAAATTTAAAATTTGACTTTTATGAACAATATATGTCTTGAGAAAATTGATGAGAATTTTATATTTTTAATTTTGGCAATACAAGAAAATTGATTATGGAAATGCATTAATGTATAGTTCATTTTTATGCTTAAAAGAATAGTAACAGGGAAAAGATTATAGTGAAAGGAATAAAATTTCTAACTTTATCGTATTCTTGGCTTATATGAGTTTTAATTGTTATCAATAACATGTAGCCAAATCGAATCTTATGGATTATTAGGAAGTGGTGATTTTGAGGTATTGGTTCACGTGCATATTTAAGGTGTTGAGGTAATTGAGTTCTAACTGCAAACATCCATGATAATATAAATTTGATGTCTTATGTGATTGAAAAATTTAATCTGGACTATTTTACTTTTGTGGTTGCCTAAGTGGCCAATGATTTGTGGTTTGAATAGTTTTCTCTTTGCAGTTGCCTATGTGAATGGTTATTTGTGTTGTGACCCTTTTACTTTGTGGTTGCCTAAGTTGCTAGTGATTTGTACAATTCGAGCATCATTATCATTGTCATGATATACCATATGCATCATTGTGGAAACCTTAGTGGCTGATTTAAATTTTTCTATTGGTATAGGTGACTTATGTGTGGACGCCTTAGTGGCTAGCTATATCCAGATCATATATGTTTAGGAGCATGCATAACAAGTATACATTTTATTGTTATTTTTATTTCGATAATTATTTCCTCTACGGTTAGTTGCTACTTGATTTATTTAGATAAATTTAGAAATTTTGATACACCTTTGTGAATTATTAAAAAAATCAATTTCTCTAAATCTTTTATTACAAAAGATTTAATATTTTATGATTGTTAACTTATTATTTGGTTTAATTTTTGTCATGGGATAAACTGACCCCTTACACCAACATTTAGGTACTAACGATCTCGAAAAATTGCATGAATGACGTTTATTTGGCGTGCGCATGTGGGAAAAGGGGTACTTTAACTTAAAAATAATGTTTGTAGTGATAAAATCGATGTCCTACATTTTTTAAAGTTTATTTTCTTTCCTCATCAATTTTAAACAGAAATGCGGAGGGTGAGGTCCTTCCGCTAGGAAAAACCTAAATCAGTCAACCTTATTTTTTTATTTCATTTAATGTGAATTTATTCTATTTTAGGACGTAACTGAATATTTTCTAAGAATAAACAAATTAACTTTGGAAAAATAACTACAATAATATCCAGTAAATTGTGTTGCATTATTTTATAAAATGAAGTCAAACTATTTTCTAAAGAAATTTTTATTGATTACATGATCAACTAATTGTAAGAAAAAAATAATTATGTAACCTTTCAAAGAAAACAAATATATTTAAGTAATGTCTAAGATTAAAATATGGGGCGTTACAATCAAGGTTGTTCTACTTTATTAGATGTTATAGCGCTACATGCATTTGTGTCAATGCATCGAAAACATGTATCCACATACTCCCACCAAGATGGATCACGTTTGATTGATTTATTTCTTTTTTATACCTTCCTGGATGAAATAATTTGTGCAAACTAAAGCTCCCCTTGAATTTGTACGTTAGTGCAAAAACACGAACACAGTTTAAGTAATTCTTTAAAAAATTTGACAATGCTTCTTTCTCCCTCTTTGAAATTATCAAAAAGAATAGAAGCACCACAAAATCACCAGTATGGAGTAGTGTGGAATAGTTCTTGCGCAAACTTAATAGATAAACACTTAAATAATTCTACCATACGATTCAAAGTACACCATAAATGAATCGCAACACATAAAAGCATAGAGAGGCAAAAGACAAAAGTACAACATAGATAAGCAAAGCATACACAAAACCAAGAATTGATACAAAATCAACTCTAGTTCATTAACATAAAGCAACATAATTCAAAGTAAATAAAAGAAAACTAAGATTGAGGAATCATAAACAAACATGATATTTATTAAAGGAAGATAAATACAATGGACATCAAAAGAACATGTTAAAAAAAAAAACATTAACTCAAGTAACAACTAAAACAAAAAAAAAAC
>JBBPBS010000629.1:6172593-6202934 GCA_037974835.1 Cicer judaicum | reverse complement strand
TAAGTAAATAAATGGATGAATAAATAAGAAATTAAATAAATAAGTAAATAAATAAATGAATAAATAAATAATAAAATAAATAATGAATAAATAAATGAGTAAGTGAATAAAATAAATAATAAATAAATTATCTAGATAAATAATGGTACAACAAAATCCAATATTGTTAGAAATACCCTTGAATAATCTAAACTAGTTGCCAAAATTCTATCTAATACATTTGCAAGCGAAGATTTTATGATATACAATAAAAATCCTTCTAAACAAAAGGCAATTCATGATATTCATATAGAAGTAATTCATGGTTTCACGATATACATATAGGACAATTCAAAAAGGCAATTCAAAAACCAATTCAATAAAAATCCTAATAACTATATCAAAACATTTCTCCTTAATATTGTTTTTCATTATTACTGAAAAATTTAAAGAGATTATATTGAGAATTTAACATTCTTCAAACTACAGAATTTTTTTCACATAAAGTTAATATTTCAATTAAACTGAACAACATAATAATCAAAATAATATTCAAATTAATCTATTTTTGGATTAGCTATAAAAAGGAAGGATACTTGTTTAATTGATATTATGAATTACTAATTGTCCGAAGAAGTAAAGGAGAAGAAAGAGGCATACCTAATGTGGTTGATTTTGGGAGGCGGCTGTTGCTACTTTTGTTTTCCCTAATTTTCACTTTCCTTAAATTTTGCTTTCCCTAATTTTTTGCTTTCCCGTAACCACCTTGTGCTTATCTATATATATATATATATATATATATATATATATATATTTATAGTATACTAGCCTAGGTTTTATTATTATTATTATTATTATTAATCAATTTTATTAGTGCTAAAGATAACAACTAATGTAACGACACAATTTTACTCATCGTATTATTTTATACATATATATATATATATATATATATACATATTTTATTTTATTTATTTTTATAAGTTAAATATAGTTACTATTAATGAATTAAATCAATTACTAACACAACACACAAGACACACCTAAAGAAATTAGGACACATATTAACACTCATAAAAAAAAATAGTATTGTATAATTATATTATTTAAAATAAGGTAATGAGAAATTGGGGTGTTACAATACTCAAAATTTTGAATTATGTTTGTCTAAATTTAATTGTTTTTTGAATTCTTAAACTAATTTTGGTTCTAGTGACTTGACTATTTTAAAGGATCAAAGTAGCAACAAATAAGTAATGCAGAAGTAAAATATAACACACCAGATTTTATATTGGTTCACCACCAACTTGGTAGCTACGTCCAGTACCCTATCAAAGAAGGATTTATCCACTAATTAAAAACATCAATTACAACATCATCTAACTCTACAAGCCCGTCTTCTTAAAACAACCGAAACCTACATAATTTGAGGCAACCACACCATGACCCTACAAGTTAAGTCCTCTCTACACATCGTGAAACCTACAGATTATTAGAGGCACACTAAATCCACCATTGGGCTGGATTACAAGTTAATGGAACTTATTCAATTTTTCTTCTATTAAGCAAATGTTTCAAAAAATTTTCCACACTACAACACTTAGATTACACTTAGATTATTTCACTTTGAGTGTTTTTCAAGAACTCAAAATCTTAAACTCTAAACACTTAGAAATTGAGCTCTAGAGGTTTTCTGCAAAACTTTAGTTTTAAGGATTTATGAGTTTGTGAGATTATCCATTCATTCTTCAGATTTGATTGCTATTTTTAGGAAAAATTAGGGTTCCAATTGTTGAGACAAAATCTCTCTTAATTGGTTTTAATGATAACAAAATTAATTAAAAGATTATGATTATGTTTAATGACTAATCTGTGCATTTGAGTGCATTCATATAAGAAAACAGGTTTTCATTCATCAAGGGAAAAGAAGAAAATTTTGAGTTAAAAATGCCAAGTATGGAAAGGCCGAGGATGGCCTCACAAGCTGAGGAAATTGCAGCCTTGTATTCTCACGGTTTTGAGTCCATTAAAAAAGGGCCCAATAGTATTATAAAATGAATTATTTGAATTTATTCAACAAGGGCTGAATGGTATTAAAGAATGAATTGTTTGATTCATTCAATAAAGGCAAAATACTATTAAAAATATTCAAAGAAAGTCTTGTGAAGAAAAGTGGCAAGAGTGCAAAAGAAAGGTACTAGAAATGATGATAGTAGCATGTGCCTATTTGAAATGCATCTCAACACTTTGTGAAAGCAACACATCACATCTTAGGCTTATTAGGCAAAAGGCTACATGCACCTTTATGTGATACAAAAGGATTTCAATTCAAATATACAAAAAGGTAACAAGAAACATGCCCTAAATAAATGGATCGCATGTCTTAAGGCAAGGCAAGAAGCATTCACATGAAGTCTTCCCATAGTCTTGAAGGAAGGAAGAGAATAGGACATAACATGTTGGTTTAAGGCATTAAATGGAGGAAAGAGAAAAAGCTCACATGTGAAGCTTTAAAGGCATTGAAGAAAGAGAATGAAAATGACTACACACAATATTCAAACCTTAAAGAAAGGGAAGAGAATAGGACATCACGTGTCCCCAAGTGCCATGAAAATTGCTACCTCGTACTAGAACATGAAGGCATATTTCAAATGAGCTGAATGGCATTTTCCTAAATATGAAGAAAAACCTTGGCATTTCTCAAATGGATTTTCCAACGGTCATAAAAGGCTTGGCTTATGAAATGAACATCACAAGAGCTCTATAAATTACAGCAAGCTGTTCTTCATCAACACACAACACACTTGCATAAAAAGATCAAGCATCTTAAAGCTAATCAAGAGCAAAACACCCTTACTTCTTACTTTCCTTGATCCTACACTATATCTTTGTAAATCTTGTGAGAAAGTATTAAGTATCAATCACTCTCAAATCACTTTGTAATTTCCTAGTGAGTCACACTTAGAAATATTCGGAAATTGATTGTAAGCTTGGTAAAACTAAAAGAATACACGATTTGTAATCATCCTCGGGTTGAGGATTGATCTGTTTGAAAGTTAGTGAAATCTCACAAGGGTGTGAGGACTGGACGTAGCCATCTTTGGGTGAACCAGTATAAAATTATGTGTGTGTCTCTCTTACTCTACTCTTACTCTTTTGCTCAACTTAGATATAAAGATTTGAAAAGTTGCATCCTCGAGCTACCCATCCTCAGCGAGAGGATCGTATTTAAAACACTTAGAAATTATTTTTAAACAGCAAAATCCCTATTCAACCCCCCTTTTTGTGATATTTAGCTACATCACCAATATTGTCCCTTAAGGATTATGAATCATATATCCTTTCTAGCTTAGTCAATAATTATTTCTTCCAATATAATTGAGATTGATACGATCTAGATAATATGAGGGTTAGGAAATTTTTTATTTCCCAATCTAATATAAGCTACTCTTCTAGAAAGATATTATAAGTATTTGTTCAAATTATGTTTGCAAATTGATTCACTTGAGTCTTCCTTCATACACTAGACATGATTTGTGTGTGAACAATTCAGGGCTAGTTCTTGGACCTTCAAGAGTAATAATACGGCTAAGTCTAATTCAGTATGTTGCTCAATCTATCAGAGTCTTAGATCTTTCATCAGAGTCGTCGACTTTTCTCTATTAGAATCATGGACTTGATTATTAGAGTTAGATGCTATGTTTCTTGAATAATTTTGTTAGATGCAAAAATATGTGACTTAGTATTAGTGGCATGGGAAACTTCACCATTATTACATTATTAGAGTTGTTGCAACTTCAGAGGTTGCTTATCGAATGCAACATTTTGGAACATGTTGCAGTTATTAGAGCTGGTGGAACACGAGCTTCAAAGGCAGACTTGAAAATAGTAGACTTTAGAGGCTTGCTAAATAATATTATTCATTAGAGGCATACTAAATTTACTATTCATCTATGGCCTCATAAAGTTAATCTTCATCATAAGCATGCTACATTTACTCTTCATCAGAGGCATGAAGACTCTAGAGAGACACTGAATCTCCAGAGGCACATTTTCTTTAGAGGCATGTTGATTTACCAATAACCCGCTGAGCTTCAGAAGCACGTTGAACTACCAAGAACACACTAAACTACCAACAGCACGTTGAACTACCAGAAGCACGCTATTAGAAAAAAACACACGTACTTTTCTGGAATATGCATTTGTCCGATTCTAAGGATTTCGTAGACTGATTTGACTTTGTTTCATCTAACCTTTTTACTTTCTCCAGTCATTTTCTCTGGTGACATCAACCTAAAGGATTCAATTCACTAATTCACCACATAATTACACTTTCACTAAACTTCTACTAGTCAAACTAGTTGTGTTCAAGTATCTTAATTTTCTCACTTAGTATAATCAATTTGTTTAGGAAGGAACAACTATCCTCTTCAATGTGTGTTTACGGAGTTACATTTTCATAAATTTATCTCAACACTTAGGTAAAATGAACGATTAAGAGAAAAAGTGCAGAGGAGGCTGTATATGCTTATAATAAGGCGTTTCTTGTTTTCTTCAAGTGAGGAATACCTTTCCTTTTATAGAGATCGTTTAGGATTTTTGGCTATTGTGCCGATTGCAAGAAATCAATAAAAATAATGAAGTTTTCTATCATATCTTTTTTATTTTCCATAGAAAACTTTATAAAATGAATCCTTGCAAGCATATCTTGGTTTAAAGACATGGAAGAAGAGGATACGATAATCAGAGCATGTCTCATAGACCTTTATAAAAATAACAGATTTAGGATGTTCATCAGAGGATGCACAAAAGCTTTGTCTTCTTTGGAGTGTTGATCTTCATCAAAGTGTTGAATTTTACCATAATATGCATCATAATTTAGAGTCAGACAGTCAATTTCTTGATGTGATTATTATAGGCAGACATACAAATGCTTGTTGCATTCATTAGAGACAAACGGAAATTATCATAGCTTGTATTACTGGAGTCACGAGAGGCACTTTTCAAAGCACGCTTGCAAGACTTAAAGAACTGAATAGAAGTAGAGTCTTGATGTTCCTTTATTTTAGTCCAATCACTAGAACGCTAATGTTTTAAGTTGTTCCCAATAATTGATTTTGTTATCATTAAAACAAGTAAGGGTCATTGTTATGCAAACCAACTTGGTTCTAACAAAATCAACATTCAGACATCATTTCCTCATCATAGTGGACTTATCCTCTGACAAAAGAAACATATGACATCATCTGAAAAATGTCATTGTATAGTTTTCATGTCGTTTCTATCAAGATACGATGAATCAATTATGAAGACGAATTAAGACAAGTTTTTAATGTTAATTCAAGACCTCTAAATATTTTATACGAGTTACTATTTCACATGCTGATTTCACTCAATCATAACAACAGTAAGAAACTCTAATGAAATCAATGCTTATCTTTAAAAAGATTTTTCATCGTCACTACAACACAAGATAAAAAATGTAACGCCCCGGATTTTTAATCCAGATCGTTACTTAAAAAAATACTTATTTGTTAGAAAAGTTTATGAACTTTTTTTTATAATTAACATTTATTCGTTTTACATAATTAGTAACAAATCATGTTATTCAATATCATTAAGAAAATATTTATTCAAAAAATAAAATAATATGAAGATGATTAATCTAGTCAAAAGAGAACCACTTCAGTATTCATAGAATTGTAGTACATTTTAGCAATTTGTGACAAAAGATTAAAAGAGTTTAAAAATACTGGATAATTCCATTATTACAAAATCGTCTTGAAAGAAAAACCCATGTTTACCCCGGTGTTCGCCACACGTCAATAATCATGAACTACTCTTGAATCTTTTCGAACTCATTAGTACCTAAAATGTTGTTGTAAGGGTCAATATTTTTCCATCATCCACATCAAACCAAAGCAAGACATATAGAAGAATAACACAAAACTCATAAACGTAAAAACTTCCCATTTTAAAAGAAAAAAAATGAACAAACTAATAAATTGTATATCAAAATATATGCATGATGAATGCTCCTAGAACTATCTGATCCGGATATAAACTTGCCACTAAGGCAACTTCCACACAAAATACTTCCACACAGAATACTTCCACACAGAAAATCACATCTGCCATTAAGGCGACTTCCACGAAGATGCATATGCCATGCCATGAAAATGTAGTATGCAATAGATATATATCCACACAGCCCACTAAGAATTATGTCGTGTGCCTTCAAAAATCACCTTTTTAAAATCATCACCTCGTTCACACATCATTGAAAACACATACACACATCCATATCATGACTATCACATATTCATAGACAAATAATGATAAGAATTATAAATTTCGCAACATACACCTAGAGACAACAATTTGATATCATATAGGCCATAAAAATCAACACTTTAATATATATATATATATATATAACAATACAATTTCACACTGCAACCAATATACATAATAAGAGTTAAGTCTTTTTTTATCATATATCGCATAAAATTTCATACTTTACTACATAGAAGTCAAATATTAAATTTAATCTCATAAAAATTAGGGGTTTTTATTAGTCTTCATTTATTTCTTTTAAAATACAAGTAATCACGATTATTTATTTCATATCATTCAACTAACGGCCTAACTATAATCTGTGTGGGGAAAATCCCTTACCTTGGCCGCTTTTCTTCCTAGTACAAAGCTCTAAGCTCCACAAAGTCGTACACAAGGACAAGAAGTTGTAAGCTTGCTGAAAAGAGGAGGTGATGGTGGCTTGGATTTTTTGTTTTATTTATAAAAGGTTTTGTGAACTAGGGTTTGTAGTAGTGGCTAGGGTTTCAGTATTCTTTTCTTAGTGTTGGGCCTAAATGAGGAATAGGAGGGAGGCAGTATTATTATTAAATATTATTACTACTACTACTACTTCTATTATAATTATTATTACGATTACTAAATAAAACCAACAATTACCAAAACTAGTCTTATTAACACAATCTCAATACTAACGTTTTACCAATATTTCAAAACTAATATTTATAAAAAGTAATTTAAGTAATTACCATCTTAAAATACATTATTAACAAAAACTCATTCACAACATTAACTACAATTATTATTATACTATTTTACAATAGAATCCCATAAAATACCACCATTTTTATGGAATAGTTAAAACGATAAAATAATTAAATATAACATAAATAATTTATATTTATTATTAAATTCCAATAAATACGTTTAAAACCATCATATCATAGAAAATATATAGAAATAAAGAAATTAATTACAATATCACTACCATCTTAAAACCATTATTTATAAAATAAATAATTAAAATATGAAATAGTGTTAAATAATTAAAATATAACTATGCACACATTTATTATATAGTTTAATGCACACGAAAAATATCACCACCAATATCTAATGCATGTCTATATTTAAACTCACTCAATATCTTATCATCTAAAATACTTTCGCTAAAATACCATTATTTTTTTTAAAAATAAATTAAATAACTAAATATAATATTTATAATTTATATTACTCATTAAATCAAATATATATGGTTATCAAACCATAAGAAACTCACACATATAAGGAGAAGTAATCATATAATTAATCAACATATATTCTAAACTAATTTTAACATCAAATTAATTTCTTTAAAATCCGATTTAATTAATAAAATAGTTTATCATGAAATTTGGGATGTTACAAAAAACAAGAGAAAAATATATTGTCGTCACAAATACAAACTTGTGAAAACTCTTGTATTAGCTCTTTGTGGTGAGAAACCTAAAACACTTCTTGAAAGCAATTTTTGCAAACATTCTTGTTTGTGAGTTAGTCAGAAAACCATCTTAAACATTGTTGTAAATTTGTTGAGAAGTGGTTGTTTCCCTAAACAGCTTGACCATATTAAGCTAGGAGTTAGAGAAGACTTGAACACAGTCAGTTTAACGAGGTGGTGTTCAGTGGATGTGTGATATTTTTGGTGAATAATGGATTAAAGCATTCATTGTGAAGGGACTAGATATAGGTATGACCTTAGTTGTGATTAAGGATAAATTTCCTTGTGTTACTCTTCTTATCGTCTTACTTGCTTTTAACATCGCCAATTTTTAATCTTTTTTTAACATCAATTTCGGGCTTTTGTCTGAAATCGAGTCTGCAATAGTAAACGAAGCTCTATAGGATGATGGATGGATTATGATCATGGCAGAAACCAAACCAATTTAAGAGAAATGATAGATGGAATCTTGTACTCAAGCCCAAAGTAAAGAGGCCGATTGGACCAAGCAGGTCTTTAGAAACAAATTACATGAGAAATGTGAAGTAGTAAGAAATAAAGCTAGACTCGTAGCTCAAGACTATAATCAACATAAAGGTATTGATTATACTAAAACTTGCTCTTGTGGCAAGGTTAGAAGCAATCAAGATTTTACCTTATTTTGCAGTTTTTAATTAGACTATATATCAAATGGACATAAAATGTGAATTCCTAATTAAATGAGTTATTTTCACTTTCTAAAACAAGGAAATAATGGGGGGTACACCCAATTATCAAATTCATTTACTCTTATGAGCATACATAGCCAACTTCAATACCCTAAAAATCCTACTAGACTAAGGATGTTCGTGTGATATTTGCTATTTGGAGTTTTTTCGCATTTTAAACTTACAAAGAAGAATCCACTGCCATACAATGCATTTGATTTATAGGGTTATAGTAGCTCGGCCATCAAAACTTGGAGCAAATATGTCAAACTTGTGATTGCATTTGAGAAGGTGATACCCCATATACATTAAAAACATTATTTTTCTTGTCATCGATTGTAAGTACATCTAGAATTTCATTATCAATCTCCCAACTTTTGTCGAATGTCATCTTGTATCTTCAATAATACACCTAAAAATGATTATGAACTAGTATGGACAAAAGCAAATCAATGCTTAACTTGACAGGTTTCTAGCTACCCCTAAGAAGATTTATATGTTTCCTAACTACAAAAAATCTCACCATCGACGGTATGTCCCATATCATTGTCCTTTATTTTGTCAATTATGTAATAATTATGCACATAGGAATTGTTAAATATAATTCAAAATTGATTTGTAATTAGTTAGTTAGAAGTTTGTTAAGCTTGTTGTAATTGATTTAGTAGAAAACTGCATCTATAAAAGCCTTCAAAACCAAGAACAATCTACAATGCTTAATAAATCATTCTCCAGATTGTCAAAACTAATAATCAATTCCTCTTCTCAATTTCAATTCCTCTTCTCAATTTCAATTCCTCCCAATTATACAACATGGTCCAACAATTAGCATTGAGAGCTTGGGATATAATTCTTGGGAAACACAGGTGCAAGTCTGTGCGGGAATCAAAAATTAAGAAACACAAGTATGAGTGAAAGAAAAAAGAATTAATTAATTTTGCCTTGCTTGATTAATAAAAGCCAATAATTGATTAAGAAGTCTTGACTGATCCTAGATGGATAACAACAATGGACAAGGAGCTCAAAGCCATAAAAAAGAACAAGACATGGGAGCTGATAACCTTGCTAGTGAACAAGAGACCAATTGATGTGAAATAGATCTATAAACTAAAATTAAAACCCGATGGGCAAGTTGCCAAGCACAATACAAGTCTTGTAGCAAAGGGATTTTTGCAAAAACTTGGGTTGGACTATGATAAGATATTTGCCCCAGTAGCTAGAATTGAAACAATAATGATGGTAGTCTCAATGGCTAGCTACAAAGGTTGGTATATGCATTAGTTGGATCGTAAATCAGCCTTCCTCAATGGATCACTAGATAAAAAGGTGTATGTGAAGCAGCCACCTGGATATGTGAAAATAGGCAAATAAGATCATGTGTACAAATTCAAGAAAGCCTTGTATAGCCTGAATCAAGCTCATAAGGCTTGGAACAAGAGGATTGACATATTCCTCATAGAGCAGCAATTTGAAAAGTGTTTGAATGAGCATGGAGTCTATGTTAAGAAATGAGCAGTAGCACCTGCGCTGTTGATATGCCTTTATGTTGATGATTTACTGCTAACTGACAGTGATAAAGTGATGATCAAGGAGTTCAAAATTACAATGGAGAAGGAAATTTGTAAGACCCGTAATTTTAAAGTATACTTTATGTATTTTAGTCTATTTTTTGTATTTGAACTCGGAGGCTTTTTAGCCAAAGTTATTAATATTTTGGAGTTTATATGACCAAAAGGATATTTTGATGGCCGATTAAAATTACTTGTCAATAAATAAATGAAATTAACTATGGTGAATCCTTTACGAAAAATTTAATGTGAAATGGTAATTTTAATAAATATCTAGATATTTGGAGCTATTTGTTAAAAGTGATTAATTTATACATATATATATATATATATGTTTGTGTGGAAGAAAAAGAGGAGGAAATAGAAAGAAAAGAAATATAAAGGAAGGAAAAAGGAAGAAAAGAAGAGAAAAGGAAAGAAAGAAAACAAAATCCATCTTCTTCCTCTGCCTCGCCTGACTTTCCCCCTTTTTCTTCCATTTTCATTTTCGCTTCTTCCTTTTGTTCAAGAATAGAAACCCAAGGCTTAGTGGGTAAGAAATCAAGGATTTCTCAGCTTCATACTTCCTCGTTGTATCGAAAACAAAGAAAAACGGTGTTAGGGATTTCAAAACCGTCAAACACAAACCTCCCCGTTTCATCTAGATCTAAGCTTCGTTTCGCAAAGAGATAGAAGGGAAAGTTGTTCACTACCACTCTATGGTGCTAGGGAACCAACTTTGGAAGCGAAGTTGCGAGCAGAGATTTTATCAGATTTACTCGCGGTATCGTAATCGCACGTTAAAGCTAACGTGAAGGTAAGGGTTCCTTCCAAACTTTTAGATTGCATTTAAGGACTTATCTGTGGTTGTGTGGAAAAGAATTTTGTTAGGGTTGGAGTGTTGATTTGGGGAAAATGAATTTAATGCTTTATGGGTGAAATTCTAATATGGGGTTTGGTGATATTGATGAATGTTTCGCAGAAAATGAATTTAACTCATTTATGTATGATTTTGAGGAAATGAAATTTGTTGTGTTTGAGTGATGGGTTGTGTTGATCTGTGTCATCGTATTCGACGTGTTCATAATTAATACTTATGAAATTTGAGATGTGTTTGGTTGGATTTTGTGAAAAAATGAATTGATGTGGTTTGGTGTGAAATGTTGATTAGATTTGATAATATGTTTGAGTTTGTTTTGTGTAGAATTTGAAAACCATTAGAGTTAAACGAGTATTAAGAATGGGGAATCTCTTAATGTCTACGTTTACTTAATGTTGTCGTGAAAACCATTAGAGTAAACGAGTATTAAAAATGGGGAATCTTTTAATATCTCTATTTACTTAATGTTTGTTGTGAAAACCGTTTAAGTTAAATGAGTATTAAGAATTGGGAATCTCATAATATCTTTGTTTATTTAATGTTTGCAGTGAAAGTTATTTAAGTTAAATGAGTATTAAGAATGGGGAATCTCTTAATGTCTTGTTTACTTAATGTTTGTTGTGAGAGTCGTTTAAGTTAAATGAGTATTAAAAATGGGGAATCTTATAATATCTACATTTACTTAACGATTGTCGTGGATAGAGTCAGGGTATGCTCAGGCATTTCATAGTGATAGTGGTAACTGAGATGATGTCATGTGATTTGTTGGTTCATCTCATCCATGGGCCACGAGATGATTCCATGTGATTTGTTGGTTCATCTTGTCCCTGGGCCACGAGATGATTCCATGTGATTTGTTGGTTCATCTTATTCTTGCGGGGATTTCTGCGTCAAGGTGATTCCATGTGATTTGTTGGTTCATCTTGTTTGTGTGGGGATTGTCGTGTCAAGATGATTCCATGTGATTTGTTGGTTCATCTTGTTTGTGTGGGGATTGTCGCGTCAAGATGATTCCATGTGATTTGTTGGTTCATCTTGTTCGTGTAGGGATTGTCGCGTCAAGGTGATTCCATGTGATTTGTTGGTTCATCTTGTCCGTGTAGGGATTGTCGCGTTGAGATGATTCCATCTGATTTGTTGGTTCATCTTGTCCGTGTGGGTATTGCATTGTAACTGTTAAGCGTTATGTTTTGAAATTGTTTGTAAGTGTGTTTGATTCAAGTTTATGATTGAGTGTTTGAACTTGAGATGTCATTGTGATTGTGTTGATTTTACTAAGAGTTATGTTTTGGGAATTGTGTGATAGCATGTTTGATTGCAAAACTATTTCGAAGCTCTTGATGTTGTATTGATTGTGTTGGAATTGCTAAGTGTGATGTTTTGGAGTTGTGTGTGAATGTGATTGAGTTAGTTTATGAAGTTTTAGATAAACATTCAGGGAAATCGATTCCCAAATCGATTTGGTGAAAGGCCATTCATAAAATCGATTTGATGGGTTACAGGAGCTCAGCCAATTTGGCAAAATCGATTTGGAAATCGATTTGGCCAATACAGGAACTTAGCCAATTTGACAAAATCGATTGGCTTTAATACAGGGGCTCAGTTATTCACAAAATCGATTTCCCAATCGATTGAATTAAGCCCAGAGTACAAATTTCACTAAAAACCTCCAGGAAATTGATGTCCCAATCGATTGGCTTAGTAGAAATTCTTAATTTGAGTTAGATAATTGATTGCTCAATTGAATTATCAATGTTTTGGTCAGTTATGTATTACTTGATGGATTGAGAATTTTATTTTGATTTCATATTTATTTGGCATGTATTATATGAACTTGTAGCATATGGAAAACCCCTTTAAGGTGCATGCTAAGTTGAAAGGGTATTTTGTGCATTTAAAAACGTAAATGTTATGTGTTAACTGTTAATTTCGGTTGGTGACCTTTTACAACTATTGTGGAAATCTGGGCTTTTCCCTCAAATGAGAGCCAGGACAATCCTACCGGGTCGTAACCTACGGATGGGAATGTAGATGGGAACGCTTGATTGGAGCTATGTTAGGAGGATCTTATGGGGCGCGTGGAGATCACTCAGGGTGTATAGTTTTTTGGTGGAATGATTAGATTAGGTTGACATAGAGGGAACATATGTCTTTATTTTGGATTGCATTTACTTTAAATTGGAAAATTGTATCTTTACTAATATTGTGAGCATGACATCTTATGTTAATGGATTCCATGTATCACTGGCTGTTGTGTAAATCTTTTGGATTCATATTTCAAGGAACTTTTCCGCTGCTTGTTAATTATAATGACTTAATTATTTATTCAAAGGTATTACCTTATTTATTTCTCTGTTTTATTTTAGTTTCTTTTGAAAAAAAAAAATACACCCTCGCTTTGAAAATCGGGGTGTTACAAAATTGAGATGACTGATTTGAGCATGTTGGCATATTTCCTTGGTATTGAGTTTGAAACCAGAAAAATGGAATTTTTATGCATAAAAAAAAGTTGTAAGTGATGTATCAAAAAGGTTTAAAATCCAAGAATGCAATGGAAACAACACTCTATCAAAATCAAAGCAGGTGTTGTCCAAATAGGGCAATGATGAATTCATTGATCCAATAACCTTTAAGCAAATTGTAGGATCCTTGAGGTACTTATGCAACACTAGGCCATATATTTCATATAGTGTTGGGATGATTAGTAAGTACATGGAGAAACCTACGACATCACACTACATGGCACCAAAAAGTATCTTGAGATACATAAAGGAGACCATTGAGCTTGGTATGTTGTATTCCAAAAAACTGAATGAAGATGAAGCTGAACTTATTGGCTTCACCTATGTTGATTGGTGTGGAGATAAAGATGATAGAAAGAGTACCATAATCTATGCATTTATGATCAATAACTCACCAATCTCAAGCTGTTCAAGAAAGCAAAGCATAGTAGCATTGTCCACATGTGAAGTTGAATATGTGGCTGCATCCATGGGAGCATGCCAAGCTATGTGGCTGGCAGAGTTAATGGCAGAATTGGGACTGAGAAGCAATGATGCAGTGAAGATGACGATATATAATAAATCAGCTATAGATGTAGGTGTTCATGGAAGGAGCAAGCACATAGAAACGAGATTTCATTTCCTAAGGGATCAAGTAATGAAGGGCAAGATAAAGTTAGAACACTGCAATACAAATGATCAAAAGGCTTGAAAAAAGTGAAGTTCCAAGACTTGAGGAACAAACTTGGATTAACAACAAATCGAATCATTTTTACTTAGGGAGCATGTTAATTGTAATTCAAAATTGATTTTGAATTATTTACTTAGAGTATGGTTAGAAGTTAGTTAGAAGTTTATTAAATTTGTTGTAACTGATTTAGTAGAAAACTATTTATATAAAAGCCTTCTAAACCAAGAATGATTTGCAATCCTTAACAGATCATTCTCCAAATTATCAACACTGATAATCAATTTTCGTTTTCTTAACCTTCTATTTTCTTCTCAATTTCAATTCCTCTATGTAGTACCCCAATTTTGTCCAATTTATTAAAAATAAATCAAAAAGGAAAATATATATTAGAAAAGGAAATAAAAATAATTACAATAAATAGGCTCATCAATTTACAATGTCAAATCAAATTACTATTACAATTTTAAGCGCCAAATCAAATTACAACCATAAATATTAAGTCAAATCAAATTACAATTTAAAAACAAAAAAAGAAAAAGCCATTTTTATGTTGCCTTGCCAGCTGCTACATACCTTTTTTGTTTTTCTTTTGTTGCATTGCCTTGCTTTTGCTCCAGTTGCCCGCCTTATTTCAATTTTTCTGTTGTTGCACTGCTTGAAGCACTATCCTTGTCCCTTTTGTAACTAATTAAAAACGTAATTTTTAAAAGTCATCCATTGTACACATGATAAAAACTAAAAGACAAAATTATGAGTTTGAAATAGAAAAAAACTGAAAGACAAATGTGGTTGAATCAAGTACAAAAATTAACCAAATATGCAAATAAAAATGCTCTTTAACCTAACAAACCAACTATGTCCAAACATATGAACATAATCAAATAAAAACAAATAAAGCTAAAATCATGAATGCATTAGAGGTGCAGAAAAATCTCAGAAGATCAAAAGAGATAAGCATCAAACAAGGAACTGAAAAGCTCAAACTCAAACAGTGGCACAGACAAAGAAAGCAACAAAACAAGTTAAAAAATTCTATAAATACATTTTCGTTTATCTTTTAAAAGGATATGAGATTAACACTACAGAAAAAGAAAAAAAAAACATATACAAAGAAGGAGAAGATGAAGAAATCAGATAGAGTATCAGTAATAAGCAACAAATAGAAAACTCAAGGTTTTATTTTTATTTTTTTACAATAAATCCTTTGTTCTTTATCTTCATCATACAATCACTTTTTTACCACTGACGCCAAACATATATCTATGCAGAGAAAGACACCCACACCTTTAACAATAATTCTATTTTTTTTTTTTGCTGAAACAAAAAATATATTTTAGGTAGATGAATAAATCAACAATAGCTAGAGAAGAGGATTAGTTATTTTTTTCAAAATCTTTGAAATGAATAACACTAGCAAAGAAATAGGAAATTAGAAATAAATTCTTTTTTATAATCTTAACATGTTATAAGAGTAAGTTTTAAAAGTTGCTGTAATGGATGGAAAGACATGTGAGCAGCAAGTGACAGAAAATGACACAGCAGGTGCCAATAGTAACATGAATAACAACCTTCCTAAAAATGAGGAGTTAAGACGTGGGGAAAGAGTGAGAAGGCCCACATGGAAACTAACAAAATAAGGGTATTATATGGGTGGTTTAGAGAAGGATTGTAGGCATTGATTGTTGTATGCAAATTCTCTCTCTCTCTGATTATTCCTTCGACTCTAAACCTTCTGCCTTTTTTTCCATTTTCAGTTATAGACCTTAGCTTTTCACCTTGAAAACTAAGAGTCAGTTGAAAATAATAACAAAAAGTATCCCATCAAAAATATTGTTGTTCTTCCTGTTCCATTTTTTTGTGCTTCATTACATTGGTGCTTTCATTCTAATCATGGCAGACAATACTCGGATGAAAGAAATTTTTGCAGAATTGAAGAAAAACGCAGAAGCCATCAATTTGGTATCTGAAGATTTGTAAGGCCAGATCGAGCGTTTAGAAGGTTCCAGCCGCGCTCAAATCGAACGAATGGAAGCGATTCAGGTGTCTAATGAATCTCAATTCTCACAATTGAATTCTGTGATGGCTCAAATTCTGGAACGGCTACAATCGATTCCCGGGTCTTCCCATGGTTCAGCGAACTCATACAAAGAACCTCCTAAAAATTCATTACAGGTACGCTCTGTGATGCTTGATTTCCCTCGTTTTGATGGGAAAAATGTGATGGACTGGATTTTTAAGGCTGAACAATTCTTTGATTACTACTCCACACCTAATGCTGATCGATTAATTATTGCTTCTATGAACTTAGACCATGAGGTGGTACCGTGGTACCAAATGATGCAAAAAACAGATCCTATGCTATCATGGCCAGCTCTCACTCGAGCTTTAGAGCTTGATTTTGGACCATCTGCATATGAGTGTCCTAGAGCTACTTTGTTTAAATTAACTCAAACTGCATCTGTTAATGATTTTTATATGCAATTCACTGCATTAGTGAATAGAGTTGATGGATTAAGCCTTGATGCTATATTGGACTGCTTCATTAGTGGATTACAAGAGGAGATTCGCAGAGATGTTAAGGCTATGGAACCCAAAATTTTAAGCAAAGCATTTGCTCTAGCCAAACTATATGAAGAAAAGTACTCAACAAATAAACCGAAACCCTTCACAAGCCATGCCAGAAACTATAACCAAAACAATACCACCACCAACAAAAACCCTCAAACTAGCCAAATAACTGACACTACAAAAAACAACTTACCTCCACTCTTACCTACCCCTCAATCCAAGCCATTATACCAAAAAAACCAAAATATCAAAAAAATTCACCAGCAGAAATCCAATTAAGGAGGGAGAAAAATTTATGCTACTTATGTGATGAAAAGTTTTCTCCATCCCATAAATGCCCTAATAGACAAGTGATGTTATTGCAACTTGAAGATGAAGAGGAAATTCAATCAGACCAAACAGCAGGGGTGTTATTAGAAGAGGCCATTATTAATGAGCACCATCACTTATCCTTGAATGCTATGCGCGGAGCTAATGGGATTGGTACTATTATATTTACAGGACAAGTGGGCAGCATAAGCGTGAAGATTTTAGTTGATGGAGGAAGTTCAAATAACTTTATTCAACCAAGAGTTGCACAAGTGCTGAAATACCCAATTGAACCAGCAACAAACCTTAGAGTTTTAGTGAGAAACGGCCAAGTGTTAAATGCGGAAGGCAAGATTCAACAATTACCAGTGCAAATTCAGGGACAAGAAATTAAAATACCTGTGTATTTGTTGCAAATCTCAGGTGCTGATATCATATTGGGGTCCACATGGTTAGCAACACTTGGACCTCATGTGGCTGACTATGCAGCATTAACATTAAAGTTCTTTCGACAGGGTAAATTCATTACCTTACAGGGTGAGACAAATATGGAGCCTAGTCCAGCTCAACTACATCAATTCAGAAGATTGCATTACACTGATGCTATTGAAGAGTGCTTTGCAGTCCAATTGATAAAAAAAGAATTACCTGAAGATATTCTCAGTGAATTACCATCAGCCATTGACCCTGAAATTGCTATGTTACTGCACACATATGCTGATGTTTTCAAGGTTCCATCAACACTACCACCTCCAAGGGAGCATGACCATGCTATTCCATTGCAGCCTGGGTCTGGACCAGTTAAAGTAAGACCTTATAGATACCCCCACACACAAAAGGAGCAGATCGAAAAAATGGTGCATGAAATGCTTCAACAAGGTATCATTCAGCCCAGCAATAGCCCACTTTCTTCACCTATTTTACTTGTTAAAAAGAAAGATGGTAGTTGGAGGTTTTGTACTGATTATAGAGCCTTGAATACGATTACTATGAAGGATAGTTTTCCTATGCCCACAATTGATGAGTTACTAGATGAATTATATGGGGCTCAATTTTTCTCTAAATTGGACTTAAGGTCAGGATATCACCAAATTATGGTCAAGTCAGAAGATAGAGCTAAGACAGCTTTTCGGACACACCATGGTCATTATGAGTGGCTAGTAATGCCATTTGGTTTAAAAAATGCTCCAGCTACATTTCAAGCTTTGATGAATAAGATATTTCAACATGCTCTAAGAAAATTTGTACTTGTTTACTTTGATGATATCCTAGTGTATAGTGCCTCTTGGAATGACCACCTACAACAATTGGAGTCTGTATTAAGAACTCTACAAAAGCATGAGTTATATGCCAAGTTATCCAAATGCTCCTTTGGAACCACATAGGTAGATTACTTGGGACACATGGTATCAGGCAAGGGTGTGTCTATGGAAAATACTAAAGTGAAGGCAGTCCTAGAATGGCCTATTCCATCCAATGTTAAACAATTGAGGGGGTTCCTTGGCCTCACAGGGTACTATAGAAGATTCATCAAGGCCTATGCTCACATTGCTGCACCATTAACCGAATTGCTAAAAAAGGACAATTTTCATTGGAATACTGAAGCTGAAACAACCTTTGAGAAACTGAAGCAAGCTATGACAAATGCTCCAGTCTTAGCATTACCAAACTTCAATCAATCATTCATCTTGGAGACTGGTGCATCTGGCATTGGAGTGGGGGCTGTTTTGGGTCAAAATGGTCATCCCATAGCTTATTTTTCAAAGAAACTGGCTCCTAGGATGCAAAAACAATCTGCATATATCAGAGAATTACTAGCCATAACTGAAGTTTTGGCTAAATTCAGACATTATTTGTTGGGCAATAAATTCATCATAAGAACTGATCAAAAAAGTTTGAAGAGCTTGATGGATCAATCCTTACAAACACTGGAACAACAAGCATGGCTCCACAAGTTTCTAGGCTATGATTTCAAGATTGAGTACAAGCCTGGCAAGGATAATCAAGCAGCATATGCATTGTCCAGAATGTTTGCATTATCATGGTTCGAGCCTCATTCTTTATTTTTGGAGGAACTAAGAAACAAATTAGTTACAAATGAACAAGTGAAACAATTAATGTTGGACTGTAGGAATGCAACAGCAGATAAGCACTATACAGTGCGAGAAGGATTGCTATATTGGAAGGATAGATTGGTTATTCCAACAGATGATGCCCTGATTCATAAAATTCTCCAAGAATACCATAGTTCACCAATTGGTTGTCATGTTGGGATCACTAGAACGATGGCAAGGCTAAAAGCTCAATTTTATTGGCCCAACATGCAAGAACAGGTGCACGAGTATGTGCAACAAATGTGCAATTTGTCAGCAGGCTAAGAGTAGCAATACATTACCTTCAGGTTTGCTTCAACCCTTACCTATTCCACAACAAGTTTGGGAGGATATAGCAATGGATTTTATCACTGGTTTGCCTATTGTGAATGGTTTATCTGTTATCATGGTGGTTGTGGATAGTCTTACTAAATATGCACATTTCTTAACACTTAAGGCTGATTATAATAGTAAGACTGTAACTGAAGCTTTCATGAGCAATATAGTGAAGTTACATGGAATACCACAGTCAATTGTGTCTGATAGAGATAAGGTCTTTACTAGTACATTTTGGCAACATTTATTCAAATTACATGGAACAACACTTGCTATGTCATCAGCCTATCATCCACAAACTGATGGACAATCTGAAATTTTGAATAAATGTTTGGAAATGTATCTGAGATGCTTCACCTGAAAATCCTAAAAGTTAGGTTAAAGCTTTGCCATGGTCTGAGTTTTGGTATAATACATCTTTTCACAATAGTTTGGGCATGACCCCTTTTAAAGCACTGTATGGAAGAGATCCTCCCACAATATCTAGACAGCCCATTAGTAGTCAAGACCCTATGGAACTGAGGGAACAGTTGGCTAATAGAGATTAACTGCTGGCCAAGTTAAAAAGCAATTTATCTAGAGCTCAGCAGACCATGAAAGCTCAAGCTGACAGAAAGAGACATGAAGTTCAAATGCAAGTGGGTGATCAAGTATTGGTGAAATTACAACCTTATAGACACCATTCTGCTGCTTTACGGAAGAATCAAAAGTTATCTATGAAATATTTTGGTCATTTCAAAATAATAGCAAAAATTGGAGCTGTTGCATACAAGTTATAGTTGTCGTCCTCTGCAAGAATCCATCTAGTCTTCCATGTGTCGCAGTTAAAGTTGTTTAAGGGAAATGTGGATGAACCCTATTTACCATTACCTCTGACAGTTACTGAAATGGGACCAGTGATGCAGCCATTGAAAGTCATTGCAACTCGCATCATACTTAAGGGAGCAAGTTAGATACAATAGGTCCTAGTGCAGTGGGAAAATAGAGGACAAGAAGAAGCAACATGGGAGGACATGCAGGACATCAAGAACAACTATCCTAATTTCAACCTTGAGGACAAGGTTGATGTTAAAGGGGAGGTTAATGTAATGGATGGAAAGACACGTGAGCAGCAGGTGACAGAAAATGACACAGCAGGTGCCAATAGTAACATGAATAACAAACCTTCCTAAAAATGAGGAGTTAAGACGTGGGGAAAGAGTGAGAAGGCCTACATGGAAACTAACAAAATAAGGGTATTATATGGGTGGTTTAGAGAAGGATTTTAGGCATTGATTGTTGTATGCAAATTCTCTCTCTCTCTCTGATTATTCCTTCGACTCTGAACCTTCTGCCTTTTTTTCCATTTTCAATTATAGACCTTAGCTTTTCACCTTGAAAACTAAGAGTCAGTTGAGAATAATATCAAAAAGTATCCCATCAAAAATATTGTTGTTCTTCCTGTTCCTTTTTTATACAGCGTGCTCTAGTTATGTCAAGATAGCGTGCTTTGTCTTCATTTTACAACCTGTATGCAAAAAGGCAGCATAATAAATAAATAAATAAATAATTGCATAGTTGTTGGTAAGAATAAATAGAGTACAAATGAATTTATGAGAGGGATTTTTGTGCTGCACACTTCAATATGTAATTGCGCCGTAAGTTTCAGTTCTCAATTTCTTTATGAATCAATTTTTTCAATTAGGTCCCCATACTAACATAAATTAAAATATTAATTTATAAATAGGGGTCATTTTGTAACTTCTTAGTACAGTCACATTGATCAATTTTAATATTCAATGTTGTGTTTTGACTGATCTAACTATATATTTATTATTATTATTATTATTATTATTATTATTTTTATTATTATTATTATTTTGTACTTTTTTTTGTTAATTTATTTCATAGGATCGTCTAAAAAAATATTTAATAATCAACATCCAATTTTAACTCTTAAAAATAAAACTAAATAAAAAATATAACCATAAATTAAAAGAATGTGACTTTCTTTTAATTTTTCATTATTTGAGTTGTTAGGATACAAGTTGTGACAGCTTGTAGTCCTAAAACTCATTTTGGTAAGCAAATTAATCTATAAAATATTCTTAAAAGGATTAACTAGATGAGACATTTTTCTTTAGACCTTAGGTTTTTGAGACACGAGTTGTACAACTTGATCGTCCTGGAATTTGCATTTTTAAATAATTACTCAAATCAAACAAACTTTTTTTGTCAAAATATTTTTATGTAACAAAACAAATCTTCTTAAAAAACAATCAATACATCCGCATTAACCAAGAACTACGTAGCTTTGATTTCTCCATCGCACAGGGAGATCTGTAGGAGCAAAATCACTTTCTTGTCAAGCACATTAATAAAAATTTCTTTTTTGTCCTTTATTTCTCAAACACACATTTATTCCAAAATCATATTAAAAAATAATAATAATTGTTATTTTTATTTAATAATAAGGAGAAATAAATATATTTAAGTTAACATTAATCTCGGGGTAGCAAAATGTTGAAGAATCGAGAGAAATTAGATTTTATTCTCTTTTATTTTATATTATTATGTTTATTTTTATTTTGTCATTATTACTCATTTTTTCTATTGTAATTTCTTTTCCTATATAAACAGCTTAGAGTTGTAATGATAAAATATGAAAGTATTTTGTATTTTACGTTCTTCATGTATCAAGAGCTCTGGTTAAGGCTCTGTTAACTTTTCCACAACCTCATTAGGGTTTGGCACTCCAATCAACTGTGCTAAAGCTAATGGCACACAATACCCCATGGAAGATAGCCCTATGGGTAGCGGCGACAATGACGATGGTTTGGGTAAAAAATCAGAAGTAGTCAACAATGTCGACAATTTAGGCAACGCCCTAGACAACAGTGGCAGTGACCCAAGCGGCAGCGGCCCAGGTGGCCAGAATGATTTTTCCAACTTTTTTGGTCATGAGGGAACTTCTAATGCCCTTAAGGTTGAAATCCAGAAACTAAATGGAAAAAAATATGTCGAATGATCCCAAACTAAATTGAAAAAATCCAAAAACTAAATTGATTTTAGACGGCAAGGGAATATATGGTTTCCTAACAGGAGAGGTGCAAATGTCTGCCACGACTGATCTGAATTACAAGTTTTGGAAATATGAGAACTCTGTTATTATTGTTTGGCTGCTTAGTAGTATGGAATCAATAATCAGAAAATATTTTATGTTTTTGCCTACTGCGAAGGAAGTTTGGGAAGCTATCAAAGAAACATATTTTGATATTCATAATTCTTCTCAAATTTTCGATCTCAAATCATGATTGTGGCATGCCAAACAACGAGATAGAGATGTCACTACCTATTATATTGAGTTGATGACACTATGGCAATAATTGGATCTCTACTATGATGATCATTGGAAGTGTTGTGAGGACAGTGTTTTTTTTCTTAAGAGACAAGAGAACGATTGTGTATTCATGTTCTTGATTGGGCTTAATAAGCGGCTTGATGAAGTCCAAGGTAGAATATTGGGAAAGATCCCATTGCCATCACTTCGAGAAGCGTTCTTAGAAGTTAGAAGATAAGAGACGAGACAAGGTGTTATGATGAGTAAGTGACCTTCTGTTGGTGAGGTTGAAAGCTCTGCCCTATCACTAAGAAGGAAGACGGAAATAGCGCTGGCAAGAAACCATGGTGCGAACAGTGCAAACGTCCATGGCTCACACGTGATACATGTTGGAAGCTCCATGGAAAACCTCTAAATTGGAAGAAAAAAAGAAAGAAACGAAGGTCATGCCCTCCAAGCTGGTACATCTGATCAAAAGAAACAATCTCCTTCAAGCCCATCTTCTTTCACCAAGGAACAGTTAGATTAATTGTACAAACTTCTTGAGTCTCAAAATTCTTCTTGCTCTATAGCTCAGATTATCAATTTTGGTGCTACTAATTATATGACTGGGAGTCGAGTATATTTTCTTCATATAGTCCTTGTGCAAGTAACCTCAAAATTAAAATTGCATATGGCTCTCTTTCAGCCATTCCAGGGAAAGGTTATGTTATTCTATCACCTAAGTTATCCTTAAAAGATGTCTTACATGTTCCTTATTTTTCATGTAATTTGTTATCTGTTACTAAATTAACAAAAGATATAAATTGTCAAGCTATTCTCATTGCACTTTTAAGGATTTGACCATAGGGAAGATGATTGGCAATGCTAAAGAGAGTGAAGGACTCTATTATCTTGATAATGGAATCGACTTCAAAGACCAACAAAAAACAAGTACCTGCTTTGAATCTATTTTTGTTTCTTCTAATAATGATGATATTATGGTATGGCATTTATGGTTAGGACATCCAAGTTTTCCGTATTTGAAACATTTGTTTCCTAAATTATTTTCTAAGAAGGATAAGTCTTTATTTCATTGTGAAACTTGTGTATTTGCTAAACATCGCCGTTCTTCTTTTCCTACACAACCATATAAACAATCAAAATCGTTTGCAGCTATTCATTGTGATGTTTGGGGTCCTAATAGAATAAACATTTTCTAATAAAAAACGGTTTATAAATTTTATTGATGATCATACTAGAATTTTTTGGGTGTATTTATTGAAAGAAAAATCGAAAGTTGGACAGGTTGTCAAAAATTTCCTTAAAATGGTGCACACTCATTACAAAACAAATATTCAAATATTCATAAGTGACAATGGTAAAGAATATTTTAATATACTTTTGTCCATTTTTTTCTTGCAAATGGGGTTGTTCATCAAAGTTCTTGGGTTAATACACCCCAACAAAATGGAATTGCAGAGAGAAAGAATAGGCATCTTCTTGAGGTTGTTAGAGCTTTACTACTTGCAAATAAGGTTCCAAAATATTTGTGGGGTGAAGTTGTTTTAACTGCATCATATTTAATCAATCGAATGCCATCTAAAGTTTTAGATTTTCATACACCTCTTGATGTTTTTCAAAATTATTTTCCTTTGACTATTGTCTCTGCTGATTTGCCACTAAAAGTGTTTTGTTGCACTGCTTTTGTTCATGAACATAAACACCTTGAAAAACTCGATGCACGAGTAATAAATTGTGTGTTTACCGGTTACTCTCCAACTCATAAGGGGTATCGGTGTTTTGAACCAAAATCAAAAAGAATTTTTGTAACCATGGATGTTACTTTTGTGGAAAATCAACCATTTTTTACTAACATTCATCTTCAGGGGGGAAATTTTAAGGAAGATTTATCTTTTACTTTTGAAAACATCATTACTTTAAGTGATATAGTGTTGTCACAAAATTCTAAGACTTATATTGATGCACCAAAAGAAAATTCCCAAGAATCCATATTGGAACTCAATCCACTTATGAATGAGGTTTCGACAGATTTGGGAGCGACAATTTCAAATCAAAATCACAATGATCAAATTCTTGATCTCAATAATAATAAAGGACCACGTGAAATGCTACAACATAATAACTCATATAAAGAGACACAAAGCAGGTATACTACAATTGACCTTACTTGGAAGGAAAATGTCTTTGAAAGAAGAAACCATAAATAGAGAAATGAATGACCCATTCTTCGACCCTTCCAAGATTCTAAACCAATAGATAATCCAACACATCATCTTGATACAAGTAAGTCTTCTTCTATTCTTTATTTTGTCATACTCAAAATTGTCTTCTTCATTTGTTGCATTCACCTCTAAGTTGCCTATTGTAGAAATTCCAAAAAATATATAGGAGTCTCTAAAAATTCCAAAGTGGAAGGAAAATGTTCTTGAGGAAATGAGAGCTCTTGAGAAGAATCAAACTTTGACAGTCATGATGTTGCCTACAGGAGAGAATATTGTTGGTTGTAAATGGGCTTTTACTGTGAAATATAATTCTAAAAATACAGTTGAAATATACAAGGCACGCTTGGTTGCTAAAGGGTTTACTCAGACATACGGCATTGATTACTCATAGACTTTGCTCCCGTTGCCAAATTAAACACTATTAGAGTTTTCTTGTCCTTGACAGTGAATTTAGATTGGTCTCTTAACCAACATGATGTAAAGAATGTTTTTCTAAATGGTGATTCGAAGGAGGAAGTATACATAGATAGCCCACCTAGATTTGAAGATAAATTTGGTTTAAATGTGTGCAAACTACAAAAATCCCTTTATGGTCTTAAGCAATCTCCAAGGGCTTGGTTTGAAAAATTCACTCGATCGGTCAAAAGGCAAGGATATATGCATGGACAATCAGACCATACTTTGTTCATGAAGTTCTCTAATGTTGGTAAAATTGCAATTCTAATTGTATATCTAGATAATATTATTCTCACAGGAGATGACATTATTGAGATGGAAAGATCGAAGAAAAATTTGACAAAAGAGTTTGAGATCAAAGATTTAGGCGCGCTTAAATATTTTCTTGGTATAGAAGTTGTTCGCTCAAAGAAGGGAATTGTTTTTTCTCAATGAAAATAGATCCTAAATCTCTTGGAATAAACTGGTATGAGTAGGTATAGACCAACAGATACTCCAATCAAATTAAATGCTAAACTTTGGGAGAAAGGCAGTGTTCCTGTTGAGATTTCAAGATACCAGAGGTTGGTCGACAAACTTATTTATCTAGCCCACACTAGATCTGACATCTCTTTCTCTGTGAGTGTTGTAAGTCAATTAATGCATTCTCCGTATGAAGAACACTTGGAGGCAGTTTATCGAATCTTAAGGTACTTGAAATCTAATCTTGGAAACAGTTTGTGCTTCAAGAAAACTAATGACAGAGAAGTCTCTATATTTGGAGATGTTGATTGGGCAGGATCAATTACTGATAGAAAATCTACCACTGGATATTGTGCATATGTTTGGGGAAATTTAGTTACTTGGAGAAGTAAGAAACAAGGGCTTGTTGCTTGAAGTAGTGCAGAAGCTGAATTCAGAGAAATGGCTCAAAGAATCTATGAACTTTTATGGATTCGTAATCTCTTGGACAAACTGAAAATGAAAGTTGACTCACCCTTAAAATTGTTATGTGATATCAAAACAGCAATAACTATAGCTCACAACCCTATACAACATGATAGAATCAAGCATATTGAGATTGACCGTCATTTCCTAAAAGAAAAAATAGATGTTGGAGTAATATGTCTGCCATTTGTGACTTCCAATTAGCAAACTGCTAATATCTTGACAAAAAGTTTGGCAAGACCCAATTTTGAGCGACTTATAACCAAGTTGGGCACGAAAGATATCTATGCACCAACTTGAGGGGGGTGTTGAAGAATCAAGAGAAATTAGATTTTATCCTCTTTTATTTATATTATTATGTTTATTTTTATTCTATCATTATTCTTCAGTTTTACTATTGTAATTTATTTTCCTATATAAACAACTTTGGGCTGTAATAATAAAATATGAAAGTATTTTATCTTTTACTGTCTTCAATATATGGAAAAATTCCAAGAAGAATAAAGCACATATAAGAGAATCTAGTTATCCTAACCTCTAATATCAATGATCAACATTAGAATGTGACAAGAGACATATAGAGCATGACCTCTTTACGATATCTTAGAATGTAAAGATATCAATATTTTAAAAATTGGATTGGGATGGCGAGTTCAATAGATTGAATAGGGAATTGAGGTTGATACGGATTGGAAAAAAAGTTGAAACACGTTGATCTGTAAAAATTAAAATGGGATCGCAAAAACCGATGGAAATCGACCGGTACACTGAACAGGTGGAAATCGGCCAGTCCACTGAATCGATAGCGGTTTTGGAAATCCATAAAGTTTTTAAAACCCAGTTCTGAAATTATTTTTCTCTAAAAATACAATTATAAGGAAAAGTTTTCTTGTAACTTTAGAACCCTTATTGTTTTCTTCTCTCGTGTCTTAACCTCTTATACCCATGCAATCTCATTGAAGCTCTTTATGTCTCTCAAAAAAAACTTTGGCCGCCACCTTTCCCAACCACGTCTGATCTTTCTTTTGATAAAAAATATTACTCATCTTTTTCAAATTTTTTCACAAACAAAATACAAATTAGAAGAAAAGTGAGAAAACTCCATCTCCTAGCTACCCTTTCTTCACACATATAGAGAACAAGGGATAAAGATTGTTAGGGGAACCCTTAAGATTATCCGCTTATTCTTTGTTAATGAAGAGGAAGCAATCAAATATGTCAAATTTTTTTCTCCTATCAAACGACCCTCTAATAGCATAGTTAATCAAGAAAAATATGAAATTATGTTTCGTAAAAGAGTCCATAAGGTGTAACATCATATTCTTCATAGTCTTCCAATGGATATGGTTACTCACTTTGTTAAGTATCTTTGGCTCACCACTATTGTGAGTAGATCCAACATACATGTTATTAACTATGTGCGAGATAGAAATTCAAAAAAGAAGAAGGGTTTGAAGGATAAGAACATATATTTTGCTAATCATAGTACCATTATTAAAATTTTGGTGCAGTACATTCTAACGTATATATGAGTTTTTTTTATTTAAGGAGTATATATGAGTTTTTTTGATTTAAGGATTATGATTGGCATAATCAAGTGGGATTATAAGTTTTTTGGACTAGTTGGCATAACATGTGTAAGGATGAAAAGGATGACGGTATGGGCTTTCTCCATTTAAAAACTTTCTATGATGTTCTTTTGGCAAAACAAGGTTGGAGACTCCTCATTAATAAGTAGTATATAAAGTGTTAAAAGCTAGATATTTCCCTAAGTGTTCTCTCTTACATGCTACTTAAGATATTAGTTCAAGCTTTTCGTGGTAGAGCATTTAAAGCACAACTTGGATCCTTAGGAAAGGCGATTACTGGAGCATTGAAGATGGAGCTAATATTAACATATGGTTGAAAAGTTGGCTTCACAACCAAAATGACTATAAAGTGTAGAGTCTGAAACATCTAATACAACATTATTCATGGTGAAAGATCTCTTTCTAGACAATCAAAATGATAGGAATTCTAAAATAATGAAAGACACTTTTTTTTTTTTTCATTTGAAGCTAATCAAATTCTTCAAACTCCCCTCCCTTTGACCCCTAAAACTGACATTGGCTTGTTTCGAATGGTACTAACGATGGCAACTACTTTATTAAATTAGGCTACCATGCTATAATAGACTAATAACAACATATAAAAGATGTTTTGGAATATCAACAACCCGCCTAAACAACTTCAATTCCTATGGAGAATTATCTTGAATTTCTTCTTAATTAGAGATAACCTAAGAAAGCAAGGCATACCCTAGCCCTCCACAGTTAAGGTAAAATCTCAAATTTAGTGTTTTGAGGATAAACAAATAGTTATGTGATCACTAATTATGATTTTGATTTGTCATTTTTGATTTTCTAAAATTGTTTCAAAATCAATTTATGTCATCGAAGAAATTACTAGATTGAGTCGCGGACTAGGTCGCTCTCTTTAAGACATTTTGTGGCACCGTCAAATAACTCTGTCGCGGCCTAAAATTTCGAGTTTTCCTCAAATTCAATGGAGTCGCCACCAAAATTTATTTTAAAATAGGAAAAATATTGGGAAACCCTTAAATATGTAAAAAAATAAAAAATGGTCTTTTGAAACCAGATTTTTGAGTTCGGGAGTCGATTATGCGTAGGGAAGGTATTAGCACCCTACGACATCCGCTAAAAAACGGTTACCTATAATTAATTGTGCAAAATTATATCAACTTAACTATATCTGTTTCTCTTTATTATTAAATATGAATATAAAATTATTTTTTTATAAATGTAATTTTTGAGATAAAAGTGTGTTTAAAAGAGTAAAAAAACAAAGTTTTTATTATTGTGTTTGACAAGATTGTGATCTTGCTCCTACGTATCTCCCGGTGCGATGGAGAAATCAAAGCTACGTAGTTCTTGGTAGAAAATGCGGATGTGTTGATTGCTTTTTAAATAAATTGTATTTTAATTTTAACAAACATAAAGAAATAAACTTGTTTGATCTGAATGATTGTCTTGATATATGAATTTTAAAACGATCGAATTGTACAACTCGTGTCTCAAAATTCAAGGAGTAAAAAGATGTCACATCTAATTTAATCCTCTTAAGAATATTTTTATTTTTTATTTTTAAATTAAATTCCAAAACTAACAAAATAGTTTAATTTGTATTATGTAATATAAATAATTTTTATGACTAACTTGTTTATGATTTTTATTTTATTAATTTATTTGTGATTATGAGATTTAGAACCATCAAATTGTCACAATTTGTGTTCTAATAACTCAAAGATTAAAAAGATGTCGCATCTAGTTAACTTTTAATGAAATATTTGTTATTATTTATTTTTATTTTTAATATTAAATTTCAAAGTTAAAGAAAAAATAGTACAACTTATATTAATATCTCAAAAAAAAGTCATATCTAAATAAAATAAAAGAATAAAAATATAACAATTACTTTTCATATTAGAAATTGATTATATATTCTAACATATATATTTTTAAAATAAAAGACAATGATCAAACTAAAAAAGAGCTGGACCTAAAGAAAATGTAAATGGGCCGCACAAGAAAAGGCCCAATATCTTCAGAAACCTAATTAGTAAAACAAAAACCCTAATTTGAAAAAAGGCATAAGCAAAACAGAAGAAGTCGTATGCTTCATCATGGAAACCAAGATGAGCGGCAGATTCAGAAGAAAGGAAACGGCGGCCAAAACAAGCAAGGTTCGAGTCCTATCCTTTCCAACCTTCTAATATTTCTCAATCAAATCTATAACAATAATAACTTTTATTACTAAGAAATGTAAATGGAAAAAAACGGAAATACCTTCACCCTTCTTCAAGTTGTTCCTCTGTTTGTTTGGATAGCAATGATAAAAATTCGATCTTGATCTGTTTTAGTATTTAAAATCGAACTCTCTTAACAAAAAAAAGAACCTCTCCTCTCTATTTCAGAATTTAGAATATGTGTTTTGTGATTTTTTTTT
>JBBPBS010000629.1:6149188-6172583 GCA_037974835.1 Cicer judaicum | reverse complement strand
TTTTTTTTTCTTCCGTTCTATTTTGATTTTTTCATCAATTTATAGGTAAACTAGTGAATGTTCTTGTTTATTAGATAAACTCAAGTTCTAGATCTGATATTATTTTGCACTAATTTTAACTGGATATTACATTGTTTTTGCAACAAATCTTAAGCAATGTACTAATAGGGAAATATAAATTTGTCTACCTTTTATTACACAAATATGCAAAGTAAACTCTACTTGTTTCTAATATGTTTACAAAGGATCTTGATAATATAAAAAAAAATAAAAGTTTGTTTTCTTTGGTAGGAGATTGTGTATGTGTGTGAAGAAGAGGAAGCGTGAAAAAGAATTGCTTTCTGATTTGCTGTAAGAAAACCCAGGACAGGCTGAAAACCCAAGACAGGCTGAAAACCCAAGACAGGCTGAAAACCCAAGACAGGCTGAAAACCCAAGACAGGCTGAAAACCCAAGACAGGCTGAAAACCCAAGACAGGCTGAAAACCCAGGACAGGCTGAAAACCCAGGACAGGCTGAAAACCCAGGACAGGCTGTAAAACCCAGGCTGTAAAACCCAGGACAGGACAGGCTGTAAAACCCAGGACAGGACAGGCTGTAAAACCCAGGACAGGACAGGCTGAAAAACCCAGGACAGGACAGGCTGAAAACCCAGGACAGGACAGGCTGAAAACCCAGGACAGGACAGGCTGAAAACCCAGGACAGGCTGTAAACTTGCTTGTGTTGCCAATCCAAACATAGAAAAAACTACTGGGTTCTTGTAATTCAACTTTGTAATCCAATTTTTATTTTTAATATTATTTAAAATTTAGTATACATTTAAATTTGGATTGTAAAATACTAATTTGTATATTTCTGTTAATAAATGTAAAATATTTATTAAATATATTATTATTATTATTATTATTATTATTATTAAAATATTTTTAAATTATTTGGACAAAAATTAGGTACTAGCCCCTATTTAATTATATTTTACACGGTAAAAAGATAATTAAATATAAGGACCTAAATTTTGTTGAAAGTGTGAAAGTAAATAAAAAAAAGATTAATACCAATGGTGTAGGGACGTAAATAAAAAACATGATCGTCTTCGGATTGATTACCGATGCGTAGATCCATATAAATAGAATGATTGATAACATCTTCTCGGGTTGGTTACCGATGCGTAGATCGACATAAACAATGTGATGGTGTTTAGATTTATATAAATAAAATGATGACTAAACCCAACATGAGTTTAAAATTTAGAGTGTAAATAAAATGATGACTAAACCCAACATGAGTTTAAAATTTAGAGTGTAAATAAAATGAGATAAATTTGTTTTTTATTTTAATTTTTAAAAGGGTATGTGGTAATTGTAATGCAAACGTAAAATGAATAATGTGATACAAAAATTGTTGAATATAAATGAAATATACACATAAGATATGCATGATTGACTCATTATGCATGACATAAGGAGTTGTTGAGTATAAATAAAATATGAGTGAAGATGCATAAATCATGTGAGTATTTGAAAAAAATGCAAGATGCATGTAATGAAGATAAATTCTTGTTTATTTTATTATTTTCTAGTTCCCCCGACCCTTATGCGACTTTGTACACTTATAAGGCTCATTGGATCAACGACAATAACAATCGTTCTTTACATTATGACTCTAGTATATCTTGTGTAATCATTTTTTCTTGAGGTCAATCAAATGTGCATTATTTAAAATGCTTCCCCTTCATTTCATTTTTTTTACACCCATATATCTCGAGCTCCCGTGTATATATTTTCAAGCGTCAAAATATTTAAGATTTTTTGTTATATTTTTGCATATTTCCAATTCCAATATTTATTATCATAAAAATAACATTTTAAAATACTAGAATAAATCAACAACGAAACTGAATTAACTTAGAAATAGTGTAAGGTACAACATCGAATGACATCATTGAAAAATATACATTCGTTGTATTGAAAACAAAATTAATGAGACAGGAATTACAATGTGGTGAATGTGTTTAGCTTTAGTTGGAGATATAACAAACGCTAAACATTCTTGTAACTTAGAACTTCTAAGAATAATAATTGCCCCAGCTTGTAATGCTTGATTTTTTGTTATCCCTAACTTTTGCATGGACCGCTCTTCCAAGTTTTCAATCCATCGGGATGCTCTAATTTTTGCCTAGGTCGCCTTTTCAGGTTTTCAACCTAGCGAGCTCAATTTTCTATTTTTTTTTTTATGCATAATATTTCTTAACTGCATCTGAGTTTATTGGAAGTGGAAGCTCATCTCCATCCATTTCTGCGAGTATCAGAGTTCCCCCAGAGAAAGCTTTTTTCACAACATATGGTCTTTCATAGTTCGGAGTCCACTTTCCTCGAGAATCCTTTTTTATGGGTAGTATTTTCTTTAACACTAACTCTCCTTCTTGAAACTCTCGAGGACGAACTTTTTTCTCATAAGCTTTTTTGAGTCTTTTCTGATATAGCTGACCATGACACAAAGCTATCATTCTTTTTTCTTCTATGAGATTCAATTGGTCATATCATGATTGAGCCCACTCTGCCTCCTCTAGTTTTGTTTCCATTAGGACTCTGATAGAGGGAATTTCAATTTCGATGGGAAGTACCGCTTCCATTCCATACACCAACGAGAAAGGAGTTGCCCCTGTTGAGGTACGAACAGAAGTTCTATAGCCAGGTAATGCAAAGGGAAGCATTTCATGCCAATCCTTATATGTCTCTACCATCTTCTGTATGATCTTCTTGATATTTTTATTTGCTGCTTCTACAGCCCCATTCATTTTCGGACGATATGGAGAAGAATTATGGTGCTGAATTTTGAAACTATCACATAACTCTTTCATCATTTTGTTGTTTAAATTAGTCGCATTGTCAGTGATTATCTTATTTGGCAAGCCATATCGACAAATCAATTCTTTTTTGATGAATTTGACAACCACACTTCTCGTCACATTGGCATAAGAAGCAGCTTCAACCTATTTTGTGAAATAATCAATAGCCACTAGGATAAACCGGTGTCCATTTGAAGCCTTAGGCTCAATGAGTCCAATAACATCCATTCCCCACATTGAAAATGGCCATGGTGATGTTAAAACATTCAAAGAAGTGGGTGGTACATGTATTTTATCAACATAGATTTGACATTTATGACATTTCTTTACGTGACTAAAACAATCAGACTCCATGGTCAACCAATAGTAGCCAGCCCTTAAGATTTTTCTTGCCATTGCGTGCCCATTTGCATGAGTTCCGAAAGAACCTTCGTGAACCTCTTGGATGATTTTCTCTGCTTCTGCTTTATCCACACATCTGAGGAGGACCATATCATGATTTCTCTTATAAAGCACATCCCCATTTAAGAAGAAGTTCATTGACAATCTCCTTAAAACTCTTTTGTCGTTCTCTGAAATACCCAATGGATATTCTTTATTCTTAACATATGATTTGATGTCATAAAACCACGGTTTGCCATCAAACTCTTCTTCTATTGATAAACAATATGCAAGTTTATCTCTTTGTTGAATTTTTATGATCGGCACGTCTTGATTAGTGGTTATTTTGAACATCGACGACAAAGTGGCCAAAGCATCAGCTAATTGGTTTTCTTCTCGAGGGATATGGTGAAAAGTAATTTTCTCAAAGTATTCTGTCAATTCTTTGATATGGGTGTGATACGGAATCAATTTGGAATCTCGCGTTTCCCACTCTCCTTTCGTCTGATGGATAACCAACAATGAGTCTCCATATACCTCAAGAAATTTTACGTTTGATTCGATAGCTGCTTTAATGCCCATAACACATGCCTCATATTCTGCAATATTGTTTGTACAATCAAAACACAACCTAGCCGTAAATGGAGTGAACTGGTTCTCAGGGGAAACCAAAATGGCTCCAATTCCATGCCCCAACGCATTAGAGGCACCATCAAACACCAACCTCCAATTTTCTTTATCAGGTGATTTGGTTTCTTCACCTAAAGTCATTATGCCTTCATCGGGGAATTCACACTGCATTGATTGATAATCTTCTATCGGTTGTTGGGCCAAATACTCTGCTAGTGCGCTTCCTTTGATAGATTTTTGTGTCACATATACCAAATCGTATTCTGATAACAACATTTGCCAACGGGCAATCCTTCCAGTAAGAGCAGGTTTCTCAAAGATGTACTTAATTGGGTCCATTTTAGACACCAACCAAGTTGTATGACATAACATGTATTGCCTCAACCGACGAGCGGCCCATGCCAATGCGCAACATGTTCGTTCAAGCAATGAATACCTTGTTTCACAACTGGTGAACTTTTTGCTCAAATAATAAATAGCATGTTCTTTCCTACCAGATTCGTCATGTTGTCCCAATACATAGCCCATTGACTCATCAAGTACTGTTAAGTACATAATAAGCGGTTTCCCAGGAACAGAAGGTACTAAGACGGGAGGTTTTGACAAGTACTGCTTAATCTTTTCGAAAACCTTTTGACAATTCTCATTCCACTCAACTTTTTGGTCTTTGCGCAGTAATTTAAAAATTGGCTTGCATGTAGCGGTGAGATGCGATATAAACCTCGCAATGTAATTCAATCTACCCAAAAAGCCACGAACTTCTTTTTCTGTGCGTGGAGCTGGCATTTCTTGTATTGCTCTTACCTTATCTGGGTCCACTTCTATCCCTTTTTGACTAACGATAAACCCAAGTAACTTGCCTGATCTTACACCAAAAGTGAATTTAGCAGGGTTTAAACGGAGTTTGAACTTCCTTAGTCGCTCAAACAACTTTTGAAGGTTAACAACATGGTCTTCTTCTGTCCGAGATTTTGCAATCATATCATCCACGTAAACCTCTATTTCCTTATGCATCATGTCATGAAACAAAGTTACCATTGCTCTTTGATAGGTTGCCCCGGCATTCTTCAATCCAAACGGCATTACTTTATAGCAGAAAGTTCTCCATTGTGTGATGAATGTAGTTTTCTCCATATCTTCGGGAGCCATCTTGATTTGATTATACCCGGAGAAACCATCCATAAAGGAGAAAAGAGAGTATTGAGCAGTGCTATCTACCAGAACATCAATATGAGGCAGAGGAAAATCATATTTAGGACTAGCTTTATTTAAATCCCGATAGTCAACACACATTCGAACCTTTCCATCTTTCTTTGGAACCGGTACGATATTAGCCACCCATTGAGGATACTTTGCTACTGCTAAGAAACCAGCATCAAATTGCTTTTTGACCTCTTCTCTAATTTTAAGAGACATATCAGGTCGCATCCTTCTCAACTTTTGTTTAATTGGAGCGTAGTCAGGCTTGAGTGGTAGCTTGTGTTCAACTATGTTAATATCTAGCCCAGGCATATCCTGATATGACCATGCAAAGACATCCACCTAATCAAATAAAAGCTTAACCAACTTTTCTCGTTCACTTTCTTTCATAGACATACCAATTTTAACTTCTTTCTTATCATGTTTATTCCCTAAGTTGATCACATCAACAGGTTCTTGATAGGGTTGGATTATCTTAGCTTCCTATTCAATTAAGCTTTCTAGTTCCAGGGGAGGCTCACAGTCATCTTCACAATCCTCATCAGCGTAATTAATTAGACGTTCAAAATTACAAGAAAGGGTTCTAGCGCTGCCATTTTCAACACATTCGTTTTCGACTCTGCATTGTTTAAATTAAGGGGAAAAAAGAAAAGAACAAAATATATGAATAAGGATTGCCAAAAAAAGGGAAAGAGAAAGACAAAACCAGTTGGAGAATTCAAAAATGCATTTATTTATAATAAGTACGGAATTGAAATACATATGCCCTAGTTAATTATCCTTATAGCCTTGGGCATAGCAAAAGGAGTTAAAAAAAATACATAATTACTTTGAACATGAATTAACAAACACGGGAAACTCGAGCATCTTCTAATTGTTGAGACTGCTGTTTGGAGGGCAAGGGTACACTAGCTTGAGGGTGTCATCATCAACATGATCCTCTTCTGTAACAGCCACTTGATGAGCATATATTATTCCGGCGCTTTGAAAAGTTTGGCGAATGTCACAAATAGGAATCTTCTGTGAATTCGGTGTCCAGTTTTCTCTTTTTCCCTTCGCAGCCTTCGCAACCTTCTCTTTATCAGCTTGAGTAGGTACATATCCCAACCCGTACCTATTGTTCTTTTCTGGTATTTCTATCAACTTTCCCAAATTAACAAAAACTCCTCCTTCCAACATAGATTTGGTAAACTTCAATGATGTGGTAGATAGTTTTGATTCTTTTAAACGATATTCTTCACCCATAAAGACGGCATTGGCAATTTCTAATGTTTGAAAAGAAGTTTCTATGGCTTCCTCCGTATTTTCAATGTAGCCTGTAGAAGATAAATGACTCACTATCATATCTTCTTCCCTAAATATTATTACCAGCTTATTGTTCACTATAAACTTTAGATTTTGATGGAGGGTGGATGTCACTGCTCCAGCAGCATGAATCCATGGTCTCCCTAAAAGACAATTGTATGCCGGTTTAATATCCATCACTTGGAAGGTTATCCCAAAGATATGGGGTCCGATTTGAATTGGCAGGTCAATCTCACCAACAACTTGTCTTCTAGATCCATCAAACGCTTTCACCACAAAAGCACTAGGCTTCAAACAGGCTCCCTCAATAAATAGTTTTGATAGTGTTGATTTAGGCATAACATTTAATGATGAACCATTATCTACTAGCACTCGTGCAAGAATATGATCGTGACACCTCACAGAGATGTGCAATGCTTTATTATGTTTTGTCCCTTCAGCTGGCAATTCATTATCGCTAAAACTCAGACAACTACTAGCAGTGATGTTACCAACAACTCCATCAAACTGATCGACAGTGATATCGTGAGTAACACGGGCTTCATTTAAAACTTTCATTAGTGCTCTTCTATGTGCTTCAGAGTTTAATAACAAGGAGAGAACTGATATCTTGGAAGGGGTTTGATTTAGCTGATCCAGCACCTTATATTCACTTTGCTTGATAAACTTCAAAAATTCATTAGCTTCTTCTTCAGACACCGTCTTTTTACTGATCTCTTGTCCTTTTATGGCATGGTACATATCTTCTTTCCCTTTTTCTCCATGAATCTCCTTTTTCCTAAGTTGTTCAGGAGTGTACACTCGACCACTTCGAGTCATTCCACCAATCCCTGAGATGTTAGTGACATCAATTCCTTTAGGTTCACAACCATCACTTGGTTGATGATTGGCCAAGTGGGATGTGACTTCGTATTTCCACGGTACTGCCTTGGTATTTCCATAAGGAAAAGGGATCGGTGGTTGCACAATTATTGCATTTGGCTTGCTAGGAGTTGGTTTAAGATTCTCCTTTTTGTAAAGAATTTCTAATGGTTTTGGGAAAGATATACTACTTTCCATACACGATCCTATGGTGAACACATGACTATTTGCTGCATATTGGTCTATCCCATCTTCAATGACATTGATGGAAGTATCCCTATGGCCCGGTAAAGGATTACTCCCTATGTTGGGACCGTCTTCCTTGAAGGTAAGCCATTTGGCATTAATCAATTCTTACACTTTAGATTTTAGGGCTTGACAATCTTCAATGGAATGCCCAACGGCTCCTGCATGATATTCACATTTGGAATTCGGATTATACCATTTTGGAAATGGTGGTTCAAGAGGTTTCATTGGTCTTATGACTATCATTGAATTTTGAAGTAAATGGGGCAACAATTAGCTATACGTGACAGGAATTGGATCAAAACGGGTTATCCTTTTTTCTCGATTGACAGGTGCTCTATAGTGATTTGAGATTGGGTTCTGGTTCCATTAATTTCGTGGGGGAAATATGGTAGGTGGTGGTTGATAAAAAGGTGGTCTTGAAGAGTGATATTGAGGGTACAAAACTTGTGTGGTTGCAGCCACATATGGATAAGGGATGTAAGGAGTTTGTGGTATCGGGGACTAGAAATTTGGGGGTCGATAAGAATTGATGGGTGGAAAATAGGAGACTCTAGGGTTTACCATTACAGCATTGGCATCCCCCTCTCTCTTTTTTGCGAATGTCAGTTGGGGTCGTTTCACACTAGTTGTTGCACAGACGATCTTGTCACTCCTCATCCCACTTTCTATCCTTTCTCCTATCATGACAAGGTCAGAAAAGTTTAATGATATACTCCCTATCATCTTGTCGTAAAAAGGCGACTGGAGAGTATCCATAAACATGCCCACCATTTCTCTTTCGGATAATGGAGGTTCTACTTGTGATGCCATTTCCCTCCACCGTTGTGCGTATTCTTTGAAAGCTTCATTGTCCTTTTTCAATGAATTTTGCAATTGCATCCTATCAGGAGCCATGTCAATGTTGTACCTGTATTGCTTCAAAAAGGCATCAGCTAGGTCTTTCCATGAACGGATTTGATTTCGCTCAAGATGCATATACCAACTTAACGATGCCCCACTCAGACTGTCTTGGAAAAAGTGAATGAGAAGTTTATCGTTATGAGCATGAGATGCCATTTTTCTGCAATACATAGTTAGATGATTTTTAGGACATTAGTTGCCCTTGTATTTTTCAAAGTCAGGAACCTTGAATTTGGGAGGGATAGTCACATCAGGAACCAAGCACATATCGAAAGCATCAAGGCCATAAACATTATACCCCTCAATTGCTTTTATTCTCTCTTCCAATACATGGAATTTTTCCTTTGATTGTGCATCATCCCCAATGTGAGGTTGATGCCAATTCCCATTAGCATCGAAATTGGGTACTTGGGGTGCAATAAATGCAGTATTTTCTGAGGGTAGAGTGTTTTGGGGTGGTAGATATCCCAGAGGAGATGGAACTTGTGATTGGTTTGGGTTTTGGGGGTTTAAGTGGTTTTGGTTGTTTTCCATGGGGTTGACGACTAAGGGTGGAGTATAACCGGGTGGAAGGCCGTACATAGGAAATTGTATAGTTGTTGTACGAGGTTGTTGGATAGTTGGTGTAAAGCCTGGTGGGTGAGAAGGAGTGGTTTGTTGTTCTTCATTTACAGTTGGAGGATTCTCATCTATGTTCCCCTTCCTTGACAAAGCCTGTATAGCTTCTAAGATTTGATCAACCTTGTCCTTTAATTGGTTGACATCCATTCTCATCACCTCTTGATTTTGCTCATGTTCTTCCATGATCTTTGAGTTTGCACGGGTCCGATAAGGATGTCGGGGAAACAGCATTATTGATTTTTCTATTTTGTTTTTTTTTTAAAAAAAAAACAATAAAAAATTTATGAGTATGTATTAAACATGAATGGAATGAAAATGCAATTATTATCTCTTTTTTTTTACATTTGGATTTTGGGGAATCATAAATCTTGCACATATTATTAATGAAAGAAGAACATTGGAATCGATAAACAAAACAGCAAATCCTTCATTGATGAGAAAAAAATACATTGCATCTAAATTAAAAAGCTACATCAACTATGGTATTTCAATCATATTTTTCAAAATGACAACCAATCTTCTCCTCCAATTCTTCTACTAAATGTTTGCAATATTCGAACTTGTAGACTTTGATTGGAGTGTTGAGCGGATGCATTACTGCATCAATTTCTCTTAGATGTTTTGGAATTTTTATGATTGCCTGATTAGCTAGCATTGCCAATTTTGAAAAGCAAATTTTCCAATGCTTGCCTTTATCTTCCAAATCTTTATAAATCTCTTGGTTCTTCAATTGCCCAAGCAACTTCGTGAAACGCTCCTCCCAGTATATGGTTTCATCCTTCAAGTCATTATAAATCTTTTCTTAATAATCAATGTAATTCTTCAACTCACTAGAAGCTTCCATTTCTGCTTTTAGTGCATCTTGGTGTTTTGAGAGTAATTCTTCGATTTCTTCCTTCTGTTGCCTCTCATTCCTTCCTTGACCCTCATATTTTGCTACCATTTCTTTTAGTTGTTTCTTTAAATCTTCAAACTCTTTTTTTATCTTCTTCTCAGAGCTTGCTGATTTTGTCCATAACTGCTTCCACATATAGGCTTCTTCAATAGCTACATTATTTTCTTCATTTCGCACATCTAACTCTTCATTTGCACCTCTCAAACAAATTTGTATGTCAAGTTTATTTTCTTTTTCAGTTTTCAACCTCTTCTTGCTTCTTTCAATAAACTGACTTTTACATGTGTTTTCTGATCGTAAGTTCTTGTTTTCTTGGGAGACTTTTTCTAGCTTTTCTTGTAGCTTTTTTGTCTCCTCTTCAGATTTTAACAATGATGCTTTGAGCTCTTCTATTTCCTCCTTTGTAACAAAGGCAGGTTCAGACATTTCCTGATCATTTGAGGGTGTACTGTGGAAAGGCAACTTGATTTCTTGGACTCTCTTCTTTATCCATTGTTGATAAGGTTCTTTTGTGCTGCAACTTCTACATCCGAGTATTTTTCCTTTTCTGATGATCAATTCCCAAGCTCGACTTATCCTTCTCAACATTGGTGGGTCTACTATACCTGTATTGTGTAAAACAAAAGCTTCCAATGACTTGTCACCTGGTTTATCCAACATGAGGTAGCCAAGTTGTCTCAGAGCTACCATTGGATTGTAATTAATACATCCCTTTGTTCCCATTAAAGGTACATTTGGAAAATCTCTGCATTGGCATATTACCTCTTCCACCCCTTGTTCTCTATAGTACCATGAAATTGTATCTCCAGTAAGGCTAGCTATACTCTGAGCCCATTCACGATTACTCTTAACCCCAACATGATACCCTTTCTTGAACATGTGAGACACAAACCAATTATACAACACTGGAACACAACACAAAATTGTTCCCCCCTTCTTCTCATGTCGCATGTGCAGAGAGTAGTATACATCAGCTAGAATTGCGGGAACTGGGTTTTGTTTATGTTTGTTAAAAGCTAAGAAAACATTTATGGCAGCAAAATCTATAAAGTTATCAAGGTTTGGGAATAAAACAATACCATAGATAATGAGGGCCAAAACATCTATAAAAGTACTCCATTCTTCTTTATCGGCTAAATCTTGGCACTTTTGCTCTAGATATTTTCTTGAAAACCCATGAATATCCCCTTTTTTCTCTTTTGTACTTGCCAACTCTCTTATGTCGATCTTCAACACTTCAGCAATTGTTTCCAACTTCGGTGGTTGCCCAGTATATCGATAAGGATTTCCTCTTTCTAGTGAGTAACCCAATATTCGTTCAAATTCCTCTAATGTTGGGGCCAACTGAAAATCTTGAAAGGTGAAACATCTTAAGAGAGGATCATAATACTGAACCAATGTTGTGAGGGCACCTGTTTTCACATTTACTGCCAAGAGATTTAGGATCTTCCCATATTTGTGAAAGAAACTATCACGTTGTATAGTTTTCATTTGTTTGCTGATGTCTCTTAAACTCTTCAAATCAGGTTGCTTGAACTTTAAAAGTAAGGTTTTCCTTTTTTCCGATCCCATTGTCCACTTAAATAACACGTGACTAAGATTTGTATGATTCCCCAAAATCCTGAAAATTTATGCAAAATGCTATTATGTTTTATTTTTCTTAGAAAAAGAGAGAGAAAAAAAATGTCATGAATATGAATGAAACTAGTATATATATAAACTCTTGAATATATGAGATAATTTTTGGTTTTTATCGGATATAATCAAAGGGTCTATTGGCTTATGTAGTGAAATTCTCACAAGGGAGGCTCTATGGTTCTAAACACGGTTCCTAGAGCCAATAATCCTATTTTGGAAAATTGTCAACAACAATAGGTAAACTATTTGGAGTGACAATAACCTCAACAGGATCAAACTCTAGGTGAGATCTTCATGCTAACCAAACAGGATGTACATCCAGAAGGCTACCACTACGCAATCTCAAGTCTAAACTTAAGTCTTGTTCAAACCCGGGTATAAGGTTCCACTCATAAGTGTGTGTCTTAATAAAAGTGTAGGCATTAAATAAGCATAATTCAATAAATCCATAATACAAACAAAAAATAAATAGATAAATAAAATAAAATAAAATAAAATAAAAATGATTTACTAGCCTAAAAAAATATTATAATGTCAATTAATACTTATTAAAAAAATAATAAACACATAAAGAAAATGAAGATTAAAAAAAAATTATATATATATATATAGACAGTTTTTTTTTAAAAATAAAAAAATTATGCACAATTAATTTGTTAGGCTTGACTCTCTAAATGTCCCCAGCCGAGTCGCCAGCTGTCGCGGCCTAAAATTTCGAGTTTTCCTCAAATTCAATGGAGTCGCCACCAAAATTTATTTTAAAATAGGGAAAATATTGGGAAACCCTTAAAAATGTAAAAAATAAAAAAATGGTCTTTTGAAACCAGATTTTTGAGTTCGGGAGTCGATTATGCGTAGGGAATGTATTAGCACCCTACGACATCCTACGTATCTCCCGGTGCGATGGAGAAATCAAAGCTACGTAGTTCTTGGTAGAAAATGCGGATGTGTTGATTGCTTTTTAAATAAATTGTATTTTAATTTTGACAAACATAAAGAAATAAACTTGTTTGATCTGAATGATTGTCTTGAAATATGAATTTTAAAACGATCGAATTGTACAACTCGTGTCTCAAAATTCAAGGAGTAAAAAGATGTCACATCTAATTTAATCCTCTTAAGAATATTTTTATTTTTTATTTTTAAATTAAATTCCAAAACTAACAAAATAGTTTAATTTGTATTATGTAATATTAATAATTTTTATGACTAACTTGTTTATGATTTTTATTTTATTAATTTATTTGTGATTATGAGATTTAGAACCATCAAATTATCACAATTTGTGTTCTAATAACTCAAAGATTAAAAAGATGTCGCGTCTAGTTAACTTTTAATGAAATATTTGTTATTATTTATTTTTATTTTTAATAGTAAATTTCAAAGTTAAAGAAAAAATAGTACAACTTATATTAATATCTCAAAAAAAAAGTCATATCTAAATAAAATAAAAGAATAAAAATATAACAATTATTTTTCATATTAGAAATTGATTATATATTCTAACATATATATTTTTAAAATAAAATATAATGATCAAACTAAAAAAGAGTTGGACCTAAAGAAAATGTATATGGGCCGCACAAGAAAAGGCCCAATATCTTCAGAAACCTAATTAGTAAAACAAAAACCCTAATTTGAAAAAAGGCATAGGCAAAACAGAAGAAGCCGTATGCTTCATCATGGAAACCAAGATAAGCAGCAGATTCAGAAGAAAGGAAACGGCGGCCAAAACAAGCAAGGTTCGAGTCCTATCCTTTCTAACCTTCTAATATTTCTCAATCAAATCTATAACAATAATAACTTTTATTACTAAGAAATGTAAATGGAAAAAAACGGAAATACCTTCACCCTTCTTCAAGTTGTTCCTCTGTTTGTTTGGATAGCAATGATAAAAATTCGATCTTGATCAGTTTTAGTATTTAAAATTGAACTCTCTTAACAAAAAAAAGAACCTCTCCTCTCTATTTCAGAATTTAGAATATGTGTATTGTGTTTTTTTTTCTTCCGTTCTATTTTGATTTTTTCATCAATTTATAGGTAAACTAGTGAATGTTCTTGTTTATTAGATAAACTCAAGTTCTAGATCTGATATTATTTTGCACTAATTTTAACTAGATATTACATTGTTTTTGCAACAAATCTTAAGCAATGTACTAATAGGGAAATATAAATTTGTCTACCTTTTATTACACAAATGTGCAAAGTAAACTCTACTGGTTTCTAATATGTTTACAAAGGATCTTGATAATATAAAAAAAATAAAAGTTTGTTTTCTTTGGTAGGAGATTGTGTATGTGTGTGAAGAAGAGGAAGCGTGAAAAAGAATTGTTTTCTGGTTTGCTGTAAGAAAACCCAGGACAGGCTGAAAACCCAGGACAGGCTATAAACTTGCTTGTGTTGCGAATCCAAACATAGAAAAAACTACTGGGTTCTTGTAATTCAACTTTGTAATCCAATTTTTATTTTTAATATTATTTAAAATTTAGTATACATTTAAATTTGGATTGTAAAATACTAATTTGTATATTTCTATTAATAAATGTAAAATATTTATTAAATATATTATTATTATTATTATTATTAAAATATTTTTAAATTATTTGGACAAAAATTAGGTACTACAAACTCAGATACACTGTATCAAAGTTCCACCACACCGTAAAAAATTGTTCTAGAATTACATCCTCAATATGGTGTTAAAGTCACTCTCAATATGACGATTAAAGTCAATCGCAATATGGTACTATGACCACTCGTAAATCAAAAGGACTACGGCACAAAAAAACCGCTCTAAAAGCCTACGGCACAAAAACTGCTCATAGTGATATTAGGACAACTAAAATTTGACGGGACTACATCATAAAAACCACTCTAAATGGATAGTGGTATTAGGACCACTCAAAAATCGAAGAAACTATGACATAACAACCGCTCTAAAAATCAAATGGACTATATTAAAAAATCGCTCTAAAATATCGAAGGGACAACGATACAAAACCTTTTTACAATATCGAAGTGACAGAAAGAAAGGGGGGAAATGGCTCAGAAATAAGTCAATTAGAATAGAAAAGGGAGAAAACAGAAAGTTGGGTAAGGCAGTGTACTTTTCACAAGAGTTTGAAACTTATTATATAGTGATGGAAGCAAAATCATATATGTTTTCTATTCAATGTGGGACTTTAGTATTTATATAGTTGAAAACTACTCAAGATATGAGTTTTCAAATGTGGAACTTCAACAATTTTTAAATTCACATGTTAACATACTTTATGTTCCAACGATCTCCCACTTGAATTTAAAAAAAAATGTTTTTAAAATAGCGTCAAACGTTTCTATAAGATCATGCATAAACAAATATGTTTCTTGACTTGAACCTTTGCATAGTAAGTATGATTTAGATTCAAGAAGATTGACTCTTAGTCTTGAACTCTATATCAGACATCAAATCCACACACAGCCTTTTCATATGGTGTATTCTCAAAACCTCGTGCATTAATGGTCTTGCACGTCTATCCCAATATAACGAACGTCCAAGGAATTATGCCTCAAAATTCGTTAAGAAGCGGCCCCACTTCCACATTCATATAGGTGAGCCTATCAAGAGTAATCTTGTAGTTAGGTACTCCACTTCACATGGATATAGATCTCATTAATATTTTCTAATATCTCATCCTATCATCGCTTCAGGAATCATGCTTCTATGCTTTAAAATAGCATTTCATCTCATATCACTTCAAGACTTGTTATTACCAATTAAACTTAATTCTTGGGATCTCTAGTCTTTTAGGTCGGGTTACTATCATGAATGACTCTATTAGCATTAGCCGCATCCTTTTTGGATGTATTTAGGACGTTCTTTCTAGCTAACCCTTTCGTCAAAGGATATATTAAAATTATCATCAGTGCGTAAAAAGATCCACTATAACAGCTCCTTTAGAAAGTAGTTATTTAACAGTTTTGTGCTTATGACAAATTTGTCATTTGTATCATTGTAATAATGATTCTCAATCTTTGCAATAGATATGATACTATCGCAGTGGATCAACACATCTGTCATATTGGACTTCACAGTAGACTGAGTCAATATCGTTTGTTCTTCGATTTCCAAGATACAACACCAATATCTATACTAAAATATAGTCACTAGTTGCTTTGGCGTCATCTGATAAAATATTCTAATAAGCATCATTGTATCCTTCAAGGACAATAGGAAATCTTTGACAATATAATCCGAGATTCATGGTCCTTTTTAGGTATTTAATGCCTCTTTTGGTAGTGTGTCAATGCTCCATACTAGGTTTACTGGTAAACCTACACAATAGTCACACGACATAGGCAATGTATGAAGTTACAAACACGAGAAAGGGGGTTGAATTGTGTTTTCCTAAGTTGACAATATTTTGATAATTTATAAATAATTAAAAAAACTAGTTTGGTTTTGGTGACTTTCTTGGAGTAGAAGCAATCGAATTCAAAAGCAACAAGCAATGAAAAAATAAATAATTTGACATGTAGATTTATCCCGGTTCACCACTAACTTGGCTACATTCAGTCCTCTCGTACAAAAGGCATTAATCCACTAATTCAAATACATTGAATTACAAAACACCTGACCTTCCAAGTCAATATTCCCAAATAGCTTGACAACCCCAGACTTTGTGGAACTAACCACCTTGACCCTACAAGCCAAGTCTTCTCCTAACAACTTAACAACTACATATTGAAGAAAGAACTAAATCACTATTGAGTTGGATACAAAAGATTGGAACTTTAAGTGTTTGCTTCTAACAAAGCTGATAATAATAATTACTTTCACACTCTAAGAAAATAACATTTCGAAATATTTGTATACTGAACAAGTGTTTCTCTCTTCGAAATCTAAGATGAATTGAGAACTTTGAGCTTGAGCTCTTCTACTCTTTTCTTCTTTCCGATGCTTTTCTCCTTAAGCCTTGAATGTCTATTTATAATGAAAACTTGGGCTTTAATTTAGTCTTTGTTTAATTCTGAATTGCATCTTATTAAGTTTGAGTTTGTAAATTCTTCTATTTTGTTTAGATTGAGTTTGTAAACTCATCAGATTGATTCTATTTTATTTTTGTTCATATTGCGTTTGTAAATTCTTCAAATTGATTATGTCCATATTTTGTTGTAGATAAATCTTGATCAAATCTTCTTCAAATCTTCATCAAATGTTGATCAAATCTTCTTCAAAAAAATTTCAAATCTTGACTATATCTTCTTTTCAACTTGGTCAAAGATTATAAATATGAATCAAATCTTATTTTAGATTTTTATCAATTATAAATTTGAATAAAATCTAATTTTATATTTTCTTAAATTATAAATTTGAATCAAATCTTATTTTAGATTTTCTTAAATTATAAATTCGAATCAAATCTTATTTTAGATTTTCTTCAAAAACATAAATCTTCTTTCATACTCTTTAAAGTCAAATATATTGTTGTCATAAAATACTTTTGTTAACATCAAAACTCTAAATGTAAAACCAACTTGATTCCAACAATGTCGGATATAGTACAATCAGTGGCATATATGAGTTTGCTAATAATGCTCACATATTCAATTTGTCTAACACATTCACCAGTGCTCTTGAAAAGTTTCAGACTTGAATCATATGGTGTGCAAATAGTTTTACGGCCAAAGTATTTTTATTTCTTTAGGATCTTTTCAATATAGTGAAAATGATCTAAAGAAATTCCTTTTTTTTTTTGACCTAGTAATCTTGATTCTGAGTGTTATATTTGTTTCTCCGAAGTCTTTCATATAAAAGTTGTTACACATGATTTCACAATTTTTACATGAATGATTGAATCAAAATATGAGTAATTTTCAGATTTGTAATATATACATTTGTCACTTTCATTCACTTTAAACTCATTCGATAAAATCAAGCTATCAAACTCTTCATTCCATTGCTAATGAGCGTGTTTAAGACCATACATAAGTTTATTTATCTTACGGACCTTATTTTCTTGTCAATGAATTACAAATCTTTAAGGATGTTCTATATAAATTGTTCATGCTCTTGTAAAAATAAATTTCTCTCATAAATTACATGATCAAATATTGAGAAAATTCAAGATGATGAACTTGTTGTTGATTTGGAATTTTGAAAGTTTACTTTCTTTTTTTAAAATCCATTGGTCACACTCTAAACGAGTGTAAAACTAAGCGCATGTTTTCTTTAAAAGAATTGGTTAAGCAAGGTAGTAAATTGGTCGAGGCGGTGTCAATTTCTCGGGAACAAATTATGTCCCAAAATCTAAGATTGAATCTTCTAGTGGTAATCAAGACACAAACAATCTGCAACAAGCATGAGAGGCTGATAAAGAAAATTTTGTTGAGATAGAACAAGCAGTTGGGAAAAAATTGCTAATATTGTTCCAGTATCATAGTGTCAACCAATGACTATTGCGACACTAATAATTACTTTGTTTTGAGCATTTTAATATTAAAAAATAATTAATTAGGTTATTATGAGTAGTTAATATTTTTATAGAGTTATTGGTCAACACTTCTTATTTATAATTATTCAGTTGTTGTTTATTATTATATAAACTCAAATTTTATTTTTTGAATAGTCATAATAAATCATAATGACATTTATTTAGTAATATTTAATGAATTAATTGCAATATTTGTTGTTATTACTAAATTAATATTATTTATTACTTTAAATAACTATGTGTTCTTTTGATAGAAAAAAATCTTTTTTTATATCTTTATTTTAACTTGTCAAAAATATTATTAACTTCTAAAAAAAAGGTATTATTTATTATATCTAAAACGGTATTTCTATACAAAGAAAAATACTGTTTTTTTAATTATTAACTTAAAATCTTTTTTATATTATTTTAATTGATACAATTTTTTAAAAAATAATTTCTGTAAAAAATACAGTTTTTTAATTGATAATTTTTCCAAAATATATATTATAATATTCATTTAAAATATCTATTTTATAATAAATAAATATAATCTATTAGATTTAATTCAAAACATATGTAATTCATTTGAATTTGTAAAAATGGTTTGAAGAAATTGATTTCGTCCATGTATCATTAAATGGATTTTTCGAATTCAATCTATTACCTAATTTTTACCTTTATAGATGGATTATTAAACAGAAGAATTGATTAGATATAATACCATAATCGATAAGTTTGCCACCTCAATAGTAAATTTTTTTAAAATCATCCGTTTAGTAACAAATTTATTCTATCATCATGTACCGTTTGACTTTGACCTAAATAGTAATATTATAATCACCATACTTAATTATTGACGAAAACCAGATTTTTTTAAGTATATATAATGTAAAATTATATGGCCAATATTAAAAAAATAAAGTATTAGATAAAATTGGAGGAAATGGCTATTCACATCAACCAATCCTATCTTTTAGGTGTTCTATGCATTGCTTTGGTTTTAGGTTCAGGTATATGGTTAATGCTAGTTTTATCATATGAAATGAATTTTTTTACATACAATTTGCAAATGTAATATTACTTTTTTTCATAGTAATTCAATTTAAACTTGATATTATTGTTATATCAGTGTTGATTTATGTCTCTATATTGATAGGGATTTTTTAGTCAATCAAATTTTTTTACTATCTACAATTAGATGATAAATTCTACTGAATGTTTTAGTGCATAAGTCCAAATAACATTGAATTGAAAATTTTTAAAGGAACATGATGTGATAAGTTTTTATTTTGGTTTGTTTAGGAGTTGTTACTAGTCTGACGGTTCCTCCTGGAGGAAGATGCAGAAAGCCTTGCACTCCAGATATAGATTGTGATCAGAACTGCCGTTTTCTTGGATTTCGAAATGGTGGACAATGTTTTACTCGACTTGTTACGGTTATGTGTTGTTGTTTTCCATAGTAATTGTATAAATGCAATCGAAATAAAAATATAAAGAAAGTCTTACATACAATTTGTATGAACTTCATTTGTCTAAAACTTTCAATGCTATGATCTTGATTATCAATATATACAAGTAGTTCATTTTAATTATCCTATCTATATTTATCACCAAAATTGTTCCAGAGTCTCGATTCTGAATTCTATCAAATTCACAACTAAAATAAATATCGTTTTTCTTACAATAAGTTACATGTAGTAATATGAGGCAGTGGGATTGAGAATTGGGCTACCTAGTTTTTTTTTATTCTTGTAACTTTAAATTATCAAGTTCAAATTTATGGGCTATTAATGTCTTTTTCATTAATAGAAAAACACTACAATAAAGTACGTTATTTGCAAGAAACGTTTGTCTTAGAAAATATATTAAATATTTTGACAAAAACATACGTTAGAGGAATTTTTCAAGTAATTTAATCTATCCGTAAAAGTGAAGGTAAAATTTTCCAAGGAACAAATTTCTTAGGAAACAGTTTCCGAGAAACAATGTCTTTGCAAAATCCTTGTAAAAATGCATTCACTTTTTATGTCAAGTACTCTATTTTATTTCATTATGATCTAATTGAACTATTGTCGGTCTTAATTGATTTTTGACAAACAATTTTGCAAGGAACAATTTTTGTCTGACCACCAATTTGAGTTGTCGTAGAATTTTTTGTCGAAAAATTTGCGAAGAGCAATTTCTTTACAAATTTTTGTATTAAAAATTAAAAAGAAATTGTGACAGTCTGCTCGTAAATAAAATAAAAAATGTATAAAATAATATATTTGCGAGGAATTATTGTCCTCCGTAATTAATATATTAAAAAATTACAAGAAAAAAGTTGTCCTTGCAAAATAAAATAAAAATTGAAATATTAAAATATCATTTAAATAAAACTAAAATGATATATAATTAATAATTATTAAACATTTTATTAACAATTAGATAATAAAAACGAAACTAGACTAAAAAATAAAATTTGTAAACATTTAATATAGTGAAATAAAATTTAATAAAAAAAAAAGAGAAATAGATTAAATAGAGAAAAAGAAATAATATAAATAAGAATGAGATATAAAATATTGAAGAAGGAGGAGGAGGGTGAAATGCTGAATATATTATAGAAGATAGTGAATAGAAGAAGATAATTGAAGATGAAATTATGAAAAAAGATTGAGTGATGTAAGAATGAAGAGGATGATGTGTTTTATAGAAAATTTTGATCTCATTATTTGCAAGGAACCTAGTTTCTCTAAAAGTTTAAATTTTAAAATTCAATTTTCCACTCTAATGTTTGTTAGGATCAAAGTTTATTGCATATTTTGAAATTCAATATTCACTTTCCCTCTAAAACGTTTCCTACTACAAATTTTTCTAGCAAATCATAAAATTTAAAACTATAAATTTTTCTCGTAAATCTTAAAATTTAAAATAGACTTTTCTGCTCAAGTTTTTCCTAAAAACATTGTTCCTCACAAATTACTGAGTATTTCTTTTTTTTTTAATTAAACTTTTAATTCATTAAAATATTTAATATTTATTTTTAAACTCTTTAAATTCAAAATAATTATAAAAATAAAAAATTTATTAAAATTTATTGAAATAAATTGCAAAATAAATAGTAAATATGCAGCTATTATATTCAAATATTTGGGAGGAACTAGGTACTCGAAAAGCATATGAAAAGGCTGCACCCAGTACATCACTAATTATGTCTATGCAATAGTCTTGTCTTAAAAACTTGTAAGGAACTAGTTCCTCAAAATTTATCTCAAATGGTCAAATTAGTAGTTTGTGAGGAACACATTCCCCACAAACGGCCTCGTATTATTCACATTAAGAACATTTGACTAAATAGAAATTTCTTAGAACAAAGTTTCTTGTAATTACTAACATATATTTATTTAATTTATTTATCTATTTTATTTTTTTAAAATAAAATAAATTATTTACTTTAAAATTTTAATTATTTTAAATAATTTAAATTTATTATAAATAAATTATTTATAATTCTGATATATTTTTTTAATTAACTAATTGAGCGTTCAAATCACTACTAAAAAAAATTGACTTGCAACAGTTAAAAAGGACACCTTTGACGATTATAGACGTCTATAATGGATGCTTGCGACGGTTGTCCAACTGTCACATATGTGTGCGTCGTGAGGCCACTTTGCAATGGTTATGAAAATTGTTGTCCACAACAATTGTGAGAGTTTCTAACCGCTTTTATATAAATCTTATGAGATTTAGAACCATAATTAGACACACTATTTTATGAATTGCAACAATTATCAACTGCTGCTACATGCGTTTTGAGATAGTTTGAACCGTCACAAGCTTACTCCAATGTAATAAATTAAAATAAAAGAAATTCATAAATATCATCCATATAATTAAAATACATAAATATATAACTATGGTTACTAATTCAAATTTATATATTTTTTTCAAACGTAATAACCCCAATTCAAACATTGAACGTAACCAAAACAACAACTAAAATAGTTTAAATATTTAATATTCAAAACATCAATGGAGTGATTAAACATATAAAACAACTATATCAAACTTAGAAGTTCATCAAAATATCTAAATAGTCATTAACGATGTTGCTATGTGATCCACATGTTGGTAGATAGACTTAGAGGAATGTCTACCATCTATTGACGATTCTAAGTCTATTACACCGAAAAAATATACGTATATATTAACCTCGATTCATCTCAAATATTTCATTCTTCTTCCCTTAAAAAATCTAAAATTAACAATTTCAAAATAATTTATTTTGAAATTGTTAGTTTAAGTTTAGAGCATCGCCACTAATAGGTTAATTTAAAGATAGCAACTATATTATATTATAAAAGATAGCGACAATGTTAAAATAATACCAATGAGTTTCTTTTGAAATTATTGGTTCAATATTTTTTTAGTTCTTATCTTCTATAATATTGGTTTTAAGGTGAAATTCGTTTTCAAGATTTCTTTCGTTGATCAAAATTTTCAATTCATTTACTAGATTCTTGATGAAATTGAAACTACTGAAAATCGAATTAAAAATAATAATTGGAATTGAAAAGTAACCATATCTCATAATTGATAAATCAGAATTCAATTTGTGAATTTCAACTTTTCCTTCACAACATAAACTGTTTTTTTTTCAATAACAGTGAAAGAATTCCAACTCTCCGCCAAAATATTGTGAAAACATGTGCTCAATCCACCACTTATTGAACCAAAATGGTTTTAGACCCCAATTTACCTTGTCCAATTTAAGAAATATTAGTGGCCAAGATAGTGGCTTTGAGGAATGACTCCTTGCAAAAGAACATAATAAAACCATGCAAAGACACATAAAAAAATATAAAAAATATGACACATCAATTTTTATTAGAATGTTTTTTTTTTAAATAATCAAAACGCTCCATTTTAAAAAAATAAAATTAAAATGGCCTACTTTTTTACGTTTCATGAGATCGCAACTCCATGATGCGACTTGTTCAAGAAGTTTTTTGTAACATTCAATAGAAGACCACATTTCTAGGATTCGATCATGTACTGATTTGAAACAAAAAAATTTCTCATTTTACTAATTAGTTTAGTAAATTAAAAATAATTATAATATTTTAAAAAAATACTATTAATGAAATACATTACATTGAAGAAAAAAAAAATGCAGTTAAGTATATGTACCTCAGTGTTATATTATTTTAACAACTTCATTTGTAGATAAATTTCAATTATTTTAACAACTTTATCATATTTTGAAGATAAATTAGCAACTTAATTATATTTTATTCACAATTTCTTCCTAATTTTTCTCCATACCTTATAAATAAAAATAATTATAATTAAAAAAAATTGTTTTCTCATTAGATGTGATTTGATAAAAACAAAAAAAAAAAATTAATATGGTTGAATATATGTGC
>JBBPBS010000629.1:6090799-6149138 GCA_037974835.1 Cicer judaicum | reverse complement strand
ATTCAATTTATCTATCACCCATAACTTTTTTTAAGGCTAAATCAATTTATGATTTGGTAAATTAATTATTTTACAAATTGCTAAAATGTAAGTAGCAATTTATAATTTGGTATATTGCTAAAATGAGAAATTTGGTAAATCACATTTACCAAATCATATTTATTCAATGGTTAAATGCTTACAATTTGGTAAGCACGGTAAGTAGTAAATTGATTAATCACAAACTGCTAAAAATAATTTTTTCATTAAATGTGATTTGATAAATTGTTTAATTTTTTCATTAAATTATAAATTGATTTAGCCGCAAAAAAAATAATTTAGAGGTGATTGATAAATTGAATTTGCATTATCATATATGTTTTGATAAATCTATTCAACTGCATATTAAATTGATGTATTTTTTTCTTCAATTTAATGTATTTTATTTTATGTTATTAATATATTTTACTGTTTTTTAATTATAATTATTTTTATTATTGTTATTATTATTTATTTTTATTTATAATATCGAGAAAAAAAATAGGAGAAAATTGTAAACAAAATATAATTAAGTTGCTAATTTATGTGCAAAATAGGAAATTTATTAAAATAATCTAGATTTATCTATAAATTAAGAGGGAGTTATTAAAATAACATAACAAGTTATTTGTTTAGACACATCTACAACTAATTTTTTTCTCTTCTATTTAATGTATTTTATTAATAATATTTTGTTTTATTAAATATTATAATTATTTTTAATTTATTAAATAAATAATTTTTCCTAAAAATATTCTAATAAAAATTCCACGCATTTTTTATTTAAAAAATCATATGCATATAAAGAATTATAGAAACTCGGGACCATCGATTCAGTGGGGGACATATACCTTCCCCCTAAAACTATAGTAGTATATAATGTTGTACATATATATGTTATATATAATACTCTATCTAATATAAATACATTAATATATCATATACTCATTAATATATTCCATAACAAACGACACATTTGCTTATTTGACACATATTAAACAAAGATTATATATTAATAAATAAAAAAGGAATATTAATATTATATTATAAATGAATACATATTTTTGAATACATATTTTTGGTTTCTAGTATGATATATATGAATTCGTATTTTTGATCTCTAATATGATATATTTATGGATTCACCCTGAAAAAAAATATGAAGAAAAGATGAATTTATAATTCACAGAAGATGATGAAAAATCAACATAAAAAACCAAACTTGTTTTAAAATGTAAAAAATATTAAAAAAATATATATATTTTATTGTTAATATTACTTTGAAGCTCTAAATAGAAGGGAGATAACAAATTTGAAAAAAAAAATAAGGAATGTTATTACTAATCCATTTTATCTATATTTAAATTCTACTATTGTGAGTGCATTTGATCTTGTTAGTGAGAACAAATCATTTGATTAATTCTTAAAGTAATTGTAACCACTTTCAGATTAGTTGTTTTTGACATTAAAAGACAATTGAGTTTAGAGAAAAAAAATAAAAATACTTTGAAACAAAAAAAAGTTAATGGAAAATATCTCGTAATATATAGCATAAGTTGAATAGTTTGAGAGAATTTACCAAAATTTCAATTACCAAGTTAGGATGTAAACTTGTGTCCATTTTTTTATTATTTTTAATTTGAAATAAACTTTCTGATAACTATTTGAAGTACCCATAGTTCACATATAAATTTGAAATATATTAATTTATAGATTGTAGATTTATTTTTATTCCAAATAATTTTTTCTTTTACTTTGAATAGGTATCTTGAATTGATATAATTATTAGCACGATGGAGCTCAATTAAATGAACCAATTTAATGAGTTACCGTTTTCAATTTCTTACTCGTTTGAATTTCCGTATTAACAGTTATAATTTCGATTTTCATGAATAGCATATATACTTTCTAAGTCTATATAATGGAAATTATATTAGCTCTATACAAATAAATTATAAGATCAAATTCTACTAAATGTCTTTTCATATCAATCAATCTTATATATTCGGTGTTTTATTCATTGCTTTCATTTTGGGTTCAGGTATGGTTAAAGCTAATTAATTTTATGATTTGAAATGAATTTTTGATATACAATTTACTAACTTAATATGAATTTTTTTCATAAGCATTCAATTCAAATTTGATATTGTTTATTCTATCAGTGTTCATATAATCTATATGTTAAACCATTGGTAAACAATTCTTTTACATAAGTTTTATTTTTAGGCCACCATGACGGTATTTTGAGAGGGGTGGACGGTGGTAGTGTTCGGTGGTGGTTGTTGGAGTATTCTTTTAACATTCACATTTTAATTTGAATATAAAAACAATTATGAAATCTTTTTTTTTTTTTTTTTGAAAAATTAGTTGCAAAATTAAGTAAAAAAATTCAACCAACCCCATTTTAATTGAACATGTTTTGATTTTGATATTTACTTTTAAAATTAAAAACAAAAAATTCACAACTACCCCAAATAAACTTTTAAAAAATAATGCAAAATCTGAAAATCAACAATAATAAGTTGTTTAGATGGTACAAATTAGATGTTTGAGTGCATAAGTCATGTGATAAATATTTTATTTTGTTTGGTTTAGGACTTAATACCAGTTTGGTAAATGGAGATGATTTGACTGTTCCTGGAGGAGGAGTATGCATAGAGCCTTGCAATCCACTTTGTGATCAGGACTGCCGTGGGCTTGGATATAATAGTGGTGGGCGTTGTTTTAATAAACCTACCAGTTCAATACCAGTTTGGTGTTGTTGTTTTCCTTAAGGAGTTTTATTGTATTAATGTAATCCAAATTAATAAAAGATGTTATGAACTTGATTCATTTGTCTAAATCTGGTAATGGGATCATGTTGATTATTATCAATAATACAAGTAGTTCTACGGCAAAAAAAATATACAAATTGTTCATTTGAATTCTCTCAATCTCAGTTTATAAACTACCTTTATTTCATTTTTAAGAAATTCGAATTTGTGGCATTCTTTGTAATGATTTATGGTTAAATGAAATTCATTAATCACTTTAGCTATGTTATTTATAATTAGTGGAGAAATTTGATGAGTTGAAATACAATAAATAAATATATATTAATAAAATAAGTAATTAATGTTGTATCAGTATGTAAAGACAAATTTAGGATCTACAATATAAACAATTGTACACCTTGCAAATTTTAGGCAAATAAAACATGTAATGCTTCTCTAAAAATCAAGATTTTGTAGGTCTACTTAAGGAAATAAATTATATCAATAAAAACTAAAATATTAAAACGGCATCAAATAAGGAAAAAATCAAAATATTATTTTACCATTTTTATTATTCTATATCTGCCTAAAAAATCTCCCAATGGAAATATATCCGCATTTGAAAAAAGTAATTAATTTTTTTTATCAATGAAAAATGTACTTATAAATTTACAAAAATATAATAAATTAAATTCCACAAAAATCTCCGGTCAATTAAATATAATTGGTCCATTAAAATATTTCCTTTAAAATACAATTATTTCACAAAAGTTGAAATAGAAAACGTGTATTTCATATCGTGAACCTTCTCTCCATCTCACTTTTTTTGTTGCTGAATCTCTATGTCACTTTTCTCCAAATTTTCTTGCCTTTATTTCATTGAACTTTTTTTTTTTGCAAATGTGTGTTGTTCTATGACCAATTATTATTTGCTTTTGATTGCATTGTATGAATTTGTTTTACTTTTTCCAATTATTTTAGATTTATTTGAAGATAGAAACACATGAGTGGTCTATAATAGCAGAAATGGAAGTTGAAACACGATAAAGATCTATTATATTATTCTCTTGTGACTATCTATTTATTTGATTTTGTTCTTGTAACTTCGTTATGTAGTACTTATAACTTTTTAAGTACTTATGATTTATATTTATAAATGTATGAATGCATCATTTCAGTGTTATTTGTTTCAAACCAAATGAACGTTTATGATGTTGTTTATAGTTTAACATAATTCACTTGATTTGGGACCTGCGTATCTAATCAGAATGTTAGTGTTTTAAATTGTTCCTACTAATTTATTTTGTTATTATTAAAATAAATAAGGGTCATTTTTATTTAAACCAATTTGATTCTAGCAAAATAAACATTCAGACATCATCTGTTTATCATAGTGGATTTATCCTCTGACAAAATAAACACATGACATCATCTGAAAATGTCATCCCATAGAGTTTCTACCGCTTCTATCAAGATACGATGAATCAGTTATGAAGACGGATTAAGACAAATTTTTAATGTTAATTCAAGATCTCTAAAGATTTTATAGGAGTAATTATTTCACATGTTGATTTTATGCAATCATAGCAACAATAAGAAACTCTAATGAACTCACAACATATCTTTAAAAAGAAAATTATTGTCACTACAACACAAGAAAAAAAAAACAAGAGAAAAATCTATTGTCGTCACAAATACAAACTTGTGAAACTCTTGTATTAGCTCTATGTGGTGAGAAACCTAAAACACTTCATGAGAGAAATTTTTGTAAACATTCTTGTTTGTGAGTTTGTCATAAAACCATCTTAAACATTGTTGTAAGTTGGCCTAGTAGTGGTTGTTTCCCTAAACAACTTGATCGTAGTAAGCTAGAAGTTTGAGAAGACTTGAACACAATCAATTTGATGAGAAGGGTTTCAGTAGATGTGTGATAATGTCGGTGATTAGTGGATAAAATCATTCATAGTGAAGGGGCAGGATGTAGGTACGATGTTTGCAGCGATTAAGGACAAATTGCCTTGCGTTACTCTTATCATCATTTTACTTGCTTTTAACATCACCAATTTTTAATCTTCTTTTTAATTGAGTTAATTTTTTAAAACAAAACACAATTCAAACCCCAATTTCTTGTGTTTTTCTGTCTATATTTGGCATCAGAGCTTAGTCTTAAGGCTAAAAACTTAACCGTGTTTGAGTAAAGATCTTCTTTTCTATTATGACTAATGTAACACCTTAATATTTTTATATATATTATATATGTGTCTTTTAGTAATTTTCGTAATTTATTATTTAATTAATAATTTATGATACATGTAAACAAATTAAATTAAAATTTACCACTCCCTATTTTACTTGAATAATTATAACCTTTATTTTTACTTAATTATTTTGGTGTGACAATTATAATTAAATTAAATTAAATATTAGCTGAATTATTTAATTAAATTATAATTTATAGAAGTTATATCATTTATTAGTTTTATTTTAGACCAAATAAGTATTTAATCTAGGAGATAATAGAGTTAGTGAAAATCCTTAGTTTTATTTATATATTTATTTAATTAATTTAGTGTGACAATAACAAAATAATTGTTCCTTTAATTTTAATTATTTGATGAAGTATATTTATATTAATAAATTAATTAATTGTTGGGGTTTTGTTAGTAATTAATTAAAACTCGTAGGAGTATTTTTTTAGAGTGAATAATGACCAAGTCAATTTTGGTCAAAATTTAATCATCCACACTATATTTTATTTTTAATAGCATTTAATTATAAAACCGTTTGTTTTCTATTTCACATCCACTCAAATGTGTAACAATCAAGAATAACTACATGGATGTCAGTTAATTCATAACGGTTGGTAATTGAATGATATTATTCCAATTGAATATCGTATTGATGTGTGCAATTAATCTCAATGAGAAAAATTATTCTCTTTCTCTAATCAGCTTCACTCTCCATTCACAACATTATATTTTGTTTATCTAAAATATTTTCTAAGTCACTCAAACAACCACCCACATATTTTCTTTCTTTTTTGTGAAAGCTCTAAGCTTTCATTCCTTTATCTTTATGAGATTTTTCGACGGCTATATAGTGTTACGTGGAAGGAAAGCGTCCAAAGTAATGGTTTTTCCCTATGCAAAGTTAGACTATATATTAAATTAGCGATTCGTAAAATATTGATATGTTCTATTTTATAATTTATACCTTGATATTAGTAGAGTTCTATTTTATTATTATACCTTGATATGTTCTATTTTATTATTAAATATTGATATTAGTAATACCTCTAGTTTGATGGAATTAATTATAGAGTTCTATTTTATTATTATACCTTAACAAATATGTTTGTAGTGAAATTTTTTAATGTCTTGCGTGTTTTAGAATATTTAATTATAGAGTTCTACCAATTATCGATGTTTTTACATGGTTTTTTAATGTCATGCGTGTATGTGGTCATGTTCTGTTTGAATTTTACCAATTATGGATGTTTGTTTGACTTTGATCTAAATAGTAATATTATAATGACCATAATTATTTGCGAATAACTTATTTAAATTTTAAAATCTAAGTTTAAACACAACTTATATTAAACACAGTCTGTTTAACAGGAAGCTAATCACATTACAACATTCTAAAAACAAGGACACATCATTAATAAATAGGAGTGGCAAAACGAATGGATTTAGATTATAATAAATGAATCAAAATAATCCATTATTCCATTTAAAATCTACGCTAAAAATACCTTCTTAAAACAATCCAATTCAATTTATCCATTAAAAATAAAAACCATGTAATACATCAATTGCCTTAGTTTCAAAGGATGGATATTCATATAATTTTTCTATTTAGTTTCTTTAGAGCATTTTAAATAATTAATTATAATATTTGATGTTATTACAAAAATAATATTATTTTAATATTTAAAAAACTATATTTTCTTTTGATAGAAGAAATATGTTTTTATATTTTTATTTTAACTTGTCAAAATCATTATTAACTTCTCAAAATAATAGTATTTCAAAAAAAGGAGTTTCTTATTATACTAAAAATAGATGTTTTAATCTTTATACTATTTTTTAAAATAAAAGTATTTATTTAAATATTATTATTTATTTGGCATTAATTATATAATATGGAGGGTGGTTAGTGGTGGCTGGTGGTAGAGCTCCGACCACAACTACTGAACTCTACCAATCGATAACTTCTAATCATCCCTAATATTATTAAATTAATAATATAAAAAAATTTAATATTTAAATTATTGAATTAATAATAAATAAATTTTTATTTTAAAGCTTGTTACGTAATTTTAAATTAAATACAAAAACATTTTTTTAAAACCTAAAGAAAGCCAATAAAAAATGATTAAAAAATCCAGTATATAATTATTTTTCATAAATTACTTATTTTTTAACAGAAAAAATCAGGTTCTTTTAAATTTTATAAAAAAACTGGATTTTTTAAAAAATTATATTCCTTTTTTCCATAAAAAATAGTTTTAATTGATAATTTTTTAAAACAGATATATTATTATTTATTAAAGATATATATTTTATAATAAATAAATATAATCCATTAGATTTAATTCAAAACATATGTAATCCATTGGATTTGTAAAAGTAGTTGAATGAAATTGATTTCATCCATTTATCATTAAATGAATGCATTGAATTCAATCTATTAACTAATTTTTAGTTTTATAAATGAATTAATAAGTAAATAAATTGAATGAATATAATAGCTTAATTGATTATTACACCACCTCATTAATAAATTATTCTAGAATTATTTGTTATATTATTAAATTCATATTATTAATGATGGTCATGTACTGTTTGATTTTTACCTATTATCGATGTTTATTTGACTTTGACCTAAATAGTAATATTATAATGACTATAATTATTTGCAAATAACTTATTTAAGTTTTAAAACCTAAGTTTAAACACAACTTAGATTAAACACAATCTCTTTAACAGGAAGCTAATCATATTACAACATTCTACATACAAGGACACATCAGGAATAAATAGTAGTGGCAAAACGAATGGATTTAAATGATAATAAATGAATCAAAATAATCCATTAATCAATTCAAAATCTACACTAAAAATACCTTCTTAAAACAATCCAATTCAATTCATCCATTAAAAATAAAAACTATCTAATACATCCATTGCCTTAGTTTCAAAGGATGGATATTCATATAATTATTCTAATTAGTTTCTTTTGAGCATTTTAAATAATTAATTCTAATATTTGTTGTTATTACAAAAATAATATTATTTTCATCTTTAAAAACGATATTTTCTTTTGATAGAAAAAATACATTTTATATTTTTATTTTAACTTGTCAAAATCATTATTAACTTCTAAAAATAATAGTATTTTAAAAAATAGATGTTTTTAATCTTTATACTATATTTTTTTAAAATAAATTTTTTTATTTAAATTTCATCATTTATTTGGCATTAATTATATAATAGGGAGGGTGATTTGTGGTGGTTGGTGGCAGATCTCCGACCACAACTGCAAAGCTCTAGCAATCGACAACCTCCAATCATCCCTAATATTATTAAATTAATAGAATTTTTTTTTTAATATTTAAATTAATAAGAAATAAATTTTAATTTTTCACCTTGTTACTTAAATTAAATACAAAAACATTTTTTTAAAATACTAAAAAAATCAAGTAAAAAATAATTAAAAAATAATCCAATTTGTTATTATTTTTCAGAAATTACTTATTTTTTAACATAAAAAAATCTGCTTCTTTTAAATTATATAAAAAAATTGGACGTTTTTTTAAATTATATTCCTTTTTTCCTTAAAAAAATAGTTTTTAATTGATAATTTTTAAAAACAGATATATTATTATTTATTAAAGATATCTATTTTATAGTAAACAAATATAATCCATTAGATTTACTTCAAAACATATGTAATCCATTGAATTTGTAAAAATAGATGAATGAAATTGATTTAATCCATTTATCATTAAATGAATGCATTGAATTCAATCTATTAACTAATTTTTAGTTTTATGAATTATTTACTAAGTGAATAAATTGAATGAATATAATAGCTTAATTGATTATTATGCCAGCTCATTAATAAATTATTCTAGAATTATTTGTTATATTATCAAATGTATTCTATTAATTGTGGTCATGTACTGTTTGATTTTTTTACCTATTATCGATGTTTGTTTGACTTTGATCTAAATAATAATATTATAATGACTATAATTATTTGAGAGTAGAGCTATGATTAATCTTTTAGGCCTAAGTTTGGCATGTGGTCTATAATAGATTTTTTTATTGTTTGACCTGACTTTTTTTAAAAAATTATACTCTATTCATACTATATGATGCTCTCCACATATCAATATCAATATATATATATATATATATATATATATTAAATTAAAAGTAATTTTTATAACAAAGTAATTTTAAAAAATAATTTTTGGTTGTTCCAAAGAATAGTTTTTTTTTTTCAAAAATAAAGTCACCCATTATTACCTCTCAAATAAATATAGAACGATTACTCAACAATTGACTAATTGAACAACTACCATATATAGAACGATTACCAAATATAAAATCGCTACTGAATATAAAACAACTATCGAATATGGAATGACTATTGAGTGATTGCTTTTGATAGAATTTAAAATAAGAAATAATAGTATTAATATAATAATAAAATATACATAGGTCGGCTTATGAGACATAATACGTTTTTTTATAAGCATAAGTCTGGCCTATTTAAATAAATAGGCTTTAAAAATAGTTTAAGCCTAGCCTAATTACTAAATAGGCATGGCCAGGCCATAAGTATATATCTATATCAATGTATATGTATATTTATATTAAATAAAAAATAATTTTTATAACAAAATAATTTTTAAAAAATCTGAAACAAACATTCTTTAAACCCTAAAAAATAATTTTTGGTTGTTTCAAAGAATAGTTTTTTATTTTTTCTAAAACAAAATCACCCATTATTATCTCTCTAACAAATATAGAACGATTACTCAACAATTGACTAATTGAACGACTACCATATATAGAATGACTACCAAATATGAAATCGCTACCGAATATAGAACGACTACCGAATATGGAATGACTATTGAGTGATTTCTTTTGATAGAATTTAAAATAATAAATAATAGTATTAATATAATAATAAAATATATATAGGTCGGCTTGTCAGACTTAATACGTTTTTTTATAAGCCTCGGCCTGACTTATTTAAATAAATAGGCTTTAAAAATATGTTAAGTCTAGCCTTATTACTAAATAGGTCAGACCATAAGTAGGTCAGGCCATAGGCCCTAACCGATGGTCTAACCTATTCTCATCTCTATTTGCGAATAACTTATTTAAATTTTAAACCTAAATTTAAACACAATTTAAATTAACCACAATTTGTTTAACAGGAAGCTAATCACAGTACAACGTTCTAAAAGCAAGGACACGTTATTGATCTAACAAATTTGTCATTATTCTTGCGTGAAAAGCCTTAAAAATTAGGAACCAAATTCACTCTCAATTGGACCCACAATTATGCACTCCTTTACTACTTCCAGTAGTGTACCAGAGTGCAGCAACAACTTGTAACATATTCTCAAATTTCTCTATTAATTGTTCGTTGTAGAGATAAATACAACTCAAACTCAATTCAACTTAAAATTATTCCAATTTAATAAAAAAAGATACTAATACTTAATTAATTAACAAACTACATCTACTTGTACAGATAGCCCTTTACGTCAACTCACTAATGTCACAAATTAGAACTAAAAACAGTTCAAATAGCTAATATTTTTAAAAGTTATCATGGACTATTTGTACAAATAGGTAAAAATAGAGGAACAAAACTACAATTAAGTCATTCATGTATTGCACAAGTGGTATGATGTCGTCGTTACCAAATTTAAAAATCCATAATTTATAACATATAAATATAATTGGTTTAATTTATTTTATCTGATATACTTTTACTTGTACATATAATAAATATCTTCAATGATTACAGAAAATTATGATGATGTGGTGAGAAAAAGCTTAATATTTCATATCATATCTAAAAGGTGTATTATTAGACAGAACCGAATAAATCACGATATAAACGTTTCATCACATAAAAGCTATAATCTTGAAAGATTTGTCAAGGGTTTTTTGGTTGGGATATCAAGCAAGTATTGAGAAGGAGGTGAAGGTTTTATCCTTATTACTAATATTTTCGATCCTCACATCTAACAAACTAACCACTATTTTGTATTATTTGATACACAAACAAAAAGTAACATTTTTATTCCACATGTCTTTTCCTTGTTAATTTCCAATTTTTTATTTTTATTTGTTTATAAAATACATTTTTATCGACCCATAATTTTCTCAACAAATTTCATTATTATTTTTTCTTTATATATCAAACAGTATTTTTTTTTATCAAAACAAAACTTTCTCAATAAAATATTTACATTTGATTTTTATAATGAATTATTAATTTCTTACTTTATATTATATATATATATATAGATATATATATATATATATTATATTTTCAATAAAATTTAATTATTTTATTTTATTTTATGAATTTGCAAAATATAATTGTATTTTTAATTTTTATGATTTTTTTCAAGAAAAGCATAAATGTTAGTTAGAATAAACATTATTTATAGGATGACATGAACATTTATAATATTTGTTTATATAATATTGTATTATATGTGATAAATGATAATGATTATTACGAACTAAAATATATTAAAACTTATATATATAAATATTTAAAAATAGAAAGAAACAATTGAAGTTAAATTATGTTCATTTTGCGACGAAAGATTTTCGTATTTATTTGAATATGTGAAATTAATTAAATATGACCAATTTTCGCGCGAAGTAAATATATTCAAAAATATTTGTAAGAATCTCCAATTGGTACTGAAGAGACAAATCATTTGAAGTGAATTAAAAAACTTTTGTATACTTAATTAAATTAATTAGTTAAGAAAGACACAATTTATATAAAAGATATATTACAATAAATTTAACTTAATGACTTAATAGTGATGACTATATGAAACTCGAAAAAACAGCTTAATCAAAATGAGTAAGTCTCGAAATTGAATACTAGACCCGATTCTTGCCAAGAAGTCGGCTCCCTTTTCCCCAGGCCGAATCGAGAATCTCTTCAATAGTCCGCTGCATATCGATGATGGCTAGTCGAGGATAAAATGATGGCATATGCTCCAAATAAAAAAAATTGTACTCTCCAGTGCCTTCAACCTCCAAATCCAAGCCCATGAATAATCATTAATCTACTGTACTTTCAACTTTAGAGTTTGAAAAAATTATAATTAATAATGATTTTGAAATGTCATATATCACTGCTAATGTATCTTAACAATTTATTAGACGTTTGTACTTCTTTATATATATATAGCGACAATAGAACATAATCAAGTATATAATTTATATCTTTGAGATGCTATAACCATTTAATGGGAATTTATAAAACAAACCACAACAACAATCTCATCAAATGATAAGGAAACTTTAGCACTGCATGAGGCACGTCAAGAATATGTTTGAGTTGCAATTTGTCAGTCAATCCATACAAGAGATTTGTGACTTTTCTTTTAGAAAAGTCATCGCGAATCAAGTCTTTTTAACAATCAATTGATCTTCATTGTCTTAGAGAATTACTTTTTCAAATTGAAAAAATGAAATTGTTTATTAATTAAAGTGGTACTGATAGTAATTTTTACAACTTTCTCCGATAGAATATTGCCTACATGAGGGAAAGAAATAAACGCGTGTTGCACTATTTTTTTCTTCACAATGATTTTGTTCAATTGAGTTTTCTTAATAAAGTTTTTAATCACAGACGAATCCAAAAAACTATGAAATAAAGGCCCAACATAAAAACTTTTATATATATATATATATATATATATATGACTTTATTCATCACATATGAATACGAATGACACGCTTATTTATTTTATACAAAAATTAACTCTAGCCATCCCTACATCTCTCTCTTTGTTGCACTAGCTCTTATTTTTTTTCAGAACCACCGTGCAGACTAGATCTCTCCATTCTCTCTACGTTTGTCAACTTCATTTGAATCCAAACGTAAAAATAAAACTCGCCCTATAAGCAAGTCATGTTCTTAAGTACTTCTTTTACGGTTCTTTAAAACAATGATTATCATAAAGTGTGAATTGCAATTGATAATTGTTGGTTACAATTTTGTCCATTAAGTGACAGTTGTACAATTTTTCAATCATAGGAATATTCTCTTACCATTATAATATATTTCTTTATTGTAATTAATTGAGTTAATTAGGATTTAATTAGCTTTCCGATTTACTTATACTTCCTAGGCTATTTATACTATTTGTATTTCAACAAAATCAATAAGAAATAAAACATTTTCACATGGTATCAGAGCTACAGTTCTAATATGATAAAAAAAAAAAAAAATAGAGTTTTCTCATGGAAGAAAAACAGAGCAATTCAAGCAGCCTAGATGTTGAACCTAAGGCAACAGCGACTTGAAACACCATTAGTTATCATGAAACAATTATCATTACTAGCTACAAACTCAATGGATAGAACTACACACAACGGCCTAGATTTGTCCGTATCTTCCTCCAAGGAAAAGGAAAGGAAGATTACATCACTTGCGAGGCTAAGCAACCCAAAAATACAAATCCAAGCAGACCAGGAGACCTACTCAAATGTGGACAACACCTCAGCAATATTTGAGATCAAAAGTCTCTTACACAATCTTCGACAAGGAAAATCTCTTACACATTAAGGGTGTGGGTAAATTTTTTGCCAGTTTGGGTAATAACTACTAAAGAAAAACATTGGAAGGGGTGGATCGTAACCAGCTCTCTCCCACCACGAGAGAAAGAATTTACTCTGCATCGGTGTGCGCGTCAACTGTAGCAGCCGTCGGCAGCCCTTTTTGATCTTATTAAATTTGTATCTCTCTCACTCACTCTTCATCCTCATGTTGTATCCATCCCTACATCTCTCTCCCTCAGTCTCTTCGTTGCACTCGCTCTTCGTTTTCCAGAACCACCGTGCAAGCGACATCTCTCCCTTCTCTCTACATTTTTCTACTTCCTGTGAATCCAAACGTAAAAATAAAACCCTTCATATAAGTAAGCCATGTTCTTAAGTATTTCTATTACAGTGTTTTAAAACAATGATTATCATAAAGTGTGAATTGCAGTTGATAATTGTTGGTTTCAATTATGTTCATTAAGGGACATTTGTACAGTTTTTCCATCATATGAAAATTATTCTACCATTATAATATCTTTCTTTATTGTAATTAATTGAGTTAATTAGGATTTAATTAGCTTTCTGATATACTTGTACTCCCTAGGCTATTTATACTTTGTACAAAATCAATAAGAAATAAAACATTTTCACATGGTATAAGAGTTATAGTTCTGATTCGATAAAATAATTTGGGTTTTCTCATGGAAGAAAAACAAAGCAATTCAAGCAGCCTAGATAATGACCCTAAGGCAGCAACAAGTGGAAACATCGCCATTCATCATGAAACAATTATCGTTACTAACTACGAACTCAATGGACATACTACACGCAGTGGTCTAGATTTGTCCGTATCTCCCTCCAAGGTAAAGGAAAGGAAGACTACATTACTGGCGAGGCTAAGCAGCAAAAAAATACTGATCCAAGCAATGAAAAATGGAAACATGAAAACAATCTATTGATGACATGGTTGCTCAACTCCATGACTAATGTGTCTGGTGAAAATTTCATGTATTTTGACACTACTGCAGAATTATGGAAGGCAGCCAAGGAGACCTACTCAAATGTGGACAACACCTCAACAATATTTGAGATCAAAAGTCTCTTACACAATCTTCGACAAGGAAAGTCTCTTACACATTAAGGGTGTGGGTAAATTTTTTGCCAGTTTGAGTAATAACTACAAAAGAAAAAACATTAGAAGGGGTGGCCCGTAACTGGCTATCTCCCACCGCGAGAGAAAGAATTTACTCTGCTTCAGCGTCCGCGCCAACTACAGCAACCATAGGCGGCCCTTTTCAATCGGTACCAAATTTGTATCTCCCACACTCACTCTTCATCCTCAAGCTCTACCCATCCCTACATCTCTCTCCCTCAGTCTCTTCGTTGCACTCGCTCTCCTTTTTATAGAACCACCATGCTGGCGACGTCTCTCCCTTCTCTCTACATTTTTCTACTTCCTGTGAATCCAAACGTAAAAATAAAATCCCCCAAGTAAGCCATGTTCTTAAGTACTTATATTACAGTGCTATAAAACAATGATTATCATAAAGTGTGAATTGCAGTTAATAATTGTTGGTGTCAATTATGTTCATTAAGTGACAGTTGTACAATTTTTCAATCATATGAATATTCTTTTACCATTATAATATCTTTCTCTATTGTAATTAATTGAGTTAATTAGGATTTAATTAGCTTTTTGATTTACTTGTACTCCTTAGGCTATTTATACCATTTGTATTTGTACAAAATCAATAAGAAATACAATATTTTCACATAGTATAAGAGTTACAGTTCAAATCTGATAAAAAATATTAGAGTTTTCTCATGGAAGAAAAATAAAACAATTCAAGCCGCCTAGATACTGACCCTAAGGCAACAACAAGTGGAAACACCACCACTCATCATGAAACAATTATCATTACTAGCTATAAACTCAATGGACATACTACACACAGTGGTCTAGATTTGTCAATATCTCCCTCCAAGGAAAAGGAAAGGAAGACTACATCATTGGCGAGGCTAAGCAGCCAAAACATACTGATCCAAGCAAATGAAAAATGGAAACATGAAAACAGTCTTGTTATGACATGGTTGCTCAACTCCATGACTAATTTGCCTGATGAAAATTTCATGTATTTTGACACTGCTGCAAAAATATGGAAGGTAGCCAAGGATACCTACTCAAATGTGGACAACACCTCAGCAATATTTGAGATCAAAAGTCTCTTACAGAATCTTCGACAAGGAAAGTCTGTTACACATTAGAGGTGAGTAAATTTTTTGTCAGTTTGGGTAATAACTACAAAAGAAAACCATTGGAAGGGGTGGATCGTAACCAGCTCTCTCCCACCGCGAGAGAAAGAATCTGCTCTGCATCGGTGTGCGCACCAATTGCAGCAGCCATCGACAGCCTTTTTTTATCGGTATTAAATTTGTCTCTCTCTCACTCACTCTTCATCCTCAAGTTGTATCCATCCCTACATCTCTCTCTGGCAGTCTCTTCATTGCACTCGCTCTCCTTTTTCCAAAACCACCTGGAAGGCGGTGTCTCTTTCTTCTCTTTATGTTTTACTACTTCATGTGAATCCAAACGTAAAAATAAAAATCCTCCCAATACATAAGCCATGTTCTTAAGTACTTCTATTACAGTGCTTTAAAACAATGACTACCATAAAGTGTGAATTGCAGTTGAAAATTGTTGGTTACAATTATGCCCATTAAGGGATAGCTGTACAGTTTTTCAATCATAGAAATATTCTCTTACCATTATCATATATTTCTTTATTGTAATTAATTAAGTTAATTAGGATTATATTAGCTTTCTGATTTACTTGTACTCTTTAGCCTATTTATACCATTTGTATTTGTACAAAATCTATAAGAAATACAATATTTACACATGGTATCAGAGCTACAGTTCTAATATGATAAAAAAAATTATGGTTTTTTCATGGAAGCAAAACAGAGCAGTTCAAGCAGCCTAGATGTTGACCTTAAGGCAGCAACAAGTGGAAACACCACTATTCATCATGAAACAATTATATTACTAGTTACAAACTCAATGGACAGAACTACACACAGAGGTCTAGATCTGTCCCCATTTTCTTCTAAGGAAAAGGAAAGGAAGACTACATTACTGGCGAGGCTAAGCAGCCAAAAAATACTGATCAAAATAGAAACTTGAAAATGGTCTTGTTATGACATGGTTGCTCAACTCCATGACTAATGAGTCTGGTGAAAATTTCATGTATTATGACATTGTTGCAGAAATATGGAAGGCAGCCAAGGCAACCTACTCAAATGTGGATAACACCTCAACCATATTTGAGATCAAAAGTCTCTTGCACAATCTTCGACAAGGAAAGTCTCTTACACAGTAGGGGTGTGGGTAAATTTTTTGCCCGTTTGGGTAATAACTGCAAAAGAAAGCCCGTAACCGGCTCTCTCCAACCGCGAGAGAAAGAATTTACTCCGCTTTGGCATGCACGCCAACTGCAGCAGCCATTGACGACCATTTTTTGATAGGTACCAAATTTATCTCTCCGTCAATCTGTTTGTTGCATTCACTCTCCTTTTTGTCGAACTACTGTGCAGACGAGGTATCACCCTTCTCTCTACGTTTTTCTACTTCTTGTGAATCCAAACGTACAAATAAAACCCTCCCTATAAGTAAGTGATGTTCTTAAGTACTTCTATTACCAAAACTTTAAAACAATGATTATCATAAAGGGTGAATTGCAGTTAATAATTGTTGGTTACAATTATGTCCATTAAGGGACAGCTGTACAGTTTTTCAATCATAGGAATATTCTCTTACCATTATAATATATTTCTTTGTTGTATTTATTTGAGTTAATTAGGATTTAATTAGGTTTCTGATTTACTTGTACTCCCTAGGGCTATTTATACTATTTATATTTCAACAAAATCAATAAGAAATAGAACACTTCACATGGTATCAAAGCTACCGTTCTAATATGATAAAAAAACAAAAAATAGGGTTTTCTCATGGAAGAAAAACAGAGCAATTCAAGCAGCCTAGATGTTGAATAAGGCAACAGCAACTTGAAACACCATCAGTCATCATGAAACAATTATCATTACTAGCTACAAACTCAATGGACAGAATTACACACAGTGGTTCAGATCTGTCTGCAGCTTCCTCCAAGGAAAAGGAAAGGAAGACTACATCACTGGCGAGGCTAAGCAGCCAAAACATACTAACGAATTCCTTTGTAATAGATATCAGGATTTTGCTGATCTAACGAAAATATATAAATAAATTTGATGTAATCTGCATGCCATAAGGGAAGAGTTATCACCTTGCATCAAGACTCGACAACACAAGTAAAAACAGTATGTCATTGGGAACTCTCAGAATTTATACTGGTTGCACCTATTCTCCTGTTTGATAGTCCCTGCACAATGAATGGTTAATTATAGTAAAACAAGGGAAGGAGTAAATGACTCACAGTGACAACTTAATTTTAAACCAATTAGATTGATATAATTGTATCTGCATAAAACGAAACCATTCAACTTTCTGGTAATCAATAAGCATCGTGAATTCTTAGCACTGAACTACTATGGCTTCAGAGTATTTAAAATTGACATGCTACAGAATAGCAGGCTAAGACTAGTTCAGCAGATGATGCTCAAAGTTATGAACTTATGTCATAAAATATAGTGATAATATTTGTATTGATACAATGCCTGAAAAGATATGCGATAAATAATGAGTCACGCCTTCATTAAAAGTTGAGTGATGTCCTTCATGGTGGACACTTGCTCCTCTGTAAGACTTTCAACATAGACACCTGATTTCACATCTCTAATCTGGAAATAAAAGGACAAAAATCAGTTCTAGTATAAAGCAGTGAAACGCGAGAAAAAAATAAATAAAACATGAAGTGATATATTTTACCTGAAGGTTCCTTTGATTCGGATCCAACAGATCTGTGATTTGCTCACTGTATATCGGGAAAGAAAAAAAAAACAAATTGTGTTTATGCGGAATAAATTGACAAAGGTCGGGAACATTGAAAGAAATAATTCAAAGTCAATCAACCAACCTCAAGAAAAGAGCACTGGCACTGATAACTGAGCTGCTGGTCAGAATGCTTAGTTTGCTCCTGTGGATCAAATACAACAGTAAACATCACGAAGCTCTGCAAACCATGTTCATTCAATTTAATTTAATAATTAATAGATTGAATGTTTACTTCATTTATGCGTCCAAAAAGTCACTCGAAAACACGCGGTGTAAGGACTTAATGCCAATTCTTTGGCAAAAACACGCGGAAGAAAATGTAGCCAAAAAAAACACATTGTATGTCTTCCCGCTCCCCGTCTATCGATTTCCAAAAAAAAAATTGTATATATGGCATCAAATCCAACCGGAACAGCACTAAAACAGCAGAGCAGCAAAATAGGAAAGTAAATTATAAAAGTGAGAAAAAAGAAACCTGTCCATAAGCAAAGACTGAACTATTGAATCCAGCCAAACAATTCTCAACCAGAGGAACCCCAACGTGCTCAAAAATATCAAGCTGAAAAAACAAGATCATAAAATGCACTAATTAAACACACTGAAAATAAATGAATAATTCCAAATGAGCAAAAATAGAAACCATACCTGTGTAGAGTCGACATCAGCCACGGAATCGAAGTGAAAGTGTGGTCATTAATAGATAACGAATCACCGGAAATCTTCTGAACTATAGGATCTCCGTCGTCCTTATCCCGGGACATAGGCCTCATCCTGACAATAACCTACGAAAATTCGAGGGATAAGACCAAACTCTGTTTTTTTATTCAATTTTCAAAATTTAAAATACCAATACCATAATATAAAAACTAATTAAAAATTAAGTATAATTTAGTTAGGAGATAACTGAATTCTATCGAGAATCTTTTTTTTTTAAAAAAATTGTGAATTTTTTTTCTTTTCAACTCTGTAAACAAAACACAACCCAATAACATTTGAATAAGATACTAAGAGTCTCTTCGAGTTTAATCAGAAGTCATGGATTCCAATTCATCTCTAAATCTGCAGCAATGTTAAATCTCTCTTGAGGGAGAGTTTTGCCCATTGTGTGGTCCCACCCAGTTCAAGAGATTAGTCTCTTTTTTTATAGGCAAAAGTTAGTGGTTAGTAATTAATTAGGAGAAAGAGGAAATAGTTAGTATCATGGATCAAACCCTTGATCTTCTTCATGAAACTTCTTCAAGAGATTAGTCTTTGCAAGTGTGAGCATAGAATATCCGGTCTCAAAAAAAATAAAATCTAAAATTACAGGGAGAATAACAATTTCAATGATTATAAAGAAACCATTTTATAGTTCGTCCAGGACGCTAAAAATATAAAGGACAACCCTGCCTTCATGCATCGTATGATCTACTTAGACCTTAGTAGCTTTCTTCAAGCATCGTGTGGTTTTTACTTTTCATACATGGTTTGCAGTTGTAAACTTCTCGCTGTACAGGTGAGTGAATATGCAAAATAGCTAGAATCTGTAGTAATGTTAGTTGGTCATATAGAAATTTAGACATTTACCTCTCCTTCCACCTTTTTCTTTCCCTTGTACTCTCACTCAAATAATGCGCAGGATATGCCCGACACAGCAAAAAAAGAGGCATAATCACCTTAACAGAAATCAATTCCAACTTAACTGTAGAGTAGAAAGACACGCACACCAATGAACTACTTCTAAAAACGAGGATGTTCGGTTTTTTTACATTACAATGTATAAACAAAAGGAGCACTGTGCACAATATTTCACTACTACTTATAAGCCCTGATTCATGATTCTAAAGAGTAAAAATAGTTGAAGCTGAATGGAATGTTAAAGCACATAACTAAACAAAACAGGACAAACACGCAATATACTCAAGACTGGGAAGCAAAAGAGATAATCAATCAATTATTGATCACATTTTCAAAGTTACAACAGCCATTGTCTTAAGTTAAAATGCTACCTCACAAAACTTGAGGACCAAAGATGTCATTTCTGCACACACAAATATGTGTGAAGTAGAAGGTTGAGGGAGATTTACATATAAGATGGATTGTTTTCTGTGATTATCTACTTGCAACATTATCATCATTGGGGTCTAACTCCCACCAAGAACCTCTGTCATCCTTGTAATCATCATCAATATCACCACAGATATCTTCGATATCATCATCTTCAGATGTTTCAGCAGCTGCATCATCCAAGTTGACTTTCTTTTTATCCACGTTTGGGTTGTATGTCCACTCCAACCTTTTTAATATATCGCGATCTTTCCAGTTTTCCACAACCGATACAGTCTCCTTCTTAGCTTTCCCCATCAAAATTTCCTCCCAAGAAAAGGCAGTATCGGCAGTCCTTTTCAACACTCCATCACTACTAGCATCCCCGATAACAACCGTCTTGATACATCGCAGCTTTGCTTCCTTTATCACATCAACAAAATCATAATCATCTGATATAAGGACCAAACACTCAACCCTCCTATGATCCATCATATCCACCATATGATTTTGCAGCGCGATATCCGCGGCTTGTGGGCTGTCCAAGACAGTTTGAACCCAAAACCCTGCCCTTTTCAGCTCATCAGCCAAACCATACCCAACTTTAGGAGTCAAAACAGCACTTGCAGCCTTCTTATACTTTTCCATTTTCATAGAATACTTCCCCACCAATTTTACCTTCCTACTCCCTCTAGCTGACTCAATCTGGTTCACCCTTTTCAGGTGCTCACGCTCATGCAGTTGCTTGAAATGGTTAACAAGTTTTTCATTAGTGTAAAATTTTCTCCTACAAACACGACAAAGATGAGGCTCATTACGTTTAATGACGCCCTTATTCTCCAAACGGAACAGCAGTTGCCGCTCTTTCCTCCTCTCACTAACAACTTTGGGGACATTGCTAAAGGTGTGGCTATTGGCATAGGCCACCATATGTCGAACAACCCCAAACGAAGCTGCAACTATTCTCAGCTTATTGGCAACTACATAAGGTGAGATGGAATTCGGTGGTTTATTATCCAAGTCCCAGAAAAGCCCTACCCTAAATGGCTTCTCATTTGGTGCCAAGTTTGGATTTTTATTCAAAGTCCTGCTACAACCCCCGGAATGAAAATTTCTCAATGCACCGTATGTTTCTCGTTTTATGGCTTCTATTGTAGAGAAAATTCTACAAAATTTGGGGATTGAAACCATAACCAATAGGTTCTTCTACACAAATCAAACAATCTCCTAAGAAGAAAACAGAATCCAATCAAGTTTCATATATAGAATACCAATTTTTCTAAACAAGTAAAAGATAGGAGATTTGATTTGATTTAAAGGAAGGAACTACCGAACTTTTTCTATAAAAGCAGAATTGAGAACGTTATTATCAACTGCAATTCACACCTTATGATAATAATTGTTTTAAAGCACTGTAATAGAAGTACTTATAGGGAGGGTTTTATTTTTACGTTGGGATTCACAGGAAGTAGAAAAACGTAGTGAGAAGGGAGACACGGTGGTTCTGGAAAAAGGAGAGCAACGAAGAGAGTGAGGGAGAGAGATGTAGGGACGGATAGAGAAGAGTGAGTGAGAGAGTGACAAATTTGGTACCGATCGATCGGAAAGGGCTTTCTCTCTCTTTTTTGCTTACACCCTTGCTCGCTCACACACCCACACACACCCAACCGTAACGCTGCGCAGTGATCTTTTTCACTATTAAATTCCAGTCTTTTTTTCTCTCTATATATTTTATAAATAAAAATTAACATTTCATTTTTAATTCTAAAATTTTTAAACTAGTTTAACTTTGATACAATGCGTTTTTACAATCAATTAATGCATGTAAAATTGTAAAACATTTTTTTTTAATTTAACTTGAATGCAAGGTAATTTTAAAATATTTTATATAGAAGTATATAATAACTTTATATATGTTTATAATAAAAATAAATATATTAATAATTTAATGATTATAATTTATTGATATTATAAAAATTATTTACAATAATTATATATATATATATAAACAAAAAAATTTATTTATTAATTATAATTTATTGATATTATAAATATTAATTATATATATAAATTAAATTTATTTAAAATAAATATAATTTTTATAGCTACAAATATAGTTTATCCTCTTACACTACACACAGTAAAATGATTTTCAATTTCAATAAATCACATAAAATATATAATTTAAAGAAATTATAATTAAAGTCTTTCGTTTTTAATGATAGGATAGTTATGAGTAATTTTTGGTGTTAAAATACTTTACATAAATTAAATCTTTTAAATAAATAAAATTATTCAATATTTTCCATAATATTCTGACAGTGTTTGACAAAATATTATTTAATTTGAACTTAAGATTGTTGATTTTTTTAATACAAAAAATAAGGTTAGTAAAATCATTGATAAGTATACAATAACGAAATATTGATTAATAAATAAATAAAAAATTATGCCCAAAAAATAACTAAATATTCAACAATTGGGGATTCAAGGAAAATAATTAATTAAAATGTTAATTATCATATTTAATAATAAAAGTATTAAGTATCTATTGACCAGTTGTTTTGGGATGTTTTGTTTGCTTGCTATATATAACGTTTGAACACCTTGATAAATTATTGAATAAAAACTGAAAGTGCCTGTTTGTATATAAAAAATAATAATAAAACCAATAACAAAGGATTTGGGATTAGTCAAAATAAATAAATAAATAAATAATGGATTCGTTACTGAACTTTTATATGTTTCTTTATCTTCCTTTGTGTGGTTTCAAACACCGAGAATTTAACCGACGCAATACAATATATAAATCTTTTTGAAGATATTTATATAATTTTAAAATCAAGTAAATAGATAAGTTGGTCTTTAAAATTATAATCATTGATCAAATTAATTATTAAATTTTATGAATCAATAAATACATCTATAACATTATATTGTGTAAATCATTGATTTTATTTCAAAAGAAAATCATTTGGTGGCTTTTAATTTAAGGGACATTCTACTTTGTAGTGTCCTAGTTTATTGCAACCAAAATATGTTACTTGACTTTTGTCCACTTCTGATTTTGGACTTTTGTTTTAATATTCCTTTTTGATTTGAACTCTCCTTCTCATCATTCTTTGTATTCTTATGGTGAGAAGAGCAATTTCTTCATCAACATCCTCTTGTTCGATTTCTTCAGGTTCCTCATTTGTTTGCATTATGACACTTTCTTGAGATGCTTTTAGAGCTACTGCATTTCTTTTCTTGACTGATTTGTCTTCTTGCAATAATACTTCATGTGTTCTTAAGGTTCCAATTAGTTCTTCCAAAGGGAGTACTTCAAGATTCTTGGCCTAACTTATAGTTGTTACCATTGATCTCCACATGATTGGAAGACATCTCATGATCTTTCTCACTCTATCCTGTACTGGGTAAGCCTTGCTAAGGGAGCGCATCTCATTTACTATTGTTGTAAATCTTGCATATATTTCATCAATGGTTTCTCCTTCTTTCATTTCAAATAATTCGAATTTTCTTATGCCAATGTCTGTTATTGTTTCTTTGACATGACTTGTTCCTTCATGATGGGTTTGCAATGTATCTCATACTTCTTTAGCAGTTTCACATTCATATACTCTTTCACTTTCTTTCTTGCTCAAAGCACAAGATGAGAATAATTGAGCTTTAGAGTTTAAGAGTATCTTGGCTTTATCATCAACTGTCAAGTCTGCTTCTTTCTTTTTTGCTTATGTTAAATCTTCTTGATTTACTCTTGGAATGAAGTTCCCATTCGTTATGATATTTCACATTCTTATATATTGTGATTTTAGAAATAGCTGCATTTTGCTTTTCCAGAAATAATAATATGTGTCATCAAAGTATGGTGGTCTATTTGAGGATCATTCGTCAACAATGTATTTTTCTTTCGACATTTTTTTGGATATTTCTCTCTAACACTAGTTAGGTTTTCTTTTTAGAGATCGTGCTTTGATGTCAAATTGAAGTAGAGAAGTCGATTTACAAGGAAGGGGGTTTGAATTGTAAATCTCCCTATTTAAAAATTTCCTGAAAATAGTTAAAAAAAATCAACTCAAGAATGATTTTGGTTAAGAAAACAGAAAACAAAGAACGTTCTTGATTTTTACTAGAAAAAAGAGAAAGTTCTTGGTTAGCTTAAAATCAAAAATTCAGTTTATGTTTTTAACTTAAATGATTAATCAAGCTTTATAAATAAGGAGATATGAGAGAGAATACCACACACAAATGTATTCTGGTTCAACCAACTCGAGCTACATCCAATCCTCACAACAATGAGATTTTCCACTAAGTGTTCAAAACAAAGAACCTTTTTGGTTTTACAACACCTAACTCAGATCAACTTTGATCGGTTACAAACTACAATCCTTTCCACCCAAAAAAAGATTAATTAGGTCACCTATCAATCTTGATAGAATTTCTTACAATCTACCCAAAATATTTTAAACTCTTATAGTTTGAGTTTTATAATAATGATGAGATTGTTTAGTTAAAATTTGAGATGTCTCAACTCTTGTTTGAGAGTCGATTCTTTACAAAGAATTCAGTACAAGAATAATAGAGTAATGAAAAGTAATCAGACTGATTCTTCTTTGAGTAATAGAGAGTTTCAATTATGTGAATGTGAATGACTTGATGAGACTTGTTAGCCCTTGAATTTCTGTGTTTTCCCTAAGCATTGGCCTTCCTTTTATAGGAGTTTGGAACATTTAATAATGGTCAAAAGAGTTGTTGGTAGTTCTCTGTCATTTTTAACCAAAGACCAATTTATATGAATAAAATATTATAGCCTTTGAGCGCTTTTGAATTATGTTGATTGGGTTGTGTTTTTCAATTTTTGATCAGGTTTCCTTTGAGTTTAATGATCCTTTGTACTTCAGATATGCTTGTTAATGTCCTTGATTTGATATGGGGTTTTGATTCTCTCAAAACAGCTTGGAGAATGATGATGAACTTCTGCAGAATGTTAATAAACTTTCTAAAGATTGATAATCAATCTAGAGTCCCAATCTATAAACTTTCTGGAGATTGAAAGTCAATTTGGAGGTTCAGTCTTGATCATTATGGAAGTCTTCCTGATTAATCTAGATGTCTTCTGCATTTCAAGATTGTTTATCTTTCTTGATTGTTTAAGCTGGAGAAGGTTCATATATGTTTGGTCTTGCTTTTTTGTGGTCTTATCTCTTTGTGATTCGAGTAGTTTCTTTGATTCTAATTGTCTTAGCTTGTTCCTTGCCAAGTACTGATGATATAGAAGTATAATCCAGAGGCTAAAACTTCTTTTAACTAGTGGAGATTGATCGATCTTGGAGCTGTGAAAATGAGAATTGGTCCTAGAGAACATTCTCTATTTTTACAGCTTTTGTCCATGATGTTCTCCTTTCTTGTCTGTTCAGTTTTTATCTTTAATTGTTGATTTCTTTGGTTTGCTTGAGCCCTATCTTTGAATTAATTCACTCAAAAATACAAGTTAAATTAACATAACATTTAAAATCATAATTAACACTCTTTAATAATCTTTGTTCATTTTCATCAAAATTTTAAATTGAGAGTTTGTCTTAACAGTCTGAACAAATATTTCTTCCTATCATCAGATAAATTTCAGTATTAGTATATTGACTCTTCTTACTACTTAACTTACTCTTCTTTATTAAAGCACATAAGTTTTGTTCATTTTTTCATTGAAGAGTCTAAAAAAATAAACAAACATAAGTTTGATAAAAAAAAATTTAAACAAAATGAAATCAAAAGAATTTTAAAATATAATTAAGCAGATCATCGATTCAAAAAGAGTTTCTAGCTGCAGTTGAAAACTCACCACATGATGAAATATTTTCTTAGAAAATCTTAATCTAAGATGATATATCTCATCCATATATGGAATTGAGATTTTTTACTCTGTTCAATGAACACAGTTAAATTTTTTTTTCATTTTTGTTCTTTTCTTTGAGCATTCATTTATCCCAATACAAATATTTTGTTTTACTACTCAAAACTTCATTGAAGAGGGATTACACAGACAAAAACAAAAGGATTTAACACAAATATTCAAGTTTTTAAAAAGAAACAATACAAAATATCACAAAGAAAAACTTTTTCAAGAAACGATTTTTGTAAAGAGATGAAATTGTCATTTGAGAAATAGATGTTCTACTAATGTATTTTATCTATTGTCCCATAGTTATCTCAATATTTAAAAATTAGTTTTTGTCATTCCATGTTTTGAAATAATTAAAAAAAAAATTCAAAAGAAGTTAAAAATAGGATTAAAACAAAAATATACACTAATTCATACCATTTCACAGGTATTTCCAACAGTAAAGAATCTTTACTCTTACATGGTAAAGTGTTCAATCAAGAGACCAAACTCTGATACCAATTGAAGGTGTTGGAGAACACAAGAAAAATAATTTGAATTATGTTTTGCCATACTTAAAAATTATTTGTATTGCTTAAACAAAAAGAAATGTTTTTTTTAATCAAAATATTCAACTTATGATTATAAAACATTTTATGTAAAACAAAGTTAAATCAAAATGAACTTAGATTAAATGTTGGGTAGAGATACAAATATTTTTATACTAGAACACAACAACAACTTCTACATCTAATCCCCCTTTACAGAGAGATTTTGCCTCCATACATTCGAAGACTTAATCCACTATTTAAACAATAACATACAAGTATTATGTATTTTACATCTTCAGGCTTTGAGTATTTTTTATTCCTCTCCAGACTTTCACCATTAGAACCCCTCTCAATTTTTTGGCAAGTTGTCATTGAGGTTCATAAGTATTCTTACACCTCATCAGGTATCTCTTATGGATGAAATAGTTGTTGCCACTATCGGAAAGATTTACATCAGTTTCAGTTTGTATATGAAATGACATAAAGTTGCATTAAGAAAATATTACATTTCAAATCCTATATCAATTCAAGTGTATCAAACAACTTTATTGATTTACATTAATTATAACAACTCTCTATTTAGAGGATTTTTTATTCATTATTTTCTTTTGGTGTGTTCTAGGTTTTTTCAAAAAATGTTCTTAGAACATTGCCTCTTTTCTTATTTTCAGTCACTCACTATTTTAGAAATGATTCTTCTTAAATACTAAAGAGTATATTCGTTGGAAATAGTGTTTTTGGAGATCTTGCATCAACAATTAAAACATCTCAACCTTTAAAACATGTTTGTATATATCTTTATAATTAATTCAACGTATCTTGATTTAAGAAAACATGTACATTATAGGATGAACTTTAAGAGGATGTCATTGCACTTCATCAATCAAAGGACAAGTCTAACCTTGATGAGAAGATATTGTTGAGATGTTGACTTCTTCAAAGTTCTTGGCTAAGATATTTGACTTAAGAAAGTTGACCTTTTATTAGAGCATTGACTAGATGACCAAATGGCTTGCAAGAATTATCATACACAAAATTAAAAAAGGAAACTTGTAATTATCAATTTCATCAAGGCGCTTGATTAGAATCAAACCAACTTTAATAAATTCTTTAGAGTCACAATTCACTTTATTAGTTAATTCTCTTTCTTTGTTCATCAGATGATTTAACTTGTACTAAAGCATTGACTTTATGAGAGACTTCATTCAAAGCTTTCTTCTTTGGTCTTGAGTCAAAGAATCAATGAAGGTCTTGAGTCTTAGTTAACTTTAGCAAGAGGTAGATGATCATTACAACGATCTTTTACTTTATGATCAGAGAGTCAATTCTTGACTTATATTTCCTTTGTCTTTAACGCTTTGACTCAGACTTAACATTAGCAGACATTTGTTGCAATGCTTCTCATTCTTATATTATAATTTACTCTATTAGTAAACATATTTACTTGTGTATCAGGTGATAATATTTTGTGTTAAAAATACTTAGATTATTATCTCTAACTTACTCATAATTGATGTTACCTTAAAATAAATAGTCATTAATATAAATCTTTGTCTTCTAACTTAATATATACATTTAGTAAATATAATTAGGGGATAATTGTTCTTATTTGTTGTCATCAAACAACAAATTGTAGTTAAGAAAAACTTTTGCACTAACAAAGATTACCAACTCATTTGTATTTTGAGAGTCATTATCATGATACACATTACCTTGTAGAATATATCACACACCTTAAAATGGAGTATCACACATATTGAAGTAGAGACAAAAATTGACGTCATTTGAATAAGGTTAATAAGAATTTTACATAGACTAAAATCAGATTTACCCTCAAATTACCGAAACCAAAAACCCTATTAATCCTTTAAAAAATTCTTATTTCACTAAAAATGTTTATTTATTATATATAAAATACTTCTAACATGAGTCAAATAATACAAAGTTAATGCTCATATTAATAATTATAACATAACAACTAATATACTTTTCTATCAAAAAAAAATTGTTTGCCTATCAAAAATGAAAACAAAATTGTTTTGATTCTTTGATATTATTTGGACGCATGTTAAGAGTAAAAACATAGTTACATATATATGTAAAAATAAGAATAAGAGAAAAACAATAATCTTATTTGATGTTGTGCAAAGACATTTACAACATAGTTAAACAAGTAATAAAATGACGAGTAAAAATTATGATCACGAGTACTTGTTTAGTTTAATCATCATAAATCATACATTCAATTAAATTAATTAGTGACTAAAAGTAATGTTGTAACGGAAAAGTGAATTAATATTTTGTTTGAGTTCTTTTAAAAATTAATTCTACAAACTTAATCTTTCTCCAAATCTACGACTAGCCAAGAGTAACATAATAGGTAATTTTGAATTGTTCATTAGTATAAAAAAAAAAAACTTTCTATCAATTTCGCCATTAACTGCAAAATTCATATTATATTATAAATAAAATATATACCATTTTTAGTAAATACACATTTAAAATTACATTTGATTATATTTTTGAAATAAATTTTACTTTAAAAAATTACATTTGTAGAAAAAGTATCCAAACCTAAATTACATTAGAGAAAAATTAATTTTAACTAAAAGTACGTTTACGAAATGAAATTTACTCAAAAATACATTTGCAAACATTAATATCCAAATAGATACCAAGCTTTCTTTAAATCCATTCTACTAAAGTTAAAACAATTCACACATTTTGTGGTTCTAAGCTTTATGTCTAAATATATAGGTTAGTTTAATATTGTCATTAACTAAACTATCATATTAGCCACTTAAAATTCATTCATTAAACTCTTTAAATATTCAATGAACTGGTATTTAAGCTTAGTGTCCTCAAATTAAATATATAACATAAACATACAAGGGCTAAAAATATTGAAACGCTCCGTTTTAGTAATTTTTTTAATTAATATTAATATTATTAAATAAATTAAAACCAAACCAACCTTCTATCCACTTATTTTTCCACCTCATATTTTCTCTCCTTCTTCTCTCTATCGGCTATACCAACATTCACCTTCTCCATTTTTATTTTATTTTTTCTCTTCTTTTTCTCCTTGTTTCTTCTCATTCCACAACACATAAACTCTCAACCCCAAAAACGAATTTATCATCTCCAAAAACATTATTTTTCAAATTTCTACAAATACTTTTGGTTGAAATTTTGGGTTAGAGTTTGTGCTCTAAGGAAGGAGAAAGATTTCCATTTATTGAGAGTTGTTTATTGAGACTCTTTGAGGTAAATACACAACTCTAATGCTAGTGTGAGTCTCTAGAAAAATGTAGTTAGCTAAACTTATTTAAATATCTTATTTTTGTTTTTAAAGTATATTTAAAAGATTTTTATGCTTTTCCTAGAGTTAGCTAAACTTTAAAATAATTTTTTCTAAAGTCTTGAGAATATTTTTGATACTCAAATTTGTCAGCTGATGTCTTGTCGGCTACTCTGAAAGTTGTTGGAGAACAAATTTAGGTGATTATCCATATTTGTGAGTAGATGATGATCATTGTCATATATTTTTATTATGCTATAATTATTATTTTACTTGTTTCCTATGTTAAAGTATTTATTGAAAAATTTGGGGAACAAAACCTTTTGATTTTTTCTCAATATCATCCTTTGTTTATTTTAATGATTTTTGTTATATAATATATTTGTAATTTGATTTATTTATGAGTTATAAAGCATTTAAGTATCGAATTGATGTACATTTGAATATATTTTTCCTTTGAGTTACGATGAAATGAGAGGTGATTTATATATATATGTTTTGTAAATCATTGTTATAATTATGAAATTGTTAACAGCGGTAGGTGCACCTAGTTACCTCGTTTCGATTAGATGGAACCGCCCCTGTGAGAGAGGTCATCCATAGGAGGAGAGGACTATCAACGAGATGTAAACTCCCCAATTGATTCATTATGATGCGTTGCGGGATTGAGAGGAGAGGGTTATCCGTTGATGGAGCCACCCTTAAGGAAAATGCCACCTTTAGAAGGAAATAACTATCAATGAGATGAAGCCGCCTCTTAATTCTCAAGAATTTATATTTTTACTAGCTTGATTTCCTATGATTTTTGTGGTTGCTCATGATGATTTCACTTTTCTATAAATTGGATTTTAAATTGATGATTTTATTGTGTGTATACTTTACTTGAGAACTATCTATATTTTTTACAGTATTGTTTAATATAATTGTCACAAGTTTGTAAAATAATTATTCGTACCTTTTTGTGTTTTCCTTCTAGTTGGTGGTGATTGTTGTCTCCTCACCAAGTCTTTGTGACTCACCCCTTTATGTTGTTTATTTTATTTTTTCTAGATTCACAGACAGCTGAGTAGTAAGCTGCTAGTAGATTCAAGTCTCAATCACATTTTTTTGGTAGGCCTCTTTGATCGAGGATATTTTTTTGTAAAGTCTATGAGTAGTGATATATTTTGCAGCTATTTTGAGTCTAGAAAGTCTTTTGGGAAATGTATTAAATATTTAGATTATGCTCTTTGAATTTGTTTGAGTTAGAAGTTTAAACAAGGATTTTGTAAATTTGGTAATGTTTAAGTTATAGAGGATACTCTGTCGAAATTTTGGAAAAAAATTATATATTTTTCGAAATGGTTATTTAAAATTATTTCTTTGATTAGTTGTTAAGTTTGTTGATAGGTTTACCATACTAGAAGTATAGCTTGTGCGCTAGTCACAACGTTTAGTTTTCGGATCGTGATAAATATTAAGCACCAATATAATTACTTCAAATATAACTTCTCAAGATTAAACAAAGAATGACCAATCTAGTGACAATGAGAACAAAAGATTACAATATTTTTGTATTTAATATTAACAAAAAAACATATAATTCCCTTTATACCCAAATTTTATCGTGAATTTTTGCAAATAAATTAATATCAATTAAAATTCTAGCCAAATTACCGAAGTATGTTCGAAAAAACCTTGTTATAGCATCTAAGCTCACAGAGGTTCCAAGACAACTGGTCATAGAAAAAAATAAATAGGCTACTAATATTTTTGATCTAAACCCATCAATCAAACCCAACACTACACAATAGACTACTTATGTTTTGACTGATACTTTAAACATAACCAATTCATATCAAATTATGTATAATTCAACACAAGTGTTTGAACTTATAGTAAGCAATCTATAAATCATACCCAATAAATTAAGGTATACATATATTACAACTTTAAAAAAAGAGTAAAATAGGGAACACCTAAGTTGATCTACCAAAGAGAATAGGAAAATGAGAATCTATAAAAAAATCTCATGTGGTAGAGAAATCCATTATATAAAAAATCCATTAAAATTTAAAAACATTTAAATACCATAAAAGACATTTTATAAGTTGATTGAATACAACTAAATTTCTACAATTTATTTAAAAAATTTATATAATTTTAATTAAATATTCCAATATCTTTTTTTTGTAGTTTTTGCTAAAATTCCTAAATATATAATTTAATACATTAATTAACAAATTGATTGAATAACCTGAATACTTTTTGTAAAAAAAAAACAAAAAGTCTTTTTAATTAAAATACATCCTAGAATAACAGATGGGATTCTAATCTCAAGCCCAATCTACTTCCTTTTGAAGAGGCCCGTCAACTCAACATCTCAATAAAAAAAAAAAAAAACAGCAGCGGCTGTTTTACACTTGTAAATCTGAAACAACTTGGAGTTGCCCACTGAACTACTCAACTGGTCAAAAAACACCGCCGGAGATCGTCGTCGCCCGCCGTCATAAACGGTGAGAAACCCCGGCATAATTTTTTATTTATTTTTCGAACTTTCCTTCCCTTTCCTGATGCAGCAGCGCGCTTGAGGATTCGTTTCCAGTGCGATTAACGGCTGCGATTCGAAGTCGCATCTAACCTTCACTCCTCACCACGATTCCAAAGTTGCGCGCATAAGCAGCACCATTGATAACATATATTATAACTTCATTATTCCATTATGATGATAAAATCAATGTTATGCATTATATGATAAAATTATAGGAATAAGTTGTTATAAGTTGATTAATTCGATTATTGGTGTTGAATAATTTGATTATTGTTATAATTTGATTAAGTTGACAAAATCACTGTATGTATGTTGAAATTGTAATATATGATTTTTGTTTTTAATCTACTATCTGTTGGTGTTGTTTTTTACTGTGAACGGTGTATGAGAATTCTGTTTGTTTCATAACAGGTGGAAGATATTAGGAATAACTACGGGATCTCATAGAGGAGCGAAAAAGAATGGAGTTTATGTGTTTAATTGTGACGCTCTCTGTGATTTTGGTCTTAGGGTTTGTCTTTGTAATATTCCTGGAAGCGAATAGAAGAAGAAATAACCACCAGTATGTACTTATTTTCTTCACTCATATAATCTTATATGGATGAAAATAAAATGTTATGTGTGTATGTGGACTGTGTTGTGATTGTTTAAAGTTTTTCATTTTGATTTCATAAGGCACATTGAAGTTCCGGCTATTTTTGAGGATCCTAATTCATTGAAACAGGTAAATGTTTCCTTTTGCATTTTGTTTTAGAGCTTCTGTGGGTATGCAGGATTTTGCGAGAAATTTATATTTGTTTACTTGTCAAGGGAAGGGGGCCTTTAAGGCTCTGTTTGGGAGTTTGGAAGGAAGGGGAGGGCTATGGGGAAGGAGAATAGAGGGAAATTGAGAGAAATCTTACACCTTATTTGAAAGAGTAATTATGTAGAAAATCTTAAAATGATAAGAGAATGTTTATGTTTCAATAATTTTAAACTTTTAGAGTATTATAACAACATTGAATTAATTTGAAAGATTTATCTAAGCCCCCAAAACCCTCCAAAATCCTCCTTCAATACAGTTTTTGGGTTCCCCCAAATTAGGAGGATTTTGTATTGTGAAGAAAAACAAACTCCCCAAAGCCCTTTCTTTCTTTCATTTCCTCTCTCCTATTTCCCAAAGCCCGCCCCTCCCTTCCCCTCCTAAACTCCTAAACATAGCCTAAGATGCTTGGTGCTTTTTTTTCTTTCACAAGTGAATTTGGTTATGCAAAATTGCGACTTCACTGGTAGTTGTACAACTTGAAGTGATTGAAGATTAAAGGTCCAGTGGAAAGTGGGAACATGGCTTAACCTATGTTAGAGGAAATCATGACCTGATCAAGAAGTTGGAGAAAATCATTGTAGTTATTAAGTATGGCTATTTATTAGTGTTTTCTGTTTGTATAAGTTCTTAATATGGTTGGACTCAAAACCTAAAGAAAGTACAAATATAAGCTTCAGTTATTATTAAGTAAAAGAAAGATATATGAGATTGGTAAAGTGGCGGAAAGATGTACTTCATTAGAATTATAAGGGAATGATTCACTTTTATGGCATAAGTTAATATGCATATCATCAGAGTCACAGAGCATCTTGAGTTTATCCAAATTTAATTCTTTTGTGCTAAATTTATTTCCATTTAAAACTAGGCTGCAAAATGAATCTCAACAATCTCCTTTAGCATTTGAGCTTGTCACTTATGTTATATTGCTTTTACATCCCTTGTAACATAATCATTTGAACTTATCATAAATGCCTTGATTATCTGTAATCTTTAACTTATTGAAATTATCGTGTTTTTTTTTCATACGCAATCTCTACACTGTTATTGAGCTAGAGTGGTTGACATTTATGGTCTATGCTTAATTTCTACTCTTATAATCTGGTTTTAATCCCAATTTCAAGAGCACGGAACAGTCATCACTAGTGCATTTCACATACATCTTTCGACATCTTGCACCTGCAGACATCATCCCAAATTCAGCTCACTGCCCCATCATTCATATTTGGCCTTCATTGTGTATATCAATAGAGTCAATGCATAGAAATGTGTAATTCTAGTTGTCAATTTATCAATCAAGTAAATGCATAGCTTTTTGAAGACAACTCCCAGTCATGAATTGGTTTTGACTGATCACTGATTTAATTCTTTTATTTTAGGTTCCTTGCCCACACGTAGTTGATCCTGCCTCAAAGTATATCTCTTTGATAATTCCTGCATTCAATGAAGAGCATAGGCTTCCTGGTGCACTCGAGGAAACTATGATGTAAGTCAAAGCATACCATTTTCATCAAGATGAATGCTTTTACTGTTCATAACAAGATATTAGCATGTTTAACCATCACTTCCTTGAAGAGAGAAGTTTAAAACAACCATACCATAGTATGTAGTTAACTACAGGGAAAAAAAAATCTAAGGTTCTAAAGATTTGATAGATTTAAATTTCATGCACTTATTTGATGGCAGTCGGCACCATTTATTTTGATGGGATATACTTCATACATAAGAGTAGTGGTGTGAGTAGTTACATAACTGCTTATCTTGTGAAGTAGCATATCCCTTACTGTTTAAGGTTGTTATCATGAGCTTAATTTCACTTATGCTTTTATGCTGTAGTTATTTGCAACAACGTGCTTCAAAGGATCCTTCATTTTCATATGAGGTACATCCAGATCCATTCTGTTGGAATGTTGGTTTAGAATCTAGCTTATTGTCTTGAAAGTATGAACTAAATTATTACACCATGTGAAACATCATATAACAGTATTAATCTTTCCAATGTTTCTGGAAGACATGAAAAAATAGGCTCTATTTCACTCATGAACTTTACTGATGTAAATTGACATCACTCTATATCCATTCAAATCATTATGGGCTGATAGTGTATTTGATCTTCCTTGCCCAACATACTTTGTTCCTTATGTGTTTGTATTTCAAATCTTTCCATGTATACACTTTATATTCTCTTATCAATGGGCACTTGAGCAGGTTGTGATTGTAGATGATGGAAGTGTTGATGGGACTAAAAGAGTAGCTTTCGAATTTGTAAGGAAATACACAGTAGACAAGGTACGGGTTATCCTTCTTGGAAGAAATCATGGCAAGGGAGAAGCAATCAGAAAAGTGAGTCTAATTTAAACTGTACTCTTTTAAAATATACTCTTATGTGGAATGGCTGTGTCACATAACATTATGCTTGTGGATCATTAATTAAGGCTTTCTTCTATCCTTGGAAGCATGGTATTACAGGGTATGTTGCACTCACGCGGGGAACTACTTCTCATGCTTGATGCTGATGGAGCAACTAAGATCACTGACCTAGAAAAACTTGAAAATCAGGTTACTGAACTGTTATGATTTGCAGTTTTTATCAATAAATAACTGCATATTACTTTTTGTTTCTAGTCCTAAATGTTGATTTGAATTGCCTACTGTTTTGCTGTCAGATTCGAGCTGTTGCCGAGAAGGAATTTCACCATGGAGATTCAAGTGGTAATGATCCTAGCTTTAGAATATCTGACACCCCTGTTGTTGTATTTGGGTCACGAGCTCATCTAGAGGAGAAAGCTTTGGCTACAGTTAAGCATGAACCATTCTTTGTTTTATTGTTCCCATGTGTATACATTATCATGGTTGAATAACTTAGCTTAACATCTGCAGAGGAAGTGGTACCGCAATTTTTTGATGAAGGGGTTCCATCTTGTGGTTCTCTTGGCTGCTGGTCCTGGAATTCGTGATACACAGGTAATTGACTACTGCATTAGTTTTTTACCTTGCATTCTGATTTTGCTACCCTGATGGCTGGCAAACTCCTTCAGCATACATACTACAAATTGATCAAAGCTTTGCGAGATGTGGTTATGCCATGAATACCTGTTGATTTTTGTATTTAGTGCTTCACTGCTTCTCAATGCTTTTGCTTCAGCATGTTATTTCGATGTTGGTTTTTATTTTATCTGATATTGGCTTTGTACATTCACAGTGTGGTTTCAAGATGTTTACTAGGGCTGCAGCTAGGAAACTTTTTTCAAATGTCCGCTTGAAGAGGTGATTGTTCTCAGCACTCTATAGAATACAATAATTTACTATATATTGTTAATAGCACCACAATTGTGGAGCGGAAAGGACCTCTGTTGCAAAAGTGTTTTGGTTGCTATCCGCGTTCAACAGTTGCGGTGTTAGTGTGCGCAAATCGCGGAAACATCGCAGCTGAAAAGTCCTTTCGCGGCCGTGAATTCATTAGTAAAAAGTATTTTTGGCTACGATCTGCCGCTTTACGGTCATTGCCCTCACAAGCTGAGAGTAAATGAAGAAGAAACAAGAAAGAAGATATAAGAAGAAATGAAGGATGAGTTTGATAGGATGCGAAGCAGACAACCAGACGCAGTAGAGTGGCAGTGGAGAAGATGAAGTTTCAGTTTTAGGGTTTAGAGAATTGACATTTCAATTTTAGGGTTTGAGTTTCATATAATGGAGCTAAATAAACTAAAATGGGTCAACTATTTTCCTAATGTCATAAATGTTTGGGTTGTTGGTAATCATAGTGTTAAAATTAAATAATGTGCCAAGAAATTGGACATAGGAGGGATGCCACTTGCCCTACCTAAACAATTGTAGAAAACAATTCAAATTAAACTGAAATAAGAATATTTAAAAAATACTCTAACATGTCTAATAAATAAATAACTGAAACAGAGAAGAAACTTATTTATATACATTTATTGAAAGTGAAAATTAAGTATCTTCTAGAAGGTAAAAGATATTCAGTTTATGTTGGGTATATTGAATTTGTATTTTAGTGGTCCCAAAGATAAGTTGATTTTTAAGTTGAGGTAGGTTTTTGTTCAATCAAGCTTTTCTGCTATTTATATACTTATTCTGCACAGCCACTCATGTGCTGAAAACTTTATACTTATCTTTAATAGTCTTTCTCATTCTATGCAGGTGGTGCTTTGATGTTGAGTTAGTCTTTCTGTGTAAATGGTTCCAGATCCCAATTTCAGAAATTTCTGTAAATTGGTCTGAGATCCCGGGATCCAAAGTGAATCTTCTGAGTATACCAAACATGGTTTGGGAGCTTTTGCTCATGTCTGTAGGCTACAGGATTGGCATATGGAGAGTTTCTAATTCTACCTGAGCTTCAATGATCAATTTTGGGAAGAAAATTGGCATTTTCTATCCAAAGAGTATTTAAAGTTTGTAGGACTAACCATAACCTTCCGGATTGTGCTGTGTTCAGGATGGGGTCATGGAGGCTTTGATTTTTTTCTTTTATACTGTTGTTATATCTACCAGGTAAATGTATTCAACATTTCATAGTTACTTACCATTGATTGAGAAAACATCTAATCACAAGTTTGTATTTGTTTTCTTAGTTAGCATATTCTACAGATAACATTTCATTCCTTAGGTGTCATTTGAAAGATTATCTAACAATGGTAAGTTATTTGATGCTTAAACTATGAAACTCGTACACATATATGTAATATTACATGATTGTATTTTTATGTAACCATTTCATTATTTTTACACTTGCACTTCTGAAGACAGACAACATTTGCAGTTTAGAACTTGGGCAATGTGGCAAATCTTGATTTGTTTGTTTATTTAAGCAGCCAGCGTAAGTGAAATTTAATAGAATGAACTACTTTGTACTGCTTAAAAAAGTGTTAGGCTTGAATCTTCGATGATAAAAATTGAATAAAAAGTTTTATAAAATAAATTTAAATACTTTTATTGCCAGTTTGTTATTGTTATAATTGCTAGTTGGTCTTAGGATAACTTTTGATATACCAATGAATTTAGAGCTTTTAATGAAAAAAAAATCAAATCTACAAAATTTTATTCAATTTACAAATTAGGTTTCAATGACCATGATGTAATTATATTAAGAGATAAAGTGATATTTGCTAATATGGGTGGACAAAGTTAGTTCTGAATTAAAACCGTTTGAAAATTGAACCAAATTGATTTTCAGTTTGAAAAAACTGAATTGAACTATTTTATAATTTGGTGCATCAGTTTATTACTTTGAATTGAATCGAACCAGTTTAACTTAGTCTTTTTTTTTTTGTTTATATAGGTTAAATTTTATATAATTACCTCTAATTATTTCTAAAAAATAAATTCAGTTAAAATTTTTTGAAATAAAAACCAGTTTGTTTCAATTTTTTCGAATTAAAAACCAGTTCAGTTTGGTTTTTTCAAACAGAAAATCTGTTCGGTTCAGTTTTAATTTTAAAAAATCAGTTCAAAAACAGTTCGATTATCAATTTTTGTAAATCAGTTCAAAAACATTTCCATTCAGTTTTGGTTTAGTTTTTAGTTTTTTTAGCACCCCTACCTACTAATGATGTTGTTGCACAGAGAAATTTTTAATCCTACTTAGCTTTCAGTTAGTACATAATAAAGAGTAATCTTGTACAATCAAGAAATAAAGAACCTTGGCTACATTCCCTTCCCTTCTCCCCATACTGATTGTCCAAACCTATTTGTTTGCCGTTGGACTTCATCGACTCACTTCTTGGGCTGGGTCTTGTTTCCCACATTTTCTGCATTTTGTTGCGCTTTCTGGAGAGCTTTTCTCATGGTAGTGTTCGGATTTAGCTTATTTTCATTGGGCTCGCCCCCTAAGTCGACAAGCCATGGGTGAAATCCCTCAGCAACTTTGGACCATTCAAATTGTAAGTTTTTTTTCTAGTAGAAAATTTCAATTTAATTTGAACCGTTCAATCACGGACTTCGAATTTGTGTAGTTATAATACGAAATTGGAATATGTCATTCTTCTTATAGGTCTATGCCAATTGGGTCCACCCGGTAGTACCACTTAGGTATATCCCTTTTGTTTTTCTTTCATAAGTTGTCTTTAAGAGTATCAAACACCTCAATTGAACTATATATCCTTGTTAAAAAAAAATCAGCATCTATATTGTATTTAGCAAACCGGGTATTAGATTGGTTGGGTTTGAACATGATTCTGTCACTAATTAAGCACCATGCACCTTCTCTTTCCTCACATCACTTAACCCAACTCTTTCTAGCAGATCAAGAAGTGAGAAATTGAATGGATAGTTCAAGTATGGCTGCCTTGTCAATGTTTTCATATTCCGGAGCAACTTTTTTCTGCTCTATAAAAATACGCGTGGTTACACGTGGTTTTGAAAGCATATTTTTTAACTACACAAATTATCCTTTTTATAGATGTGATACATCCAAAGTGATTTGAGAGCTGAGTAAAATTTATCCCACATATTTAACACCTTAACCGATGAAGGTTCTGGATATAGTGTTAATCTATAAATTTAATAATATTGCATGCTGCTATATTTATTTCTTCTTAAAAACCATGCTGCAAAATGAATATCAACAATTCTTCTTCAGTATTAATTTGAGTATGCTCTTGGTGTTGGATTGCTAATGCTTTGGGTCAATTTATAATTCCTTTAGATTTGACAAACTGACTTATGAGTTAATTCTGTATTTCAAATAATCAAGGATAATATATTTTAGCATATATATACTGGGCACATGCATGGTAATTTGACAATCCCAGTTAATTCATGTAGGCAGAATGAACCAGTACAAAAATAAATTAAAAAAATAAACTCATCAAAATATATTACTGAAAAGTGGATCATTTTGAAAAACAACTCCTCGCCTTCAGCAGAAAATAATAATCACTCCAACAAGATAATAAGACTGAAAAAAGGATAACAAAAGCAAATAATAATGAATAAAAGGGGATACAATAGTTGCAATGCTTCCGGAGGATTCATTGAACACTAGTCTTTCCCTTCAATAAACCATATTTTCTCAAAACAGTAGTACTAGTTGTCTAGAAGCACTTTCTGTGCACAATTGATGGACCAGATTCGTCATATTCTGCCTTTGCAATCCACATCTGCACTCAAAACAAATGTTTGTGTCATTAGCAATAACATATGTTTATTAACTGTCATAAGCACTTGTGAAACTGATTGAAAGAACTTATGAAAATAGCTTATGACATGTTGGTAAATTGATTTCAGTTTATTTTCATAAACACCATGGTAGCTTATGAAAATAACTTACAACTTATATAAAAATGATTTGACATTATTTTATCTTTTGTTACTAGTTTATACATAAGCATTTGCACTATAAGCATGGATAAGATAAGCATTTTATGCTATAAACACTTAATTAAGTTGCTTAATCAAAAACATGACCTTAGACCCTAAAATTGTAAAGCTATGTCAATTTAGTCCGAGAAATTGTAGGACTATCACTTTAGTCCCTAAAAATTTTAATATTTCAAAATAGTCCCTAAACTTGAAAATCTGTACTCATATTAGCTCCCTTAAATCAGTCAATTTAATTGAGAATTTTTAAATTTAGGGATCCTTTTGAAATTTAGTTTGGGGGACCAAGTTAGAAATGCCCTACAATTTAAATAAAAGAATATTATACATAGGACCCTATCTTATAATAACATTCTAAGAAGAGAAAGGATGGAACAAAAACAAACCTGCTGGAAGGTGCTAAGAGATGCCAAGATAGAACCACCAATCCAGACACTGTATTTCCTCTCAGGTGGTGCTACCACCTTGATCTTCATGCTACTTGGGGCCAAAGCAGAAATTTCTTTGCTCATTCTATCAGCAATGCCTGGGAACATGGTCGTTCCTCCTGAAAGGACGATGTTACCGTACAGGTCTTTCCTGATATCAACATCACACTTCATGATGGAGTTGTAAGTGGTCTCGTGAATGCCTGCTGCTTCCATTCCTATCATGGATGGTTGGAACAGGACCTCTGGACATCTGAAACGCTCGTCTCCAATGGTGATCACCTGTCCATCAGGCAATTCGTAGCTCTTCTCCACGGACGAGCTTGTCCTGGCTGTCTCCAGCTCTTGCTCGTAATCAAGGGCAACGTATGCCAGCTTTTCTTTTACATCCCTCACAATTTCACGCTCTGCTGAGGTGGTAAAAGAATAACCACGTTCAGTCAAAATCTTCATCAAGAAATCGGTGAGATCGCGACCAGCCAGGTCAAGACGAAGGATGGCATGTGGAAGGGCATAACCCTCGTAAATAGGGACAGTGTGGCTGACACCATCACCAGAATCCAACACAATACCTGCATAGCCAAGGAAAATATTAAAACTTTTAAAAGTCCATAACTTGACACATGACCGATTTAAAACAGTGTTTTTACAATCGGGTTTCTAAAAGAATCCTTATCAAACAATTCGAAAATAACTCACCAGTGGTACGACCACTAGCGTACAGTGAAAGAACGGCCTGAATAGCGACATACATAGCAGGGGTATTAAAAGTCTCAAACATGATTTGGGTCATCTTCTCACGATTAGCCTTAGGGTTAAGAGGAGCCTCAGTTAACAGAACTGGGTGTTCTTCTGGGGCAACACGAAGCTCATTATAGAAGGTGTGATGCCAAATCTTTTCCATGTCATCCCAATTGCTAACGATTCCGTGTTCGATGGGGTATTTGAGAGTCAAAATACCACGCTTAGACTGTGCCTCATCACCAACATATGCATCCTTTTGACCCATGCCAACCATCACGCCGGTGTGACGAGGACGACCTACAATGCTGGGAAACACAGCACGTGGGGCATCATCTCCAGCAAATCCAGCCTGAAAAAATATATAGGAATTAATTAAGTTTCTCAAATTCAACTTTATATTATATTTTTAAGCAAATTTAATTTGATACCAAAAAATATAAGATCCTTTCTTTATACCTTAACCATTCCAGTCCCATTGTCACAAACAAGAGGTTGAATATCCTCAGCGTCTGCCATCTTCTAATATCTGCAGGATAAATGAAAAATACTTAGAAGAAATGCACTGTTTAGGAATTTTAGTTTAGGAAATTCCTCGCTATATCAATCTTTGAAAACAATTTCCCAAAACCGAAAACTCATTGGTAGGATATCATAGTTTAATCATAAATCTAGCCAAATCAAATTCAACTATCCTAATAGTTTAGGAACAAAAAAGATGTTCATGGATAGATAAAAATAGTAAGCTATCTAATAACAATTATACAATACACAAAAGGTAGTGCATTCCATTATTCGTTTTAATTTGTTCCATTACATCAAACAAGATGATCTAAGAATAGTTGTATTCAAATATCATGGACATTTTGCAGCATGTAATAATCATTATAATCCTAATGTTATTTACCACATCAATCTGCATTAAACAACTCGAGAAATGACCACCAAATAAACATTAAGCTTAGAAAAGAAACTAGTATATCTAATTGCATGAATCATGTGTTCCAACATAGTAACATCCAAATAAAAAGTACCTATAGGTATTGGTAGATACGCATACGTATGCGTATTGCATAGATACGTACTCAAACACCTATAATACATCCTATATTTCTCAAACAAAGCAAATTTGTTGTTGAAAACAATAAGTTGATAGAGCAAGAAAGGGTCCACAGGAAAAGCATTATCAAATTTCCTTTTCAGTATCTCTTCTTTCACTTTACACCTCAAATATAGCTTAATTAATTGAATCATATTAAAAAAGGAAACTATTACATAACATAATGTTCTATCAACATCAAAACAACAATTCAAATTCTTTCCACATACATCTGAAAACAACTTTTGATAGGATCAAGCTTAACAGTGATAGATCCATCACCATCAACCATAAAAATCTCAAAAAGAAAAACACATTGGTTGTTAATGAATCATTTAAACCAATCAAGATTGTTCTTTTTCTTTCAAAATAAAATAATCACCAAGATCGATCAATTAAAACGATCCAAATAAAAATAAATTGAAAAAACATAAAAAAAAAACACAAAATCTAACGAGAATCAAATCCACATCCAATTCTTTTATACAAAATTTCTATTTTTATCCAAAATAGAAAAATGTGTAAAAATGGTTAAAAGTTAAAATATTCTTATACACAATTGAACAAATCAAAATCCAAAAACGACCCAATTGAAATCGAACTAATCAAAAACAAAAGAAACCAAAAACAAAAAGACCCACAAATCAAATTACGAAATGACTCAAAATTCAAAGCGTGAAAAACACAAAAAATGGAAGAAACAGATCCAAGAAAGAAGAAAACAGATCGGAGAATAGAAACAGACCTTCGGAAAGGGAAATGCCGAGGGTGATGGAAGGCAAAGAACGAAGAGAAAATGCACAGAGGCAAGGTGAGAGGAAGAGAGAGAAAGCACAGAGAGAGAGAGAGAAACACTCCCTAAAGAGACCAAATGAAATTCAATATAAGAAGAACGAGATGCAATGTGAACCGTTGGATTTTTATTTTAAATCAAAGAAGAAAGGAACGCTTTCCATGGTGTTTGGCACTTTTTTAGTTATTTCTATTTATTATTTCTCCTATTCTTCCATTAATTCTTGCACTTTCCTTTTTTAAGATTTTATGTGAGTTTAATATTGGAAAAGTATTAATTTTGATGTACTTTTCTTAGCTTTGATGTTTTCTTTTTACTCCTATCAGATATATCTCTTCTTCTTTTAGATGTATGATTAATCTTTATTTAGGTTAGTTTTCCCTATAGTGTTTTTCTTTATTTTAAAAATATTTTATCTAAAATTTATAACTTCCTCAATATTAAGACTATATTTGGTACAATATAGATACACTAGTAGATAATAGGTGAGTTTTTAAAGAATAGTAGACAAGTTAATTAATAACCAACGGTGGATAAATTAACTTATTAAATTTATAGTATTTGATAAAATTAATTGATAAATAAATTGTTTAATATAAAATTACATAAAAATGTATTTTAGTTAATATTTATAAATTAAAATAATGAAAGTAAAAATGAGAGAGAAAAGTTATAAGTTTAAATGTTATTTGAAATAGTGCATAAAAAATCAATATAAATTTGTTAGTGAATGGCCATTACAAAATATATTTTGATCACACAAAATTATCCACTACAAATTATCTATTATAAACTAATATTTTGTACTTGAAAAACACACTAAAAGTATAATTTGTAAATATTCTACATTAATTAATTATTTATCATCACATCATTAGAGTTTGGTTATGATCGTAACTATTTAAGTATGTATTAAAAAAAAATTAAGATATAACTCTTTTTTTACTAAAGAACATAGTAGTATTAATGATAATAAATTGAAAATAATAATGTTAACACTAATTGATCTAATTGGTAAATTTATATCTATAAGAATGACTAAAGTCCAATAGAATTTTTAGAAAAGTTCCCTCCAACAGCTTTCTAACAAGCTTTTTTTTTTTGGGGTGTTTTTATATATGGTATAAATAAATTACTTTTTCTAACATCAACTTTCGTTAACAAACTATTTGGCCCAACTTCTCCTTATAAGGGGAAGAGAAGTCATAGAGAAGCTAGGCCACATATTTAAGTTTTGGAGTTTTTCTAACTTCAGTGAGTATTTGGGATGAATTTAGTTTAAAATTTTTCCTCCAACTTCTTCTTATAAGAAAAAGTAAAGTCTTAAAGAAGTTCAGTAAAAAATATGTCTTGGAACTTTTTCTAACTCTAATAAATATTCAGTACCCTAAGAAGTATAGAAAACTCGAATCAAACACATCTTATGCCTTGAAGTTTTTTTTTACCTTAAAAAGTATTCAGTACTAACTCACTTAAATTTTTTGTTATAGAAAAATCAATTAAAAAAAAATACAACATCAAAGTTTCTGGAGAAGTAGCATTCCTTTTTAGACAGTCCTATTACCAAAAAATTAATGTCAATTGATAATATTATTGTACTTGGGTCTATGACTTCTTTAAGAAAACTCAATTGTTTATTAACAAATTATTATAATAGTGACATTAATTACTACTTTATAATTGATTTCTAACAAAATTTAAACTTCCTCTTATGAGTTTACAAAGTTAAACTTTTGTTATCCAACTAACACCTTTAAAAATAAGTTTAAAAATGATTATTACATTTTTTAAGAATGTACACTTGTATGACTATTGTTTCATTAAATATATCCTTTTGTTATTAAGTAAAATACAATGTTGAGGATTCCTCTCCCTTGGTAAATTTTCTACAACTCTATATCTTAATTTGGAAAATTTAATAATCTAAATATTCTTATTCCTTGTTTATATTCATATTCCATATAAATATTTAACAAAATAAATTTGGATGACCCATTACACCTTTTTCTATATGCCTTATTTTTATGTACAGCTGTGACAAATAAGATTTTAACATATATTACACTGTGAACTACTCAAACCTCTCCTACTACTAGCCTAATTCTAGTGGCTTTCTTCTTGTGTTTTCAATCAACATAGTAATTTTTATGTGCAAAATTCACATGGTTAAAATCAAAACTACCAAACTACCAAGAATGATATTACCACATTGGATTATAGAATAAAAAGATAGTTTTTTTTTCATATTAATAAAAAAAAGAATAAAGCATTATTTTCGGATAGAATTTGAGGAAGAAAATTTATTCAACAAAATGTGTGAATTTGAGAAAAGGTAGAATTTGCTTGGAGTCAAATGCTGTAATATCCTATTATTACTCTCCTACACATAAGAAAAAAAAGGAATGGACCACAAAAGATAAAACACTACTTTCCTCTAATCATGGAGTGGCAAACCATGAAAGATTCTATTTCTAGGTAGACCATCACAATAGGATATGCAACCTTTTTTTAAGATCAACTTTCAATTTAGTATATCCACTTTTTAATCAATATATGTATATAACCTAACATTACTTGGGGCCCTGATTTTGTAACTAGCCAACCAAAAATAGTTGTCTAGCACTCCAATTTTATTGAATCCTAACTGAATATGCCCTGTCAAATATTTCTAATATAAGATTGACAGCAAATGTTTGAGAGGGAAAGGAAAGAAGGTGGAGGAAGAAAGTTCTTATAAAATGAACACCAATTGTCTTTGCACCAACAAAAACAATTAATTGCCAGCAAAGCATGTGTTAGAATACAAAATAGAATAAAATAAAAATTATATATAAAGAAATGAATGATAATAAACATATATTAGTAGTTGAGGTGGTCTTACAATTGGTGACTATAAGATGAACCTAGTTGTCTTTAATATGATTAGTTGGTCGTTTAGAGTTTAGGTATGTATATGACAAGATTTACTTACCATTTATAAAAAAAATACAGCAAAATTTAATTGCAATTTTGATTCCTCTATTATTACTCATTTACGGAATTAGTCTCTCTATTTTAAAAGTCGACATTTTAGGTCATTCTTTCATATTTTTAAACTAAAAAATGAAGATTTGATATATTTTTAACGACGCGACATACAATTATATAATATAGAATCATCTACATATATTAATTATTCAAATGTCATTAATTAAATTAAAAATATTAAAAAAAAATTGAAGTTAAAATTTTAGTTTTTACGATATTTTATTCCAATTCCATAAGATTTGTCACTCTACATCATCCTAACATATGTCACGTATTTAAAATATCTCACATCATCATTTTTTAGTTAAAAGATAAGATAAAGATAAAAAAATTGTCTGACTTTTATAATAGAGGAATCAATTTCATGAATCAATAAAAATATATGGGATAAAATTATAATTAAGTCTAAAAAAAATTAAGTTAGGAGAGATATATTATCACGTAAGAGGAGAACTATTAACTTTATTAAGAATTTAAAACGAAATTTCCATATAACCCCCTACTTGTGAAATTCCAAACTTAAACTCAAGTCTGTAGGGACAGATTCATGAGATGGCAAAGGTGGGCCCCGAATCTCTCTCCACCCCAATTTTAATATATAATTTTATTATTATATACACATATTAATATTATTTTTCAAAAATTATATATATATATATATATATATATATATTAATATTATATTACATTACATATTATCTATATACTATTGGCTATTTACATTGAAGATGTGTTTAGTATCTGATATCGACATATGTAGCTATATTAAATTATTTATTGGGGAGTTAGGTGGAGCGCATACATCATTAATGAGTTAAAAGATTTTGATATGTTTCAACCCAAAACTTTAAGGCAATTGATATATGCGTAACTTCTTTTATATTTCTAACATTTCTTTCATTTCTAGTCGACGTAGGACCAACCACTCACACTTGAATTTCAATAATCTTCCCCTTCCACTCTCGTTCTCCCACAAAGGCGGACCAAGACTCTCATAGCACTTGTTGGGGAGTCTAAGGAAGCGTCGAGAGCGAGAACGAGTCAAATGCTCCAAGACCACAAGAAACTTTGATATCACATCACAATCCAAAACTTTAAGATAATTGGTATATGAATCACCTATCATATATATCCAATATTTTCCCAATTCTTAATCGATGTGAGACTAATCACTCACACTTGAGTTCCAATAATATTGAATTTTGTTTCTCTTTGATTTCGTCTTCTTTTTCTTATTCGTATCCTTCACATTGTCAAAGTATGAGTCTTGGTTCGTGATATCACAATGAGTTTTTGTTGTTTTTTGTAATTGCATAAACATAAATTATATGTGATATATTTGGTGTGTAGAAGTTTCTTCTTTTTTGTGTGAAATATGATGTTATAAATTTTCGTGTATTGCTCTATATATAGAGTTAAGTTGTAATATAAAAATATATCATATTCCTAAAATACAAAATAAATTATAAATATATTCTAAAAAAAATATAAATTATATATTTTAATAATATCTTATTTTAAATCTTAAATATATTTAAACTTAAATATAAATTCAAATAAAATCTTCTAAAAATATTTAGATTTATTATTCTCGACAATGATTGAATTTATCGGCAATAGATATGTGTTGGTCAAACTTTAGTGTGGGGCATACACAAAAAATCCATTCATCATATTCACATGTATTAACCAAGTGATTAATTAATTAAAGTGATTAATTAATTTTGGTTAATGATGAATTATTCAAGTGAATTTGATTTTTAATTATAAATGGAATAATTCTTGGATCTTGATTGGAACAATACATTTTTCTTACCTCAAGGTCGAATTCCAAATTATCTTTTCATTGTTGCGCATGTTATCATATGATATTGCAAGAATTGCAATTAATTGTGTGATAGAATAAAGGGATATAAGATTTGGCTGAATGAGGATTTAGAAAATTTAGAAAATAAAGAGGTAGCAAGTTTGATCTTTACCCTGGACAAAACATTAACAATACTAATTATTAATGTTGACTATTATAAAATAAATAGTTTAATCAAGTTACACTACTAGAAAATTAAGTTTTGAATTTCAGATAATAGAGGAGATGTGACATGCCAAACTCATTTTTTTATTTATTTCAAGACTCTTTATCATTTTGTTTTATTTTATTTGGATACCAGATATGAACTCATTATTTGTATTTTTTTTTTTTCTAAATGTTGTCTTAATGAAATAAATGTTACAATGTTTTTCTTTATCTTTATAATTTTCAAAAATAATAATATGTTTCATGAGATCTTTTTGAAGTGTTTTGAATGGAGGTAGGAGATTTTGTTAGTTGTATTAGCAAGTTAAAGTACATATTTTATAGGTTCTATTTTATATAATATGGAGTAAAATAATAATCAAAATAATAACAATAAGAAAGAAAACAACAGCATACTATTATTAGATTACTCTTAGTTAATATGAATACGATAATATAAGACAACAAATAAAAAAGTAGATTACAATAAAATTATTTTAGTTTTATTTTACCTAAATATTAATATTTATGGTTATTTATTTTTAACAAAAGTAGTTATAGATCGTAGTTGGATGATAGTTTGAGTGAAGTGTATATATGCATATAAATTTTTACAATTTGCTTTTTAAAAATGAATGAAAGTTTTATTGTCCTTGTATTAATGTTTAAATGGAAACAAGTTATATTTTGAAGAAATAAGAAATCATCTTATTTGATATGGGATTTTACAAAATTATAAAAAACTGGATATGGCATTATGATTTGTTAAACACGATAAATATATGAGTGTAACTACTATGTCATGTTACATATGTTGAACAATGTAGCAGTTGATTCATGGATGCAAATACATACTTTTTTACAAGTTGTTATTAATTGAGTTTTTATATATTCATATAATAAAATATTTTAAGTTGTTCTTGATTGTATTTTTTAATGTTCGTATGATAAAAATTAGGATTCAGCTGATACTAATTGTGTTTTTTTTTTTCCAGATATTTGATGATTTGAGATCATTTCATTTGGATCAAATTAAAAAAATTTGAAAACGTTGTGAATTTTATTTTGGAATTAACTGAAGAAAATGACAATGTTACTATATGTCTATTGAATATTGCTACATTGTGATTTTATAATACTCTATATTTCTTGTATGAACATATGATATTGTATATTTTTATTATTAGATTATTATATAAAATTGTAGTTGCAAGTACAAAACTCTAATTTGAAATTTAATACGAAATATTGTATATATGTATAATCAAAAGTATAAAAATAAAATGAGAAATTTATTAAAAAATAATAATTATTTTAACCCTATCTATTAAGTTAGTTGATCAAAAGATCCAACTTAAAAAGATGATTTGTTGAAACAAGTTAAAAAACATATTTTTTAAGTCGTTTGATGTCAACTCGGACACATACCAGACTTCAAATGTACATTTTAACCTACTTCAAAAAGTAAAATTCTATTAGTATTATATCATAAAACAAGGTTATGCTAGTTGCATTTTCATAAAAGCACCAAGTAATTTTTATAAGCTATTTTAATGAATTTATTGAAATAAATTTAAAATAGCTTATCAATATGTTACAAATTCTTTAAGCTTTTTCACCCAAAAAAATTGATAAGCTCAACGATGCTTTCACACCTAAATGCAATTAGATAAGCTCATATAAGTTGTAAATAAATTATTGTTTGTAATTAATGTGGAGAATAGATTTTTAGAGGCGACGCCCACTTTCTTATCATTAATATTTTTGGGGTATCCACGTGGAAATCTATGTTGGACAAGTTGAGTAGTAGATTAGCAACTTTGTATATCACGGAAAAATGTTGGGTTTTTTGATAAAGGAAGGAAAAATATAAGTACATGCGAGATATAAGTACTGCCTCCATTCAGTCTCGCTCTCTCAATTGAGGGAAGGAAAAATATTCTCGGTTGGTTGGAAGGTTTCATAGTGAAGTCTTGTTACTGTTTTGATTGTTCTAGATCTTAGATCATGGATCACAAAAAAACCATTCAAATTGCATAAATATTGTCACAAGTCATAAAGTTCTTGGACTTAATTTCATTAATGTGATGACAATAAGGAGGCATACTTTGTCATGGAAACTTCAATGACTAGTCATGTTGATGTCTCCAAATTTGATACAAGTGGAATACTATAACATTTAGATAAAGTGTTGTAGCATATGAAAGTGTGTTACATTTAGTTAGATTTTGTTATAACCAGTAGTAGCCATAACTAATTTAACATAATTCTTTTTTATTATTGTTTCAATGGCAACTTGTATTCAGGGGTCTTATAAATAGCATAAGATGTATCTTTATGTGGTAATTTTTAAGAAAGGAAACCTTTGAAAGTCGAGTATCATGTAAGACATTTCATGTAAACCTTCTACATTGTGTTGGGGAGTTCGGAGGAGCACCACAATTCGGAATGGGCTAAACAAGGATTAATAAGAGACTTAGACACCACATCACAACCCAAAACCTTAAGGCATTAAGTGTATGGGTCATTCTCCTTATATATCCAATACAACCTCCATTCCTGGTTAATGTGGGACTAATCACTCATAATTGAATTCCCAACACTCCCCCTCAATTATGAGTTCCCACCACTAGACTTGATCCAAGTCCCTTATTGACCACTTGATCCGAGTCCTTTTTGGTCCACCACTAGACTTGATCCACTTGATCCAAGTCCTTAATTTTTGCTCCCTCGTCAATCCGAACCCGGCTCTGATACCACTGTTGGGGAGTTCGGAGGAGCACCACAATTCGGAATGGGCTAAACAAGGATTAATAAGAGACTTAGACACCACATCACAACCCAAAACCTTAAGGCATTAAGTGTATGGGTCATTCTCCTTATATATCCAATACAACCTCCATTCCTAGTCAATGTGGGACTAATCACTCATAATTGAATTCCCAACACATTGTAAAAAGAAAATTAGAGAGATTGATAAATCAATTGGACTTGTGTGAAAATAGAGTAGTGAAAAGATTAGTGATTCTTGTAATTGTTTTTCAACATAGGGGTATCATAGGGACCAACAGAAAACTATATGGCAATAGGATTCATCGTGCATTGTTCCTCATCATTGTGAAGCTGTAATGTGCTCCCTCTCCCGTGGATTAGGTCTTTGAGTTATTATGCGAAGTTGTTAGGTGCTCCCTCATCGTGTTATGTGCTTCCTCTCTCTTCTTTATTTATTGTTCGTTTTACTTGTTTATTTTTTTTTGGTTTTGTTTAGTTGATAATTGAGTTCTTATATCAATGTTTTGGTTATTTGCATTGGTTGCATATATTGTTAATATCCATAACAAGTTGTTACTTGCAATAGTACTTGTGGTGTTTTCCAAGTGGTTGATCAACTTATTGCTTACACTTTTCAAAAACTTTAACAACATGAAAAGAATAACATATAATTGAAAGTTTAGGAAGACACAACTCAGCAATACAAGGTGATTTGAGAGACAAATAATTTAAAATTTGCAAAAAGACTATGATGTTAAGACAAAATCTCAAATTAGTGTTTTGATGTAAATAAAGAAAGGTTAATTAAGAATTCTAATTATGATTCTAAATAATTTGTTGTTTTAAATTGCGTTTTTGAGTGTAATAATCAAAGATATGTACTAAACATTACAAACAAAATCACATTTAAAAGGAAGCAAAAATACACAGATAAAATGGAGAACGTTCTTGACAGAAGTCTAGAAAACAAAGAACATTCTCCACAGTTCTGAAATAACAAGAACAAATGATATTCTCTATTAAAGAAAGAATTGCTCCTAGATTTTACAATCATGTTACCGGTATTCTCCAAGAAAAAATACATGGTTTATATCAACAAAAGAATCACTCCAAAATGAAAAGGATAAAAGCTATGGCTCATGATGAATTAAGCAAGATTATTCTCTATATTCAAGAAAGATAATTCTCCAGTTTTCTAGCAAGATAGAAGAACGTTCTTGAAGTGTATACTTCAGCTTTATCTCTTAGATATATGCACAAGTGATAAAAGGAACATGAATTACTGTGAATGATGGATAATACAAAGGCTAGAGATCAACAGTCTTCAAATATGATCTTATCCATAAGCTGACACATGACAATTGGACCCTTTCCAACGATCATATGAGCTCCCATAAGCCTCATTGAAGCCTATAAAAGGAACTCCAAGCTCATTGAAAAATTAGATTTTGAAGTGCAAAGCAATTCATCACTTACTTACAATCATACACTCGAAAGTCTCTCACTCACATACAAGAATCAGTTATGTTTTTCTCATTTGATTCCTAGAATCATTCTATTGCATTTCTCTGTCAAAACAATATAAACTCAAACAAGTGTTGAACTTTCTCAGATTCTGACAAAACTCTATAAATCATTATCGTGTAAACTCAAGATTATAGTATTGAATATAGCTTGAGTAGTTTGTAGAAAATTGTTTTATGATAAAAGATAAATTGTAAAAATCCTCTCAAAAGGTTGAAAGATAGTTTGTTGAAATCCTTTATGGGCAAAAAGGTAGAGTTGTGTAACATATCAAGGTTGATATGGACTGGTGGTATAAAAACTAAGAACATTCTATGTTGAACACTTAGTGAAAAATCTCACAAACTGTGGGGACTAGACATAACCCAGATCAGGTGAACCAGGATAAATATCTACGTGATTTCTCTCTTCTAATCTATATTTATTTATAGTCTTTTTATTATTAAATTAAATAGATAAGTTAAATTGTGTGTTTCTTACTAACCAAGAACGTTCTTCGTTTTCTGTTATCCTAACCAAAAACGTTTTTTGTTTTCTGTTTTTACAACCAAGATTAATCTTGAGTTAAAATCTTTGAGTTTTAACAGAAAAATTTAAAAAGGTGAATTTACAATTCAAACCCCCTTTCTTGTAAATTGACATTGCTACTTCAATTGACATCAGAGCTCGATCTTTAAAAGATTAGCACCCAAATAGTGTTAGAGAAAAAGATCTAGAAGAAAATGTCAAAAGCTAAATACATCAAAGAAGCATGATCTTCAAACATACCACCTTACTTTGATGGCAAATATTATTACTTCAGGAAGAATAAGATTCAACTATTTCTGAAATCACAAGATACAAAAATGTGGCATATCATAACATAAGAAAACTTCATTCCAAGAGTAAACCAAGATGATCCAACATCAGATGAAAAAAGAGAAGCATATTGGACAACTGAAGATAAAACGAAGGTACTTCTAAATTCTAAAGCTCAATTATTTTTATCTTGTGCTTTAAGCAGGGAAGAAAGTGAAAGAGTTGATGAATACAACATTGCTAAAGAAGTATGGGACACATTACTAACCCATCATGGAGGAACACGTCATGTGAAAGAAATAAGGATCGACATAGGTAGGGATGGCAACAAAATCGGCATCCGCGGGTACCCATCTGAACCCGCTTGATTTAGGCGAGGGAACCTGCTTTATTTGGGTGCGTGTACGAATTTTCCTCGAAATTAAAATTTGGGGACAGGGATGGGTTTAGGGGTGGTGATATCTACTCCGCACCCGCATCCGCACATGAACCGCAAGTAATATAATTTCAATTTTTATATTTTATATACATATATATTAAATATACTTAAAAAAAATTAAATATTAAAAATTATAATTCTATCTCTATAGAAAATATTTTTTAATAATTATTGTCTAATAATAATTATTTTATTATATTAATTATAATAGATATGATTTTTAAATTTATAATTTTATATATATGAATGGGTGTGGGTGCAGACGCTGAAATTTTCCCCATTGCGGGCGGGGATGGAAGCTTAAATTTTACACCTACTATGAAATAGAGGCGGATACGGGTTTTCCCCAATTAGCCGGATGTAGGGGTGGAAGAGGCGAAATCCATCCCTGACACGCCCGGTTGCCATGCCTAGACATAAGCATAAGAAAATTTAAACTATTTGAAATTAATGAAGGAGAGACCATTGATGACATGTACTTGAGGTTTACAACCATTGTAAATGAAATGTGCTCCTTAGAGAAAGCATACTCAATACAAGATAGAGTTAGAAAGATCATGAGATGTCTTCCAATAATATGGAGACCAATTGTGACAGTCATAAGTGAGGCCAAGAATCTTGAAGTGCTTGCATTGGAAGAACTAATTGAAACTTTAAGAGCACATGAAGTGTTATTACAAGAAGACAAACCAATCAAGAAATTAAAAGAAATAGCTTTGAAAGCATCCCAAGAAAGTGTACCAGTACAAACATATGAAGACTTAGAAGAAACTGGATAAGAGCCAAATCACATGTTTTGGATGTAACAAATTAAGACATTACAAAGTTTCATGTCCCTTAAGTAAAAGACCACCAAAAAAATTTACCTTCAAGAAGAAATCGATGATGGCTATATGGGATGATTCAGATGAATGTGATGCATAAGAAAGTGAAGAAGCCAACATATGCTTAACGGTGAATGAAGAAGAAGATGAGGTAATAAACTCTAAACTTTGTCCTTTGTGTAACAAATGGAAAAAGAATTTGATAATTTGCTAAATGATTCAAATTTTCTTGTCCAATAGTGTAGTTCTTTAAAAGAACAGTTTCACAAAGAAAAAGAAGAGAAAAAGAACTCAAACTATGAATGATGAACTTAAAAAGATGATTCAAGATATGAAAGAATCTCAATTAAAAAAATTTAAAGTTGAAAGACAAGAATGTTCTATAATGCAAAAGGAGAATGTTCTCCTCAAAACTGAAGTAGAATTTCTTAAAAAAGACTTGTCAAATTTTATTAAAGCTACTGAAACCTTTCAAAAAAATCCTGGAATCTCAAGTAGGAATATTTGATAAAACTGGTCTCAATTTTGATAAAACTCAAAAAACAAAAATGTATGAAAACTAATTTGTTCCTGAAAGAAAATAGGACAAATGTAAAACCAAACGTTCATATTGTAGTAAGATTGGACATATAGAATTAACATGCTATTTTAAGAAAATAGATGAAAAAAATTAAAAATAGAAGAATTTTTAGAAAAGAAGAACGTACTGGAACAAAAGCAGAACCTTCTCTAGAAAGCTTGAGAAAAGGAGAACATTCTGAGAGAAAAATAGAACTTTCTCCAGAAAATTTGAAAAAATGAGATGTTTAAAACTCAGATTTTCAAACCTTCTCCAAAACCAACAACAAAGTGTTCTTATTGTTACAAGATTAGACACTCTAAATCAACTTGCTCTCTTAAAAAGGGGTCAAGCTTTAAAACTAACTCTCAAGGACCCAAAACCAAGCGGGTACCTAAAATGAATATAACACCTCATGGAGGATGGATCTCTAAGTGTCATGAAAAAACCATGGTTTTTGGACAATGTCTGCTCAAGATATATGATAGGTGATAAAAATTGTCTCATGTCTTTTGTCAAGAAATATGAAGGTTTTGTAACTTTTAAGAACAATAATCAAGCTCAAATTAAAAGTAAAGACACCATTGGTAAGAAAAATTATGCTTAAATGATTGATGTTCAATATGTGGAAGGATTGAAACACAATCTCTTAAGCCTAAGTCAACTATGTGACAATGGCTTTGAAGTTATTTTCAAACCCAACCTATGTGAAGTCATAAAAATAAATTCTACGGAAGTTCTTTTCTTTGGAACCAGAAAGAAAAATCTTTGTGTTATATCTTGCAGAATTACCTGATGAATTCTGTTTTATGTTCATCGATAAAGACAAATAGATTTGACATAAGCAAACATGTCATATAAGTATGAAAACAATTTAAAAAATTTCAAAATTAGATCTTGTTAGAGGTCTACCTAAATTGAATTTTGATAAAGATAAAGTATGTGAAACATGTGCAAAAGGAAAGAAAGTCAAAATTAGCTTTCATTCAAAGAATATCATATCCTCAAACAAAAATTCTTGAACTGTTTTACATAGATTTTTTTTCAATGGAGTTGTTAATTTATTGGCAATGTCACAGTAGTTAACAAGTGAATATGTGGATTTTTTTTTCAATTATATCCTCTTTTTGAAAAGAATTTTTTTTTCAAAATATCATACTTTGAAACTAATATACCAAAATACTCTATTTTTTTGGTTATTCAAGATATCACAGTGCAGGGATACAACAATCCACTGCGCTGAAAATTAATTTCTCTCTTTCAAGAGGTTGCATCTTGAAGATGTGACTATCTATCGGTTTTACAGTTTATTATTTTTTTTTAAAAAAATAAACAAAGAAATAGATGGTCACATCCTCAAGATGTGACCTTCTGAAGGAAATAAATTTTCAGTATACTATATGGTCACACCCCTTCCCTCCTACCTCCTAAAAGTCCAAAAAAGTAGAATATTTTAGTACATTAATTTAAAAGTAAAATATTTTTGAAGAAAAAAAAAATCTAAACAGAAGATATAATTAAAAAAGAATCCAAAATAAATTGCAAAAATATGAGAGAATCGTTAAAACATTATATCATATTGTTTTCCTTAGTCCATGATATACTTACATACGATGAAAAAAGAAAAATACGTAGTAATATAATAACTCGAAGAAATATATCAAGAGACCAAAATGTATAATTATTTAAAACTTAAGGGTCTAAAATAAAATGAAAAACTTCTAATTAATATTTTTTAATAAATGTGGCTTAAAGTAACTTCAAATAAAAAATAGTGGTAATAATAATTTGTTTCTTTATCTGAGAAAGAAAGATCAGGAATATGAGTAGTTTAAGATGACTACTTCCGAGAAGTAGTGGGCATGTTTATTTTTAAGAATGGTTCGATATATTTTATTTTAACTTGCATATTCACAACTGTCTTTGCATATGAATTACATAACCTTGAGCATGCATGACTCTTGTATATTTTCTCTTTACTTTTTATTTTATTTTTAATATTACTTTAACACAACTGTCGAGACAAATAATTTCCCAGTTATACTCTTAATTTCTGAGGAAATTTTTTACTTAAGTAACTAATAAATAAAGTTGACATTAGGAATAAAATGCGAATTTCTCAATTCTAGTTTAAAATATTATTCTAATGTTACCCATAACTTTACTAAATCTTTATAAATTAATTAATTTTTTTTATTATTTATTATTTTGTTTTGCTTATTTTATCAATTAAAATAAAAATATGTGTAGAAGATTGTATCTCATGTGATCAATTATTATCTCTATTTTCGTTTTTTTTT